>JALMQS010000099.1:14166862-14299627 GCA_024734495.1 Forficula auricularia | reverse complement strand
CTGATGTAAATATGAAATTTCATAATAATCCTTTCAGCAGTTTTACGTGAATCGTGAGCAACTTTTCGCGGAACCCACGGAAACATTCAGACAGACATACATACAGACAGACAGATAGGAATTTTGTTGAGGGTGTTTTTGTTCATAACTTTGCTTGAAATGTATGCAACCAAAATTTGGCGTGATTTGGACCAATGTACAGACAAAACCTTAATTTTATATATATAGACAAAAGTTTTGCGTATTTATTAACTTAGCCCTGATAATAATCTCAAATATAGGTAGGTAGTTGGGTATTTTCCAGAGGAGAGCGGTGACTTTTCAACCAGGGATGCTGTCCAAAAAAGAACCCTTTTTATTTTATTTTTCCAAAATTTCATACAACCATTTATCATTTTTTTTTCAATTTTAACATTAGATTTTTTCAATTGATATTAAAGACCGAGCGGTCAACTTCACTTTGGCAACTTCTTGTGATTGTTTTAATTCTTTTCAAATTTGAAAATGAACGTTCATCCGAGGAGGTCCTTGTGGAAGGTAGAGTGCAAACTAATTGTATTACCTAAATCAAATACTTCTGCCAGAACATCTTTTAGTTTATCATTCACGATTAATATTTTTATGAAATTTTTAGATTTTAAATATAAGTCAACAGTCGAGTATATACCTACGTATAAACCTAATTCAATTTTAAACTTCATAAAATCAAAGTATTTTCCCTAAGATAGCTTAAGTGATTTAATATGTAATCTGACAAATTCTTTTCACATTCTAACGTTAAAAAGTTCCATAAATTTTAAATTAAAGATGAACGAAATAAAAATACACGAGATACAAATTTGACACGGTATGAAAATACTCTTGACGTTCTGAAATTTTTAGGATGCGCAGCATCCACAGCATCCATTTCATAACAACTTGTATCTCAGAGACTTGGGATTTTTATAAAAATAAATTGACAACAAATAAAACAAGAAATTCTTTACATGCTGAGAGTTAGATAAATAGTTGACAAATAAAACTAAAAGTAAAATTTTTTCTGATGAAATTGGTACAATAAGGAGTTACACGAGAAGGTGTAGCCTCTAAAAGCCTGAATTGGTCCCTCCATCGTGAAAAGAAAAACAAGAAGAGATTTTATCGACTGGTTTGGAGTTGAAGGTATCTATGGAAGCAGTTCTTAAATAGCTGAAGGTTATAGTAAATTTATATATCAATGAGAATTGTTTCGACCGCGCTTATTTGAAAAATATTTTTATCACGAAACCACTGCGGATTATGCTATTGAAGTCTGTGGAGTCTTAAGTCTGGACCAAGGGACAATTCTCATTGATATATAAATTTATTTAAAATCATTATTTCAATTTTGAAATATATAAGTTCAAATATTATTTTCTCTCAAAATTTGACAAAAATTCCCTACAGTTGATTCGAGATCGAATCAAATGTAGAAAACATTCGGTTAATTTATGGCAAGCATCTAACATACATACGAGCGCTCTGTACTGTGAGATTGAATATATAACATCTAAGATTTCAAGTTCACTTGGTGATCCGTCCGAATGTCTAGCGGGCTATACGCAAAATGACGTTGGATTGAATCTAAGTGGATCACATCTTTTTTCTCTCTTGGTCCAGACTTAAGACTCCACAGACTTCAATAGCATAATCCGCAGTGGTCTCGTGATAAAATATCTTTTTCAAATAAGCGCGGTCGAAACAATTCTCATTGATATATAAATTTATTTAAAATCATTATTTCAAGTTAGAAATATATAAGTTCAAATATTATTTTCACTCAATATTTGAGAAAAATTCCCTACAGTTGATTCGTGATCGAATCAAATGTAGAAAACATTCGGTTGAAGATTATAGTTTGACAAGTGCTGTAGTATTATATATTGGGTATTTGGGTCGATAAATAACTTAAGTTTTATATTTAGGTAATGTCTTGGTGATTTATCGTGTTTGAGTTATCACGACCACAGAGACATGTCAAAGGTTTAGACTATAAGACGTATTGAAAATATTCAGTCTAGCTCTAAAGACGATCTCGTATCAAAATGAAATGAAATGTTTATTTGGAAATTCCCTTGAAAAATTATTTATCGAAAATCAAAGAAATTGATAAAGAGCCTGCCTGGCTGATTTCTTTCCTTTCATTCAATGTTCAGTTTATTCTAGACAGGCAGAAAGAGAAGAGCTTCTTGCCAGCCAGCCAGCCAACCAGCCAAAGGTAAGAGAAACGTCATAAGAGTACTTTCTAGTTTCCTAAAACATACTTTCTCGTGTCATAACTTCTTATTTAATTAATTAACTCCATATTATAATTAATATTATCTATACTATAAAAATATAAATATACAGAGTGGTCCAAATTTCATTTAGGTATAAAAATATGAATATACAGGGTGGTCAAAATTTCATTTATTATAAAAATATGAATATTCAGGGCGGTCAAAATTTCATTTACTATAAAAATATAAATATACAGAGTGGTCCAAATTTCATTTAGGTATAAAAATATGAATATACAGGGTGGTCTAAATTTCATTTATTATAAAAATATGAATATTCAGGGCGGTCAAAATTTCATTTACTATAAAAGTATGAATATACAGGGTGGTACAAATTTCATTTACTATAAAAATATGAATATACAGGGTGGTACAAATATCATTTAGGTATAAAAATATGAATATACAGGGTGGTCAAAATTTCATTTATTATGAAAATATGAATATACAGGTTGGTCAAAAATTTCATTTACTATAAAAATATGAATATACAGTGAATATCTATAAATCTATAGTTTATAAAAGTTTGCAAAAAACTGGTCTAAGTAGACGTTCAAGTCAATAAATTCCCTAGAGAATGAGACAAAAATCATGTTTTGTATTTATACTTTTATTTATGAAAGAAAAACTACATTTTTGAGAAAAATTGCAGTTTTTCAAAAACTTCAACCTCATTGCGGCACGGGTTACCATTATCGAATTAAGATGAAACTTTATTTTAATTGTAAGTAATTTAATCTAGTTTAAAAATGTATAGAGTGGTCTTTGTCGAAAACGTGCTCCTTCATGGTCAAAATGAGAAAAAAATCAAAAAAAGTGCGAGTTTTTGGGATATTCAAAAGTGATCCGGGCGGGGGGGGGGGGGGGGGCGGCTGTTTTTTTTATCCCCATAAAAAATCGAACTTCTGGACCAATTTTTTGCATTTTGATGGTAATTGACGAGATATTTTGTCCTCTTTAATTTACTATAGGACGGTTATTTACAAAATATGGACCGTTTTCGAGTTTTAAGCCAAAAACTGAAAAAAAGGGAAATTTAAAAACCCCCCCCCCCCCTCCCTCCTCGAGCTCGACCCCCACCCTCGGGGACTTTTGACACAAATTAACCCAAGTCTAAGAGAAGCGTTGAAGACCATTTCCAAAACTCTGGTATTTTTTCTACCGATTGGCTTATTTTGTCTAATTTGACTGGCTAATTGGCGAATGCGTTTGTTCGGTTCACGGCCTATTCGTTTTTTTTTTTTTTTTCTTTTTTTGACTTTTTGGCCTTTCTAACCATAAGCCAATTTACGATACTATATATTTTTTAAATTTTGTCTCAACCACGGGGGTCAGATTTTAGCCGAATGGCTCGAATCGGATTCGAACCCGGATCCACGTGGTTAGCAGGATGATACGCTACCGCCTAGCCTATCTGACCCCCCAGCCTATTCGTTTTGTAAATACAAAATTTTGACAGTAGACTAAACTTTCTAAATCTTTTTCTTCTTGGATTATTGCGATTATTGGAACCTGTGATTATTTATCGGAACACAAAATTACACTGAGAGCGAGATAGAACAAAATACATTCTTGAAAATTGCCTACTTTTCTCACTCTCTCTCACAGCCGAGAAATATCGGGTAATGCAAAATATTTTCGTCATGATAACAATACTTCAATAGAATATTTATTAGTAATGAAGCTCTTGACGATTTTTCAATTTCACTTCTGTTTGTTTTATAAATGATCACCAATCGAATTTCGTTTTTTTTTTTTTGGTGATTTATTATTCTTAATAAAAGCCGACTCCATTTTGATTTACAATATTTAGTAGTATGGTTACAGCTGAGGCTATATTAGTTTATTTAATGTTCAAGTGCTTCTTTTGGTCAATTAGATTTTAATGCATGAAACTCTAAGGAAAACATTTTCCTGATTATTCAGTTGATTATCTTGTTATTAAGAGAAGTCGAATGAAGGAGCCTGAGAAACTGCTCTGACGCTCTGATCTGTGCCAGGGGGGTGCCCCAATTGGGGGTGTCCTGAGTGGCGGTGTGAAAAGAGTCATCTGCCAAATGCCACTTGGGCCTCCTCTCGGCGCCTTTTCATGTCGAGCTAATGGTCGATGCCGATGGCAAACTCGTGTTCAATGCCGTAGACACGGCCGCATTTAAAGAGACAAACCCCCCTACTAAAACACAACCCGAACAACCCCCTTGTTTCAGAGTGGGGTGGGAGATTCAAAAAAAGTGAACGTCATCTTCAATAAATTCGATTTAAGTTTCCGATAATTCAATTAAATTAATAAATGATATTGTAATCGTGAAAAAAAGTATTTTTTTGCTTCTTTTTTTCGAAATATCTAAAAAACGGCTGAAACTATTTTGATTAAAAAAAATTAGGCAAAACCCTGGCATTTCGTTCTACAAAAAAGCCCTTATAAGTGAACATCGAAAAAATTATATTTTTCGAGATAATAACTGTTTTGTCAAAATGTCTGTTAGTCAGATAAATAGTCTGTGCGTTACCAAATTTTTATGGACGAGCTAGCTCAAAAACTAGTTTGAATATCAAAACCAAATTTCACATGTAGTTTTGATGAATTAAGATTAAGAGCTGATTAGATTTGTACCCAAAATTAAAAGGGAGAGGGGGTGTTAAAATTAAGCCTATAATTAACAAAATTGTTGATAAAATTGATTAAATATCTTTTGATAATATCTTTTGATAATAAATTCGAACTTTCTTTCTCAAATAGACACTCATTTCCTTGTGCTTAAAATTATAATATATTCAAACAAAAAAAAAAAAACAAAAAAAAAACAAGAAAAATGAAGTATTAACATATATAATAACGAAAAGATTTTTTTCTGGACCCAAAATTGGAGGGGGGGGGGGGGGGCAAAAAGTAAAAATCTAGCAATTTGAGCAAACTCAACCAAATTGTTGATAGTGCGATTGCTAGAGTGATGTTCAAAGTGGGCCTTGTCTCATACGAGCAGGTTGGAAGAATATGAGCATGTTATTTGGCCGCATCTTACTGCTATGGTTTTGTGTTCACACTTTCAATGTTTATGTATTCCTACAGCAATTTTTACGCAGATTTCGAATTTGTATTTCTTTTTTAGTTTCGAAGTATTGAAAAGCGAGAATTAAATATTCAAATGAGGTAATTTTACACAGTTTCCTATTCATAAAAGTTGACCTAGAAAATTTGCTGAAGCTGAAAATGGGTCAGTTTCATGCCGGAATAATAAATGCTTTTTTTTTAATGCACTGAGTTGATTTATTCAATATATATAAATATAATACAGGTATATAAGTTACAAAGAAAAGTATATTGTGTGATATGTTTACATCGAAATAGTGTGATGAGTAAAGTACATGATGGGATGAGTGCGCCGCCTCCTCCTATAGGAAATGAAGACGAGGCTAGCGGGTATTTCAACACCCCGTCTCAAAGGAAAACTTCTCATTTCTGAAGTCGTAATCCCATCCATCTTGAGCAAAGGTCGTTTTTCCCTCGTAACGACATAGTCAGTACATCCGCGGGCATCTTCGTCATCGCGATGTATGCCGTTTCGACTTCTTTATAGTCCTGTTACCGTGCCCATTGGATGTCCAAAAAGATACCCTCCTGGAACTCCTGCTTTTCGTGCACTGCCTAGTCCTCCCGATCCTCCTATGAATTTGTGATATATATTATTTTATTAGTATTTTTTATTGTAGCCAGACACAAGCATATAGATATATCTTTCCATTAGAGAGTAAACAACCTAACTTACAACAAGGAATTTTACAGGACAGAAAAAAAACAAAGAAAATTTAATATTGTTGTTTTGGAAAAAATATTTTTCACATTTTTTTCATAAAACTTAAGATCGTAATTTTAAGTAGTAGATTTACTTGAACGATGCTGCATCACTTTTTCTTTCAAACAGTATTAATATGTCATATATGAAAAAAATTGGAGTTAGGAAGGCCACACTGTAAGGCGACGATATACCATCTAATGTCAAACTTTTAATTACCTGGTCCTCCTGGTCCACCTGGATGAAAATCTAATGGACCGCCAGGTCGCCTGGACTACCTGGTCTACCTAGATGTCCGCCTGGATATTCTCCTGACAACATGGCCCTCCTGGACTACGGGCTGCACCTGTATGACAGCATTGAAATCCTCCTGGACTACAAAGTCTTCCCGGTCCTCCTATAAATTATTGATATTTATTTATTAGTATTTAATTATTGTACCCAGGCACGCTCATATTATTATATATTTAATTTATAAATTTTAATTAACCCCGCCTCCTGGTCCTGATGGGTTACCGTTCCATTGGGGTCCAAATGCATATCCTCATGGATCTCCTGGCCTACCGATCCATCCGGGTCCATATGGATATCCTGATGGAACTCCTGGGCTACCGGTTCATTCGGGTCCACGTGGTTATCGTCCCGGAACACCTGGTCCTCTCATTCCACCTGGTTCTCCAGGGCTACCTGGCCCTCACGGTCCTCGTGGATATCGTCCTGAATGGATTACTGACTGGATACACTCCTAGAACTCCATGTTTTCTACGACTGCCAGGTCCTTCCGCTCCACCTATAATACGTTATTTAAATTCATTATTTTATTAATATTAATTTTTGATTTTATTAATATTAATTACCTGGGCTACTGGTCCTCTCGTGCTACCTGGAAATTCTCCTAGACAACCTGTCCATCAGTGTCACATAGATATTCTCCTGGAACTCCTGGGACTGCAGCTCGACCTGATACTCCTCAGGGTCCAAGTGGATATCCTCATTGACCTCCTGGTCTACCGGTATATCTGTGTCCACATGGTTAACCTCCTAGACCAACTGAGCTTCAAGGTCCAAAATTTTAATTACCTGCGTCACATGGTCCCTCATAAGTTACCAGGTCATTTGGGTCCAAAAAGGATTATATCCTGGACTTCCTGGGCTACTGCTCCATTCGGGTCCACATCAATACCTCATGGAATTCCTGGGCTACCGGTATATACGGGTCCACATGGTTATCCTCTCCATCCAGTTCCACGTGTATATTCTCATGGACCCCTTTGACCACCTGGTCCTCCTAGGCTACCAGGTCCACTTCGACTAGGTCTTCCCGGTCCTCCTATAAATTAATATAACGTAAAAACTCAGCGCGCACCTTGAAAAATAATTATAAAAATATGCAACTTTTTACTTTAAACTATATGATAACCATACGATAAATAAACTATTCTTTTACTAGATTATTTATTTTCTATTGGAAACTACTTTAAAATTAGAAGCTAAAACGTCATAATTAGAGCGAGAAAATTTTAATTAATTGTCTAATATTGGTATAAGTTATTTAGACCGATATAATTATACAGTTTGTCTTCATAATCTTAATGATTTTTTTTTCTTCGTATATTTGTTTCAAACATTTGGGTTTGAACCCTCTTAGTTATACCTCGGCTTTTGCAGATCATTTGTTTGACCACAACCATTCACCTTCATCGACCAAACCCCCCTCCCCCCCACCCTTTACATTTCATTCCAAAAAGTAGGAAATTTGATTTATTGGAGTCAGCTGAAATTAAAAAGGCCTTACACCTTAATCAAAACATCTTGAACAATCAAACAGACATCAAAACTTCACCAATAATTGACATCTTAATCAATGATATTAAATTTGAATTGGAGTGCGATGAGAGTGTATGGTGGGTTTATTTTTAATTTTTATTTATTTTTTTAAATAGAAAATGAGAGATGAAATTTTCGCTATGCACCCTCATTGCATTCCATAGTTTATTGCCCTCCTTTATAACACATACATAATTTTAGGCAACTTCCAAGTATAAATATCTTTTCTTTATTCCAGCCCTTTGTCCCCCTACATCTGTTCTTTCGGCTCTAAAGCCATCCCATCCTTCTGATAATTCTTTCATATTTACACTAAGTCATAAATAACTGTCCATCATATTATAATTAAAATAAATTCTGTTCAAAATATCATGTTATCTTTAGTCAATGTTCTCCTGACGATGAGTTAAGAGCTCGAAATATATAGAGTAAACTAAAAAATTCTTTGTATTTTAATTTTTCTCCTTGTGAAACACCACCAACTCCAACCTAATTTAATCTCATTTTAGGTTACAACCAAATTTAAGCCATAATAAAGTTACGTATATTTCAAAATATTTTGATGATTATTTTATAATTGTTTTTTAGCATATTTATATATAAAATAAAATAGTGACTAGAGCTCTCGACTTCGGATTAAGTTTATTCGGAATCGAGTCTCGGTTCACTCAGTATAATTTTCATCTTTGTCAAAATCGCAATGACCCTCGAAGAAAAAGAAAATTATTATTAAAATAATAATCTATATTTTTAATTGTAATAATATAATTAAATGATTAATAAATAAGATTGCCCGGTGAAAAATAATGTTAAAATATCACATATCATAAAATTATGTCTTATAACAGGCGAAATCAGAGTGGATAAACACGTATGACTAGAAATAATTTATTATATAATGTATAAATATATCTTAATTTTTATTGGCTATGATAAAACTAATTAATGATTTGTATATGTATATTTTTCTTTCGTTCAATAAAATAATCGACTGAATTACATGGATTTTGTTTACTCTTAATAATATCGCTCAATTTGTTTAATCCGCATTTTAATTTGGGACAACTAAATATTAAGCGATTGAAAAATATCAATGAAACACCATTAAAATTACACTATCACGACACATTCTTTTCTAATTTAAATATTAAATTGATTTTATTTAAATTGTAAATGTCTATGTATAAATCTTAAAGAAATTAAATACATCTTTTAATTTATCATACATGGTATAGTCAAGTATTATTATAATCGTGCATGAAAAATGTTTTTTATTTTTTTTTTGTTTCGTTTTTTAGAAATATCTCATAAACGGCTGAAACTATTTTGATTAAAAAAATTGGACGAAACCATGGCATTTCGGTTTACAAACAAGCTCTAATAAGTGAAGATCGGAAAAATTATATTTTTCGAGAAAATAACTGTTTTGTCAAAATGTCTGTTAGTCTGTTAGTTAGTCTGTGAGTTCCAAATTTTTGTGGTCGGGCTAGTTCAAAAACTAGTATGAATATCAAAACGAAATTTCACACATAGTTTTGGTGCATTATGATTTAGGTCTGATTAGATTTTGGCTGAAATCGGGCCCAAAATTAAGGGTGGTGGGGGGAGGGTTAAAATTTAAAATTATATTTTCAAATTAAAAAAACAAGAAAAATAAAATATACTAAAAAATGAACCTATAATAAGGAAAGTTTTTTTTCTGGAGCGAAAATTGGGAGGGGGGCAAAAAAAATCTAGGTCATTTGAGCAAACTCAACCAAATTTGGTATACATAATCAAAGGGCCCCAGAAGACTAAAAATGCAAAAACTAACCCCCAAAAATCCGGGGGATGGGGTAAAATACTAGACACTTATATCAAACTCAACCAAATTTTGTATACATAATCAGTGGACGCCCAGTAGTCTAAAAATGCAAAAATTAATCCTCCCCCTACATTTTAAATAATTTTATTAAATATCTGAAGGGCCAGGGTGTTTGGTAAAGTCAAGTGGATGGCCACATCAGAACCTGACAATTTATTTGGTTTTAGATTTTTGTGTCCATTTACAACATTTTCTTAATGACTTACCCCAACCATCAGAAACGTAATGATAAACTCGAAGATCTCCATTCGGGTCTCTATAGCCATAACAGCCGTATACGACTCCATCTGGTCCTTGGGTTTCATGGTGAAATTGTCCATCAGGTCCAACCTCATATCCGAATTCATATGCATCTGCATCATAAGAGAAAATGTTCATGAAGTTCATTTAGAAATATGAAATTCCGTTTTCGTAAAATACTAATATCCAAAAAAAGCCAGGTGTACCAGAAAATAGTTAATTAATCGCTCAAAGAAGAAGGAAAAAAAACAACCCAAGAGACAATTTTTTCAGAACATTCCTTAGGAAAATACTATATCCATAGAAACCACCAACACACAAGAAAATGATTGAAATTTGATGTTTACATATTAAAATGAATTTTACAGTATAAGTTAGCTAGAAATTTTCCCGGTTTAAATAACTAGAATTTTTTGAAGATAAGTCTTATGTACTTATCTGACGAGTTAAGTACCAGGGTGTTTTACAAATGATGGGTGTACTAATACTTAAAAAATGTCTTTTTATACTTTTTTTTCAATTTATATTTATTTTAATATGTAGTAGGTAGATATTTAGCCAGCATAGTTATCGATCTTGACCAAAGGCCCGGCAGGCAGCTAGTACCTATAATATACTCGTAAATGATCAAAAAATGATAGAAAAATTTTTATAGGCCGCCACTATACACAATTACAACGATATAGAATTAAACATACTATAACTTTACTTTTATAAATTAAATTGTATATTTTATGTGACTAAATAAGGTCTTTAATTTATAAAATTAAATTTTATATATTGAAGCAGACAATAAAGGTGTGTGTCTTGTACTGGAATTATAAATTTTTAATTAAATAAATTAAAAATTTATTTTTCCAGCAGAAGACACTCCTTTATTGTCTGCTTCAATATATAAAAATTCTGCTACTCTCGACGAAAAGAAACTATCAATTTAAATTCTACATGAGTAACTTAAGTTTTGGAGAATGCTATTACTTATTCTGAAACTCCACGAAACTCACACTGGTTATAATTTAATAAAATGTTTTACTATCAACCAACATCCCCTAAGTTTTATTCAAAATCTAATTAGTTCTCACCGAGGGGTGAACCGCGATTGGAATTAGGTGTACACCTTCTTTGGAATTATTTGGAATTACTTTGGAATTCATTAGATAATCTATTGTCGTCTATTGTCTTCTACTTGAAAATGAAAGTGGAAGTGGAAGTAGGTGTACACGATTTTAGGTCACGGTTCACCCTTCGGTTCTCGCATCGGATAAAAATATTCCGAACTTCCTTTCTTAAGTTATCGTGGGTATCGGAATCCAGTCAATCAGAGACAGCAGACATTCTCAGACGTAGAAATAAAAAACAATGTAAATAATAACGATTCGTTGGCTGATTTAATGTGCATTTTCATGATTAGAAATAATTTATTATATAATTATATCTTAATTTTTATTAGCTACGATAAACAAAATTAATGATTTGTATATATATTTTTTTCTTTCGTTCAATAAAATAATAGACTGAATTACATTGGTTTTTGTTTACTCTTAATAATATAATAAATATATATATATAATATATAATATAATATTTATTCTTAATAATATAGCTCAATTTGTCTAATCCGCATTTTAATTTGGGACAACTCAATATTAAGCGATTGAAAAATTTCAATGAAACACCATTAGAATGACACTATCACAATACATGCCTATCTAATTTAAAAATAAAATTGATCTTTTGAAATCTTTCCAAAAAGGAACCCTCTGTTGAAACATCCACCTTGACCCCTTCGTACCAATTTAATCAATTTACCACCAAAAACACAACCAAAGTTAAACCGTACAATGTTAGTAACCATAGTGGTGCTATTTGAGGCACAGAGAAATACCACTGAATTGGTAAATTTAACTTGACAAGCTAATATTATTATCGATTAATTAATTTCCCCATAAGATTTTTTCTGGGGCTAAAAAAAAATCTAGGACAATCAAATTTTGTGTACATAATCTGTGGGCCCCCAGAAGACAAAAATACAAAAACTAACCGACCAAGATGGGAGGGGGGTGCAGGGACATAGCCAGAATTTAGTTCTGGGGGGTTCTACTAATTAGCTTATTGAACAAAATGTTTTTATTTCCAAATTAATATTTCCATATTTGGGAGGGGGGGTTATAAATTAAAATTATATTATTATTATATTAAAAAAAAAACAAGAAAAATGAAATATACTAATAAATGAACCTATAATAACGAAAAGATTTTCTTCTGGGACTAAAATTGGGGAGGGGTGTCAAAAACTAAAAATCTAGGCCATTTGAGCAAACTCATCCAAATTTTGTATACATAATCAGTGGGTCCCCAGAAACCGCCCAAAATGGGGGGGGGGGGTGTAGGGTCAAAAAATGAAAACCCTGGGCCTTATACCAAACTCAAACAAATTTTGTATACATAATCAGTAGTATAAAAATGCAAAAACTACCCTCCCCCCCTCTACCTGATTATAAATAATTTTATTAAATATTATATAAGAGTGGGGCCAGGGTGTATATGGTAAAGTCATGTGGATGGCCACATTAGTTTATTTCGTTTTAGATTCTTGTGTCCATTTACCACATTTTCTTAATGACTAAACCCCCTCCATTAGAAACGTAGTGATACACTCGAAGATCTCCAATCGGGTCTATATAGCCATAACAGCCCTTTAGGGCTCCATCTGGTCCTCGGGTTTCATGATGAAATTGTCCATCAGGTCCAACCTCATTTCCGAATTCATATGTATCTGCATCATAAGAGAAAATGTTCATGAAGCTAATTCAGGAATATGAAATTCTGTTTTTGTAAAATACTAATATCCAAAACAAAACTAGGTGAATAAACAAGATGTACCTACCAGAAAATAATTAAATAATCGCTCAAAGAAGAAGGAAACAGAAAACAACCCAAGAGACAATTTTTTCAGAACATTCCTTAGGAAAATACTATATCCATAGAAACCACCAACACACAAGAAAATGATTGAAATTTGATGTTTACATATTAAGTAATGGATGGAGTTTTTAATTTGAGGTGTTTCGAAAAAGATTGTTACTTGGTGTCCAGTAGTAAGATATAGTTTGATGAGGGGAAGAACCAAACTTTAATGTGTGTATGGGATACTGTACCCTTAGAATTTATTTGTTTCTGGCTTAATTCTGCCCTTCCTCGGCCCCTAGAGTGTACAATATTGTGCTGTCAGTATACAGTTGTTTAAAAAAATGTGTTTAGAATTGTTATAAATGGTGGTTAAGAGTTTATACAATTAATAAGGTCATGCGACTACAAAATTTATTATAGATAACCAGATGGTAGCATTACAAAATGTCCATTAAAAAAGAGTTGTTTGTGTATGTTGTATTATTATTTTTTCTTTTGAAATTCTACATAGTTTTACAAAAAATTTATGAATTGCTTGTAGACAAATTAAAAAAAAATTATAAAAAATTCTTTTTTCAGCTCGACTGAACAGACACTATAATAGTATCTGTAGTACAGGGAAACGGCAGAAATGGTTTTTCGGTGAGCCAGAGAGTCGAGTGAGTTGGTTATTGCCGAGTCTCCTATTAGTTTAATTGCTCGTTTCTGAATTGCATCCAGTGTGGCAAGAGAATGCTTGGAGGCCACTCTCCACAGATGAGAGCCATATTCGAGACAGGGACGAATTTGAGCCTTATACAGTATTTGTTATTTATTTTAAAATAATACTCTAAATAGTATTATTGATGGAGACAATAAAAGAGTGTGTCTTCTGCTGGGATTATAAATTTTATTTATAGCGAGTATATATAAGGAAGATGCTATTGAAGATATATGTATGGACCATAGCCATGTACGGGTGTGAAACCTGGACAATTAGAGAGGCGGAGAGAAAGAGATTGGAGGCTTTCGAAATGTTGTGCCACAGAAGAATGATGAATATCAAATGGATGGATAAAATTACAAATGAAGAAGTTCTTGGAAGAATCGGAGAAAGAAGAACCTTGTGGAAGAGTCTGAAGAAGAGAAGAGGTCAGATGATGAGATATGGGGGACTGCTTAGGGATATCTTGGAGGGGGAGGTGGGAAAGAAAAGGGGAAGGGGAAGACCCAGATTAGAATATTTCAACCAAATAATTGGGGTTATGGGATGCCAGACATTTAGAGAGGTTAAACAGCTGGCGGGAGAGAGAGAGAGCCGAGTGGAGACGGGTGGTTGCGTCAAACCAGTCTTAGGACTGTATACTCAATGATGATGATGTGACTTAATTAATAATGTTGATCTTTAAAAGTATTTACCTTATTAAAATGACTCACTATGTGAAATTGACAGTAACCAAAAACATGGGGGAGATTAGAAAGATAGAGCTTCGCCTGTGTGTTCTAGGTTATGCATTCAAAACGAACGCTCTGAATTTATGGTTGCATCTTTAGGCGTTAAATATTACAATCTTCTTTTTGAATATCACTAAAATAATAAAATAAAATAAAATAATACTTTTGACAGTTTTAACTATTTTTGATTATGATTATTACCATAAAAATACGTACATTTTGTCCGTGGGTCATTCAATGCATGTTTTCTTTCCGTATCTATTAAAATTCTTCTTATTTGTGATCGGCCTTTGGAAATTTTTAGGTCGTCCGTGGTGCCATTTAATTTGGCCAGGCCTGCTCTAAGTATATGTTCCGTTGCTTAGAAACCACCTAACACATGATTTCTCTTTGTGTATCAACAACTCTGCTACTCTCGTCATAACAAAATCTTTTCAATTGAAGAAAAATAATTTCTTCTTTCTGTCCGAGTGTATTTTAGATAAGCGAAGATCATCATCATCATAGAAAGTGGCTTTTTTTTTGAGGAAACGTTTGTATTTCTAAAACAAATAAATGAATAAAATTTCAACTTGCTAAGATTAAAATACTCCATTTAAAAAATGCGGAAAACAAAAGAAAAATGAATCTCCTAAAACATTATTAGGTATAATTTAATTACTTTAATTATAAACTGACACGTTCTGATGTGGCCATCCACTTGACTTTACCATACAACCTGGCCCCTCTATTATATTTAATATTTAATAAAATTATTTATAATCATGTAGGGGGGTTAGTTTTTTCATTTTTAGACTTCTGTGGGCCCACGGATTATGTATACAAAATATGGTTGAGTTTGCTTAAATGGCCTATATTTTTAATTTTTACCCCCCCCCCCCTTAAATTTGGGTCAATATGCACCAAAATCTAATCAGCTCTTAATCTCACTGCATCAAAACTAAGTGTAAAATTTGGTTTTGATATTCACACTAGTTTTGGAGCTAGCTCGTCCACAAACATTTTGTAACGTACTAACAGACAGACTAACAGACATTTTGACAAAACAAGTATTTTCTCGAAAAATATAATTTTTTCGATGTTTATTTATTAGGGCTTTTTCGTAGACCGAAATACCATGGCTTCGCTCAATTTTTTTAATCAAAATAGTTCCAGCCGTTTTTGAGATATTTTGAAAAAAAAAGCAAAAAAAAAAACACTTTTTTCATGCACGATTATAATACTTAATCATACCCTGTATGGTAAAGTAAAAAAATGTTTTTAATTTTATCAAATTCTCAAATAAATGAATTATTATTGTATGCTTAACCAATTAATTAATTCGAATGTGAAGAGAGAATTGAGAATTTATTTTATAAAAAGCTCCGGATAAAAGAAACTTTTCTTGCTATTTCCTATTGGCATCGGAGAATCTCTGAGAACAAAAAAAAAAGACAAGCCCAGACAAGTTTTCGACTAATATAAATGATTGTTAATAAATTTGTTAATATAGAAAGACCCGTTTACATGTACTAGAACGATACTCTTTATTTATAAAGGCAGTAAAAAAATAATCAATTACATTTAACTGAAATATCTACAGCTTATAAATATACAAATACTCAATTATTTTTAATTGAATATCCTTTGAAAACTCTATGCCTGATATGATCTCTTTAAGTAGAATTAATTCCTTTTAAAATAATAGTGTGAGAAGGTATATACCTATGGCCATTTTTAGCTGATTTTTCTACCTGTCGACGTTCAGAACTATAGTTAACTATAGCTATACCTTAACTTAAAAGTAAAAAAAATTCATGAAATTGCTGATTCTTTTCTTATCGACCTGAAATAAAAGAAATTTGAAATCTTCTGAATTTGATATGGAAAAGGGTCGGAAGCCCCAGGTACATGACCCCCAAAATAAAAGTCTGGAGTCGTCACTGCACTCAACTTCAACTCAATCGGACAAGTCGTTCCAGAGATAATCTAATCTAATTAAAAACCTCAAAATGTAGTCTGAATTTGATCTTTATTTGTCTTTGGGGCGCCTGAATAGAGGCAACTGTTTACGCACAGAAGAATGAAAGCTGCGTATGAGCTAGGCGAGTCCAGTCGATCGAATGCTCCAGAGGTTATGCTATAAAAGCTATCAAGTATGTATAAAAGAATAATTTTAACATAAGTTTTAAATAGGTAGAGAATAGAAAAGGAAGAGTTTAACATATAAACATTCGAGTTTTCTTGATTTGATGCCTCAGTTTCATTTTATTAATGTGATTTTGCTTTTTGAATTATCCAATGGGTCAAGTGTATTGGAATCAGTCTCGCGCTAAGAGCGACTTTAAAGAGTCCTCAGGTAAAGACTACGAAACCCATGGTCATTGGCGCAGTTAAGGAGTTTTCCTAGTGGGGTAGCCGAGATTTGCCACCACAAGGTTTCAATTTCGGTAATCCGATTAGATATCAACTAACTCTATGTCTTCCGCAAAGGTAACGAATAAAAAGACAACGCAGTTGCTATGGTTACTTATAAAATTTCCTCCCAAATGTATATCATTTTACACCGAGAAGCCTAACCATTCTTACTTAAGCAACTTTAAATAAGCTATATTACCGATCAAATGAATAAATTTTAAAGTTTTTTTTAAACTTTTGGTAAAATAAAAAATTAAAAAAAAGTACTATTTTACTCTAGAGTAAAGTACTTTAAAATATACTTTTACTAAAAACTTTATTTAACTTTTTTTGTTGTCCCCAAGATACTTAATTAGGATATTAAATTTCATCAAAATTCTAAAAATCCTTAAGATGCTCACCAAGGCAAAAGACGGGGCCGAGCGCTTACAAATTCTCCTGGAGGAAGGAGTCGCTCTACTAGGGTAATGGCAGTCTCACCACATATAAACATTTTAATTTGGAATGCCAATGGCATCAGGCATAAACTGGCTGAGCTAATCAACTTTGTGAAACACCATGACATTCATTTAATCTCAATAAGCGAAACACTTCTAAACGCTGATATTCGGCTTTTTCTGCCTGGGTACTCAATCTTTCATCAAAATAACAAGGGGTTTTTCCTTATTGAAAGATCAATTTTTTATTCCGGCCAAAATAATTGTTCGAAAAATTTGAAACTCTGTAGACTTTATCCTTATAATAGAAGTTATCCATCAGAATTTTTACAGATTTTTAGCTAAAAATCTGTAATAATTCTCGTGGATACCTATAGTATTATAAGGATAAAGTCTACAGAGTTTCAAATTTTTTGACCCATTACTTTGGCCGGAATGAAAAATTGATATTATGAATATTACTAACAAGGTCAGCTTATTATTAATACAAACTTTTGTGCAGTATTTCAGCTCATTAGATAGAATTTTTTAAGATCTCATATAACGATTCGATTCAAAGCATGTTTGCCGGATGGATATTATGATTATGATTATTATTATTATTATTATTTTTGTTATTTTAAGTCTGAAATGTGGTGAAAAATCATTTTCAAGTATGTTTTTTACTTTACCATACAGGGTATGGTCAAGTATTGTAATCGTGCATGAAAAAAGTGATTTTTTTCCTTCTTTTTTTTCGAAATATCTCATAAACGGCTGAAACTATTTTGATTAAAAAATTGAGCTAAATCATGGCATTTTGCTCTACATAAAAGCTATAATAAGTGAACATCGAAAAAATTATATTTTTCGAGATAATAATTGTTTTGTCAAAATGTCTGTTAGTTAGTTAGTCTGGTTGTCCATTAGTCTGTGCGTTACTAAATTTTTGTAGAGGAGCTAGCTCAAAAACTAGTGTGAATATCGAAACCAAATTTCACACGTAGTTTTGGTTCATTGAGATTAAAAGCTGATTAGATTTTGGTGTATATCGACCAAAAATTAAGGCGGTGGAGGGGGGGGGGGTTAAAAATTAAAAATCTAGGCCGTTTGCGCAAACTCAACCAAATTTTGTATACATAATCAGTGGACCCCCAGAAGTCTAAAAATGCAAAAACTAACCGTCTAAATGGGGGGGGGGGGTATAGCGTGAAAAATGAAAATCTTGGCCATTTACCAAACTCAACCAAATTTCGTATACATAATCAGTGGACTCCCAGAAGTATAAAAATGCAAAAACTACCCCCCCCCCCCTACATGATTATAAATAATTTTAGGGGCCAGGTTGTATGGTAAAGTCAAGTGGATGGTCCCATCAGAACACGTCAGCTTATTTATAAGTATAATTGATTTGTTCTAGCTTCCTGTTTGTGAATGTGCGTAAATCATATAAAATCAGAATAAATCGAATCGTCATAATTTATTTATTTTCGTTAATCTAGAAAATAAAAAGACATCTAAGTCTTCTAATCTTTGTCAAAATTCCAAAACCCAGAATAGAATCTTTTTTTTTTTTTTTAAATAGTTGAGTAAGGTTTTTTATGTAAAAAATTCTTAAATTTATTATTAGAATTTTCAAAATTGAATTATTTTATTTATTTCTCTTTTAACACTAAAATATTAACACGTTTTTTAGGGTGCTCCTTATTTTAGATATTTTCGAATATTTACCCTGACATGGTTGGAAATAAATAAAAAAAAAAAAATATCCGGCAAGTTTCAAGTCTCTATCTCAATTTTAACCTAGTGCTTGCTACACACCGATTAAGTTTCCCATCTAAATAACATGGGGTTTTTGGCATTGTACAATCGTTTTTTTATTCCGGTCAAAGTAATGGTTCAACAAATTTGAAACTCTGTAGACTTTATCCTTATAATAGTAGCTATCCTCCAGAATTTCTACTGATTTTTAGCTATTACAATTTTGGAGTTACACCTAGATAAAATATTGCTATATCTTAGTATTAGTAAGTTAAATACTCCAAAATTATAATAGCTAAAAATCTGTAAAAATTCTGAGGGATAGCTACTATTATAAGGATAAAGTTTACAGAGTTTCAAATTGTTTGAACCATTACTTTGGCCGAAATAAAAGATTGATCGTTCAATGCCAAAAACCCCATGTTATTTAGATGGGAAACTTAATCACTGTGTAGCACTAAGTTAAAATTGAGATAGAGACTTGAAACTTGGAGGATATTTTTGGAGGAGCGGAGAGGGTTCAGGGAGAGGGGGAGGGGTCCAGGGGACCAGGGGCTTCCCCTGGGCTAGCAAGAAGCCCGCGTAAGGCTGGCTTCGCAGCTAGTAATATTTGATAAAATAATTTATAAACATTTACCAAAGAACATTTCCTCTCTCCTTTGAATTTTATTTAGTCTCATTAGCAATTTATTATAACCCCTTACAAATAAGAATCTTCTAATGTAAATATCAGCTTTCTTCGATTTTGGAAATTCTATTATTTTAAATTATTGTTAGGTCACTATCAATTTCACATAATGAGTCATTTTCATAAGGTTTTATTTAAACATAGCAGGTGAATTCAGTTTCCACTTTTAAGTGGGTGTCCATCCAAAAAGACAAACTAGGCTAAAATTTCCAAGCAAGTCTTGCAACAGATTTTGAAATTGTTCTTTTGGGTGCAAGACAACTTGAGTAAAAACTTGCATGAATCTTGAAAAGTATTTAGTAAATTGAGACTTAACATAGGGTGCTCCAGAAAGAAAATCATTTTTGAAAATAGAAAGAAAACAAAACTATTATATTTAAAAGCGTTTAATCTTATAGAATATAAAGTTTGGGAGTCGGGTTGGCTCAGTCGGCTAACGCACTGGCCTCGCTTCGGCATCGATCGATTATGACGATGTTGGAGTGGGAGGCCGGGGTTCGATCCTGGCTGGCAAATAAAAATTTCTACCGGCTAAAAAATCGGCTTCCTCACTAACCCTACTAACACTTTACTTATGTGCAGTCTAAATGGGCTTTGTTCCCAGGGCCATTAAATAAATGAAAAAAAAAAATATAAAGTTTATTGAATGTAATTTTAGTTTTTGAAAATTAAATCATCAAGATGACGTCCTTGGATGTTGCAACATTCTTCCAAAAGTGCACGAAAATTTTGAAAAACTTTTAAGAGTTTCTTTTGAAATGGCTTCCATTTGTTGTTGAATATTCAGCTTCAATTGCCCCAATGTTGTCGAATTATTAGCGTATACCTTGCTTTTAAGGTGTTCCCATAAAAAGAAGTCTACTTGACTTAAATCGGAGCTTCTCGGAGGCCAGGTTATGTCACCCCTCCCTGAAATCATTTTCATATCCCTTATCATGCGCATGGTCTCATTAAAAGTTGCAAGAATCGTGAGGTTACAATCGAAACACATGGTTTTAGCAAGATAGAGGCACGTGTCACTCTTCGAATGAGAGGATGCGCGTGAAAGGGATATGTTTCCTCAGAAACTGATTTCACAGAGGGGTGACATCAGTGGCGGATCATAAGCAAGGCGCTCTAGCCGCGCGCCTAGGGCCCCATCGAATATATGGGCCCCCAAAATTGATTATCATAATAATTTTGATCGTGATATAAAATTGTTTATTAAAAAGACTAGAGACGAGTTCGATAAAATTTAAAGTATAGTGAAAATATTTAATATTGAAGAAAACATAAGTCAAAATGAATATGATACAAGAAAAAGCAAAAAGGATATTAATACACCAAAGGACTCTTTTAAAATTAATACATTTTATGTAATTTGAGATAATTTAGTTTGAGAAATCATTCACAGAAAACAAGCTTATGAAAAAGTAATTCAAAATTTTAAAATCTTCTTTTCATTCAACATGACAGACGCGGAGAAAACATTGTATATACAAAATCTAAAAAAATATATAAAGATGATATAGATTCCGAATTATTCGAGGATGAGGTAAATCAATTTTTACTGTTTTTAAAACAGGAACAAGACGACTCTCTGGAAAAGTTGAATATTTCTCAAATATATCAAAAGGCTTTGCATTTAAAACATTCTTTAACTTCGAAATTATTTTAAAAATTTTGATGACATTGGCAATATCGAATGCGTATAAAACTCTGCTGGAATGTTTTTACAAATTTGTATTCAGTTTTCATTTGAACTCCTGAAGATGGACTAATAACCCGAAATATATATCGAGTGAATCAAACTCAAATAAATATACATTTGTATTAATATTTTCTTTTTGTGAAACCTAACCTAGAAAATTCTCCTCATAAGTTACTTATAATGTTTCACCTAGAACCGACACCTAAATCCTTAAAAATTATATCTGCTGGAATCCATTGTTAGGTTTATGAGAGGAAATTTTGTTTAATTTTTGTCGAGTAGTGTAATTGGCAAGCGCAGTTCGCACGAGTTCACTTAAATGTTCATCAGTTAGTTCGGATCGATATTTAGATTCAATGAATTCAAGCGTTGAGTACAGTGATCCAAATATAAGTAGTTCCAAATATTGAGATTAGTCTCTTAAAACACTCTTTTGTTATTGGGTATTTTTCTTCTGGGACCTTCTTCCAAAACTCTATGACCGAAACGCCACTTCGTTTAAATACTTTTAGTCCTTCGTCCTCTTGAAAATCTCTTATCTCCAACTCTACAGCTTCTGTATCCTTTGTAATTGGTGATGAAAAAGGACAACCATCGCCCACAACATCAACAGCAAAAGGATTTTCCAGGAATGAAAATGAAGGTTTGAGTGTTCTCAAATCATTAAATCTGTCATTTATTTCTTCATCAAGACCAGATATTTTACACAAATAATCTTCTGTTTCCACCTGAACATCAGGGTGGCTTTCAATAATTTTCTTCAAACATTGAAGCGAACGAATTTCTTAGCTTCAAGGTCTTTTCGAAAGTGCTAATCTGCTATGAAAGCTAAATACACTCTGCGCTAAATAAGAAATAAGTTTTTCTCTACCTTGTAATGATATAATTAAGTAATAGAGAGGGATTTAGCCAATGGGTATCTCTGCTGAATAAAAAACTCCCAATTATGGAAAACGTTTCGGCTTTAATTAAATAATGCCATCATCAGTTCCTAAGAGCTGAAAAAAGCGATAGAGCACTCATGTAAAAATTGGCCGAAAAAATTCAAAAAATATTTAAGAACTATAATGTACGCACGGCCTTGTCATCAACTGGTAATATGTCCTTTTTATTTAATAATAAGGATGTAGTTCCACCCCATGAAATGAACAACATAATGTGATATACTTAATTAAGTGCCTTGATTGCCCGCAACCTACAAGCGTTTATGTGGGTCAAACATCTCGCATTTTTTCTTTGCAGAAAAGAGAACATGAATTGAGTATAATAAATAAAAAGCTTCGACAGCCCTGAGCTCTAATTTTATTGAGACGACACATGGATTTGAGTTTGATGATGCTGTCGTCTTGATGAGATTGGATAACAATTATAAGCGTCTGTTAGCCGAAAAATGTTTTATTAAAGACCTATGGGGGGGGGGGTCAGATAGGCTAGGCGGTAGCGTGACAGCGAGCTAACCAGGGGACCCGGGTTCGAATCCGACTCGAGGCATCCAGCTAAAATCTGACCCCCGGGGGTAGAGACAAATTTAAAAAAAATATAACTAGTATCGTAATTAGGCTTATGGCTAGAAAGGCCGAAAAGCCAAAAAAAGACCTATTGGGCAAAGGGCTCTTAATATTCAAACAGATTCTATTGGGCTTAGCAATGCCTACTTGTCAATATTGACAAATACTGATGCCCAAGTATAGTAAACATTGAGAAGAAGGGAAAGATTTATAAATTTTTTTTATATTTTGTCATTTTAAATTGAAATTTAATATTCTTAATGTTGATTAATTATTTGGAGAAATCCTTTTAATTGAGAGATGTTAGTGAGGGGTCAGTGATCCTAATTAGATCAATGTCCTCATACTGTTATTATTATTTGAATGAAATGAAAATTTGCTGTATTTGTACTTGAGACGTTGCGCATATCTAGTGAGAGCACACCAAGATTTATGTACCATTTTATATTTCATATAATTTTGTATATTATGATAAAATTCATAACAACTCTGCCTGCGTACAATTTATTTATATCTAATATTAATTGTGTCGCTAATACTGTAAGATATAATTTATAACTTTCGATTTTTTGTAAAAATTTTTATTGTATTTTTACATGTGTGCTCTATCGCTTTTTTCAGCTCTTAGGAACGGATGATGGCATTATTTAATTAAAGCCGAAACGTTTTCCATAATTGGGAGTTTTTTATTCAGCAGAGGCTACCCATTGACTGAATCCCTCTCTATTACTTAATTATATACATACGATCTTTCCGTGCGTGCCTTCGGCACGCCCTCGAGGCTTGGCCCTCCGGGCTGGTGCCCTGGCGGGCGGCGTCTCGGTCCAAAAATTTTATTCCTCTTAAAAAACCACACTCCAAATGTATACCTGTAAACTCCCGAAAATACATAGTCTCTTAAAAGTTTCGCCTCATTTTCGTCCTGACACAGCTACAGAAATGAGGCTCTATATATGAATCTGGAAGTATTTTTTTTCTCTATAACCTACAGCATTGTGATATTTTTTGTGTGGAAATAGATTTATTTAAATAAGTGGTATCGTGTGAGGAGGAGCATTATATTATATCATTTTTTTAAAATTTGGGATCGATAATCGATATAAGGCTCCAAATATTTAAAAGAGATAAGGTGTTGTTTGTATGGCAGGTTGCCCAGTATTGCAATGAGAAACTCATATGGGCATGCATGTCTTAAGTCGTTTAATTTTGTAAAAATCAAAAATAAGAATAACAAAAATTTAGATTTTTAAAAATTATAAAAAAGTGGCAAATTATTAAAAAATAAACAAATAATATATAAATCAAATAAGATGATTGATTTCTTTTTCTGTGCGCAAGAAAAGCGAATTGAATATTTGATTTTTGAGTGCTGAAGAGGGGGGGGGTAATAATTATCAATATATTTAGCTGCTTTTAATTTTAAATCAATTGGAGTCTTTCATTTCGAAATTTGAGTCCAAATTCACGATTATATTTCAAATTTGCCGCAAATATACCGATGGCGCTCTCTCTCGGCAGCATTACGTCAGCGTTGCGGCAAATTAATCTAGACAAATATATAGTATACAGCCATCAAAATTGTATCAATTTGTAATGATATTGCTTAGAGCTTTGTAAATGCCGAGTCGATTGTAAAAAAAGCCAAATCTTTTTCAATCAGTTCAATTGAACTATACAGTTCAGGGGTGGCCGATGTATATAAGATCTACTTTTTATTTCGAAAGTGTGTCGCGATCGAATTCCCCCACACATACATAAATAGAACTTTATTTTCAATTTTAAAATTTAATGTTATAAAAAAAAATTTAAATAAACATATAATATATGTTGATCTCCAAGGGGTGGGGGGGGGGGGCGGTCGCCCCCATCGGCCCCCCTGGATCCGCGCATGATTGGGGGTCACCAAGTTCAGGGGAATTTTTTTTTAAATTTAATTATTAGACTTTTTAAAATCAGTATTATTCAAGAGGGTTCAAGAGCTAGCTGCATGCGGCTCGCGAGCCACATTGTGGCCACCCCTGCTATATAACGCAATGCAATCGGCTGGTTCTTGAAATGAACCGCCTTCTCTCTTTTGCGTTTGATCAAGTTGGCTTGCTCCAAGTCAGAGGGCGGCAAAAGCTGTCCACTTTCACTCTAATTGCTTGCTCTTTCTTTCCCTCTTTTATCTGTCTCTTTCTACGAAATGTTAGTTCAACAACACCAGACAAGACTGCAGCTGTCATATTTCTAACCAAGTAACAAAGGCTCCTTGTTTGGCTTCCTTAGCCTAAATCTCTTGGTTAAACATGCCCCTAGATCTCATTATGAATCCAGATAACATTTAGAATCGGCGATGGGCTCCAGCCCCCGTTTCGCCGATTATTTTGTCATCTGTGGCCTGGACCTCACTTCTGGATTAGAGCCTGATCTGCTGGCTGGTAAGCATACAATCACAAATTTATTTCATTAGATTATTTCCTATTTCCAAAATAATGTTTATCAAACGGTCCCAATCTTCTTCACACAGTAATACTTTATGTTTATATACCGATTTCATCAACTTTCCATTTAATTGTTAAATCTCAATACACAGATAATTAGGAAGACTTACTTCAAGAGAAAGGAACCACGTTAGAGAAAAGTGATTTGATAATTTTAAGGTCGAACACAATTAAAATTAAAACATTTCACTCTTCATAAAGAATTTTCTCTTAAAATTGTTTTTAAATTGAAATTTCTAATTATTGGACTTTTTAATTCAATTATATACCAATGATCTTGGTAAGTCGAAAGCCTAAGTACTTATTAGTTCTCGGATGTTAAGTAATCTAGCGCGGTTAGTTCTTTAATGGGTGACCATTTAAGACACTATGCTTTCCAGGTTTACACCCAAATCAATCACAATATTAGATGTTAAAGGGGTTCGGGACTTTTTTATAAGAAAATTCTCAAATTTTTACCATCAAATCATTGATGTATTAAATAGCTATTCCCGAAATTTGAAGTTGATCGTCTGTCCCATTACCGAGAAATAAATTGAAGGAGACAATAAAAGAGCTTGTAGTCTCGTTATAAATAAATAAAATTTATAATTCCAGCAGAAGACACTCTTTTATTGTCTCCTTCAATATATAAAAATTATGCTACTCTCGGCAAAAAAACTTTAAATTTAAGAGAAATAAATTATTGTAAATTGTCCTTTTAACATGGAAGTAAATGGACCGAGCTTTTAAAAGGGCTATAACTTCTATACAAATTATACCATTTTCAACAAATTTATACAGATCATTAATTCAACTTTTATGAATCGAATGATACATTTTTCAATAGATTTGACAGTCTAGTTAATTAGTTATTCATAAATGTAAAAATAAAAAGTTATTTGCAGCCAACAGAAAATAACATAAGCACTGGTGTAGAATTCCAACTCTATTTCTTGAAATCGTTTTTGTGTTAAATAAATGTTTTTATAATGAGAAAAAATTTATCTCAATATTCTTTTTATTAATATTATCAAAACAAAGATTTTTATTCGAAATTAACCTCATTATTAACAATTTTTTTATTAAAAAATTTAGTAGGCAGATGCTGTCACTGCAGAAATACAAAAGTTTTTTTCGAAGATCAACCAGATAGATAAGCTGTCCCGAACTCCCTTAAGTAATCTAGTGCGGTTAGTTCTTTTATGGGTAACCGTTTAAGACACTATGCTTTCCAGGTTTACAGCCAAATCACTCACAGTATTGGTTGTTTCCCACTTGAGTAGAAGATTAAAAGAGGAATATTGCGTGTAGTACGACCATGTATCTCACTAGAATTCCAAGAATGTTCCCGTTTAGAATATAGGACTGGGGTTCCCAACATTTTTTAAGATAAATTATTTAATTTTTTGGTTCTTTCAAGATTTTCAAAATTCTTCAATTTCTTGTCTTCTTATTTTTTGTCAACTTTCTTGATGACTTTTACATTATTTCGTATTGCATAATTGTTTTGGTTATTTCAAAGTTATTATTAAGGTAGTTGTTTCGCGACCATACTAGCAAAAAGTTAATGCTAGAGTATATAGAACAGACAATAAGGATTCATAGTTCATAAGCCCAAAAATTTTTGCTTTTTATGTTCCACTATCGTGCGAATCCCGTGCTCGTTTGACAAATCTGGCAACACTGTCGGAGCTTGTATATATTTTATCATAGAAATTTCAGATAAAGAACATTATAAAAGGCGATTTATAAACCAAAAAGTTCTTAATAAGCGATTGAAAGATGTTGTGACAATGGCTGAAGCGAAAAAACCTCAAAAAAATTACTTAAGTTAACCCACTTTTTAGGTTAAATAAATGCGTTGTTGCCAGCTTGTTTTTACTGTAAATTTTTCATTATTTATTCATTATTATCTCAGAAACTGTGTTGTAACAAGGAATTAAAATTTTCTTAAAAAATCTATTAGATATTGTTTAGTTTTTTATAACAATGGTAAGAAGAGTTTCTTAATTATAATTAAATTTGTATGTAAACTTTCCGATATTCCGTATAGTGTAATGTATAAGTGTCTGAAAAACTATATTGTTCATAAATTTCGTTTTGCCACTAATCGATGCAGAATTATTTAAATAATAATCTGTCTAAATTTCAAACAAATACTAAGAAAACCCATATGGTGAAACAACTACCTTAAGACACAATGCTTTTCAGATTTACAGCCAAATCACTCACAGTATTCCAGTATTGGTTGTTTCCCACCTGCCTGGAAGCTTAAAATCGGAATATTGCGTGTATCTCACTAGAATTCCAAGTCTCTTCCCGATTAGAATGTAGGTCTGGGGTTCCCAACATTATTTTTTAAGAGAAATTATTTAATTCTTTGGTCACTCTTGATTGAATTTTCTTTCAAAATTTTTAAAATTCTTCAATTTCTTGTCTTTTTTTTTTGTCATCTTTCTTGATGACTTTTACATTATTTCATATTGCAAAATTGTTTTGGTTATTTCAAAGTGTATTAATAAATTTTATTCTAAAGTATTTTTTCTTTTATTGGATGCATCATTTTATTTATTTATTTATTTTCTGACTTACGGCCGATTTTAGTTATCATACTTACATTATTTTCAAGTTTTCCTCGAAAAAAAAAACGCTCTGTATTATTGTTTAGGTAGGTATAGTTAGCAATCTGAATAATATTTTTGGGTATAGTTGAGTGTTGAAGGTATGGAGAAGTGAAATAAATGTAGCTTCATAGTTGTTGGTAGTTGTTTTCGTTTAGATATTTCTCAGATTCTTTCCTACCGGGCACAGGAGAGGGAAGTAATATCGTCGCCTTTCATCTGATTGGCTATCCCAGTTCCTCCATTTACCATCTACTCTTTGCTAGTTCTAAAAAGCATTTACTTCGCGACATACAACCTGCCCTTAGAGTGTAAACATGCTAACTCACAACAGGGAAATTTTACAGGGCAGAGAAAAAACAAACAAAATTTAATATTGTTTTTATGGAAAGAAACTATTTTTCACATTCTTTTTTCTACAGCTTACGATCGTAATTTTAAGTAGCAGTTTTACTTGGACGATGCTGCATCTCTTTTTCTTTCGAACGGTATTAATATGTCATATATGAAAAAAAATGGAGTTAGTAGGTTTACACTCTAAGCCGACGATATGTGATTTAAGTCTGCTCTAATGCTGGTGTCGCATTCATAGCGGCCGGGGTCCTCTTTGAAGCTTAGGGTGGTCCTTATTTTTTACTCTGACAGAGGCTCACATAGTTCGAAATAAATTAAAAAAATTTCAAGTCAATATCTCAATTTTAACCTGTTACGCACAGCGATGCAAGTTTTTCATCTAAATAACATGAGTTTTTTTTTGGCATTGAATGATCAATTTTTTATTCCGGCCAAAGTAATGGTTCAAAAAATTTGAAACTGTAGACTTTATCCTTATAATAGTAGCTATCCTTCAGAATTGTTACGGATTTTTAGTTATTATAATTTTGGAGTCTATAACTTACTAACACTAAGATATAGCTCTATTTTATCAAGGTGTAACTCCAAAATTATAATAGCTAAAAATCTGTAAAAATTCTGAAGGATTGCTATTATTATAAGGATAATGTCTACAGAGTTTCAAATTTTTTGAACCAATGCTTTGGCCGGAATAAAATATTGATATTTCAATGCCAAAAACACCATGTTAGGTGGGAACCTTGCATCGCTGTGCGGGTTAAAATTGAGTTAGAGATTTGAAACTTGGGAGATATATATTTTTTTTTATTTATTTCGAACCATATGACCCTCTGTCAGCGTAAAAATTCGAAAAAATACGCAAAATAAGGACCGCCCTAATGAAGCTATTTCTTTTCAGGTGAGTTGGAAAACTGCCATGGCCGTATAGGATTGGAAAAAAATGCTCTTTTTCCATTAAATTAAAAATAAAAATAAAAAAAAATCTACGTTTGCATGGAAAATGTCTACGATGTGATATATACTTACACGCAATTATTTTCATTCATACTAAAATCCATTTTACCAGAAAAAGTCCTATCGAACATACTGTTTTGATTTACTCATAAAAACCAACAACTCAGCTCTCATGACAAGAAAATATATTTAATTTTAGTAAAAACAAACTCCGAACTTCAATCGACCGCGGTCAAAAAAATATAGACGGACTATTATAATAATAATTATTTTATCAGTGCACTACCCCGATTATTATAATTATTTTTATATTATCTATATACACGATGATTGCACGTATTTAAATTATCTACTATATTAATTATCTAAACTTTAATCTTGTTGTTTCTACAATACAATTTGTATGTTTTCCAAATACTTAATTAAAGTATTTTGATAGAATAAATCAAGAGCTCGATGCTTGATGTAAATACTTGTATATATAATATTTATCTAAATATTTTTTAGTAATTTATATTTGAGACTATTGTTCTTGCTTTCATTCCTATAAAGAATGGTCTAGAGATTTTTCCCGCAAACCATGAGGATAACCAGCTTTCTCTGGCTAATTAACTAGCTCGCCACTTCTCCAATTTGACCGCTAAAGTGTGTTGACAGTCATAATCACGTGCAAAGCAAGCTTTGGGTGAATTATTGATTTTATCTAATCGAATCATGTTTTAGTATCTTTGAAATAGGGAAAGACTGAAATAGCGGAGACAACAATTATTCTTGATTGGGAACAATCAAAATCGGTCTCTAATCAGGGCCGGATAAGAGGCGATTAGACACGATTGGGCCCAATCGGGCCCCCCATTTGAAAGAGGACCCCGCGTTACCATCAAAATGAACAAAAAAATTTGGAAATTTAATAGATCAAGAGCCCACGACGGCCAGACCTTCATTATTTTATAAAAGCTGAAAGTTTTTTTCTGTGCATGTCCCTATATACAGGTATGAACGACCAAAGCGCGACTATAGAGTTTGGGTGTGCGATTTTACTTTGTGAGTAACAGGGTAATAAAGGTGTGTAAAATAGTACTTTAAATTCGTTAAAAATATAAAGCTCAATTTTTTTATATTTTCTTCGGGATAACTTTGAAATCTCGTCATCCATTGCCGGACACTTATGACTGTTGCTACCCCTGCCAGACGCCTAAACTTTTTCTTTTTGATTTTTAAGTCAGTTCTTCACGTTTTCAGTAGAGTTGCCGGTAAAAGATCAAAACAACAAAAATGGAATACGTAAGGTTATTCCTCTAGTATTAGATAAGAATCGATGAGACATTTTTGATTTTTGAACGATTCCTCCATGTCTTCACCAATGGACCTCAATAATAGCAAAATGTCAAAAATCTATGTAAAAACCATTAAAACTGTCCGCCTATTAAGAGGTAATATTTTTTATAGATCCATAAATAACATATACAAAGATTATCTTTTTATATTCTCTAACGAAAGTATAATTATAATTTATTAGTTGCGGGGTGTTTGGCGAAGTGTAACTGGTATAAGTGTCCAGCAATGGATGACGAGATTTCTAAATTATCCGAAGAAAATATAAAAAAATTGAGCTTTATACTGAAATTTAAATATATTTTCTCCCGCCCTTTTTATTTATTACACAATTTTCTGCTTCTTCTATAGTCGCTGGTCGTTGCCTATGCTCCCGGAACATGCACAAGAAAAAACTTTCGGCTACTCTAGTAACTTGCAGAAGATCTCTCTAACCGTCATTAATATTGAACTATAAAAGCTGAAATTACTTTTGACGATAATGGATAAATTATGAATTATTCAAATAATTAAAAATATATTTATTTTATTTCAAAGCTGGATGGTGAATTTCAAATATGGAAAAGTACTTCAAAAGCTTATACGGCTGAATTAGAAATTTCTCTAGCAGATTCTAAATTAATATAGATATAGACGGAAAAATGTAGTTGAAGAAATCTCTGACTTTGAAATCTGTTTTTCCTTCAGAATTTATTGAAAATCCCGTTTAAAAATCATTAAATTTTTATCGGATAATGATAAAACAACAGCATTTCCAAACTTGTTTATTGCTCTCTGAATATTCATAACAATTCCAATGCAGCGTTGTTTTCTGGAAGATCATTTTCCGACTAAATAATAAGAAACTATCTGAGATCAAACAATGAATCAGGATAGATTAAATAGTTTTAACAATTATGGAAAGTGAAAGTACAAGGAAATTAGATTTTAGAAGAATTTTACAGAACAAAAACTTAGAAATATGTAAATTTATATTCAATACTTAAATGTTTTTGTATTTGAGACATTTTATTTTTTAATTGTATAGAGATTTTATCTGATGATCCATGACATTTGATATATTTATATATACAGGGTGAATACGATTCATGGAACAAACTTTATTAGGTACAGGACATTGTAACAATGAGTTATTATATGGGAATGTATAGTGTAATAAGTATGTATAAATATGTATGTATGTATAGTGTAATAGTAATATAAACTGTGTATAATGTATGTATAATGTATAGTAAAGTTATTTCTGTTTTAGCCTCACCGTCACTTGCAGGCTATGCATTCTCTGCTAATATGGTGTGCAGTGTCTGCTTACTCTCTCGATATGTTGCTCCTGAATTCAGGATCCTGTCTTCCTCATACTGAATTTGAATTTTTATTTAAATATTTAATATATAGAGGGCCCCGCACCTATTCCGATCAACCCTGTCTCTAATTCCGATAATTCGTTTAAAATTAGATGAAGGAGGAGGTATCAGCCAAAGTTGAATGCGCTGGGTTCAATAAAACAGCTATACATTCCTATACAATAACTCATTGTTACAATGTCCTGTACCTACCATTAAAGTTTGTTCCATGAATTCGGGACCACCCTGTATATACTGAATTTGAATTTTATTTAAATATTTAATATATAGAGAGGGCCCCGCACCTATTCGATCCGGCCCTGTCTCTAATTCCGATAATTCGTTTCTAAATTAGATGAAGGAGGAGGTATCAGCCAAAGTTGAATGCGCTGGGTTCAATAAAACAGCCTGAATAAAACCTTTCGGCCAGAATTTATTTGGCCATCTTCAGTTAATTAAGAGTTATACACAAAATGCGGTACACATATGTGATCGAACCAATCCTTGTCAGAAATAAAAATTGTAGCTTCATGTAAATTTATAATGTGCCTGCTCCCAAAGGTTCGGAATGAATTGACATTGTCAATTTTTATTTTTGACAAGGCTTGGTTCGATCACATATTTGTACTACATTTTGTGTATAACTCCCAATTAACTAAAGATGGCCAAATAAATTCAGGCCGAAACGTTTTATTCAGGGTGTTTTATTGAACCCAGCGCATCCAACTTTGTCTGATAACTCCTCCTTCATTTAATATAGTTTCATCACAACCACGAACTCTAACAAAATTCGTTTCTAAATTGCATTCAGAGTGGCAATCGAATGAATGGAGGCCCTTTTCCACAGAAGCAAGAGACAGGGGCGGATTTGGATCTCGAAGAGCGTGAGAAGTAGCGGAGGCTTAAAAAATGTCTGACCTAATTTGGAATCTTTTCTTCTTCCCCTTTCGACAGATTTCGCCACATAAAAAGTCAATAAAATTTTTAACCAAAAAACCGCAAGGGGTCATTCATAGAATACGTCACACAAAATTTCCTCTTTTTAGACCCCCTTCGTCACGCTACGTCACATTTTCTGGGACCCCCTAACAAATATAACGTCATATAAGCTAGAGCCCCCATCTATAAACGATTTGTTATTGTCAAGTTAAGAAAAAAATTAAAATTAAATTGATTAAGTGCGAACGTCACGTTTTCTTAGACCTCCCTTGTCACATATCATCACGCTAAGCAATACCCCGAATGTATTTTATGAATGGCCCCCAATTAAATATTTGGGGAAAATGTTTGTTTTAGACTGAAGATTATTGAAAAGCCTTCGAAACTATAATCCCAATTCTCAAATAAATAAAATATTTACATAACATATGATAGGATAATTTGGCGTAATTACGGTCTATTTTTTAACCGACTTCAAAAAAGGAGGAGGTTCTCTATTCGACTGATTTTTTTTTTTTTTTTTTATCTATGTTACCTCATATCTCCGCCAATTGTGAACCGATTTTGAAATTTTTCTTTTGTATTTGGTTCAGTCTACCTTCCGATTTCATAGGTATTAGACCTTTGTTGTTAGGTTTGTTTAGGCCTAACTTCTTTGTTTATTAACCGATTTCGATGATTCTTTTTTTATTCGAAAGGGGGTATCTTAGGGATGGTGTCATATTAATTTGGTCAAGTTCTGATGATATGATTACTATTAATAACATCACTAAAAAGAGAAAAATAAAAATAATTTTTAAGAAAAAAATAAAACCGACTTCAAAAAATTAAATGCAACAAATAAAATACACTAAAAGGTATAAAATAATTATTATCTTATTTAGTTACAACTAAACGACGAAATATTAACATGAAATTACTTTTTGAACTCGGTACCAAACAAACTATACCTATAAGCGAGCATACCCTCCAAACGTAATAAGTAAGATCCGTCGAGTGCGATTCATAAAATGTATATGTTTGGCACCGACTTCAAAAAGTAATTTCATGTTAATATTTCGTCGTTTAGTTGTAACTAAATAAGATAATAATTATTTTATACCTTTTAGTGTATTTTATTTGTTGCATTTAATTTTTTGAAGTCGGTTTTATTTTTTTCTTAAAAATTATATTAAGTTGAAAATGTTTCGAAAAATTAAATCATTCCCCATCTTAAGAGGGTATTTACATTACATATTTATTTATTCATATACAGTCGACTCTCGATAATTCGAAATCCAAGGGACTACAACAAAAATTCGAATTATCAAGAAATTTGAATTATCAAGAGGAAAGAAAAAAATTTGAATTATTAAGAGCTTTTATTATATTTTTGAAAATATGTATGAGCTTACATAGATTTTATATATAGCCTCAAGCGAGGGGTGAACCGCGATTGGAATTAGGTGTTCACGTCTTTGGAATTATTTTGGAATTCATTAGGCAATGCCCCTTCATCTATTGTCTTCTACTTGGAAATGAAAGTGGAAGTGGAAGTAGGTGTACTCGATATTAGGTAGCGGTTCACCCCTCGGCCTCAAGTAAAAAAAGTAAAATTAATGAAAACGATAAAAAAGAACTAAAATTTACATATGTACTTATTAACATTGCAGTAAATAATAACAAACCTAAATAAAAAAATTAAGAATAGTGTTTTGCTAGGAAAAATTCAAATTATAAAGAGGGGAAGTGGCCTAGTTCGAATTATAGAACGTTCTCTCCCCTCTTATTACGAAAAAGATTTCGAGTTATCGAGCGTATCAAATACACAGCATTTTGTCGATTTACCGAAGTTAACAGCTTCTGAAGTGTTCGAATCATCGAAAAATACGAATTATCGAGGTTCGAATTGTCGAGAGTCGACTGTACATCAAATAGGAGACGCACTCTTGTACTTATTTCTTGTAAACTAAACAAATCTTTGCAAAAAATTTTAATTTTACTAAAAATATGATTTATTTTTTACTTTAAGCTTAGTATATGTAAATTTTTAACCGACTTCAAAAAAGGAGGAGGTTCTCAATTGGACTGAATTTTTTTTTGTGTCTATGTTACCTCATATCTCCGCCAATTGTGAACCGATTTTGATGATTTTTTGCATTGGGTTCAGTCTAGCTTCCGATTGGTCCCATTTTTTTCATTGTTATTGGATCTTTTTTGATATGTTTGTTCAGGCATAAGGTGATTTTAATGATTCTTTTTTTTATTTGAAGGGGGGTACCTTAGGGGTGGTACCATATTAATTTGGTCAAGTTCTGAAGATATGATCAATGACGAAATAACATATATCTCCAATTCTTATGATCAAATAATCGAAATTATAATAAATAAAATCTTTTATAAAAAAATCTTAAAACATTCATTTTAAACCCGCAAACGTTTCGAGACAATTTCTTTTTATGAATTGAATTTTATTATCTTTTTTCTGATTCATTCGCCCGACACTTTCTCTTACGAGATGCATGCAAGGTATTATATTAAGTCACTATTAATAACATCACTAAAAAGAGAAAAATAAAAATAATTTTTATAAAAAAAATAAAACTGACTTCAAAAAAATTAAATGCATCAAATATAAAATAAAATAATAATAACTTAAAAATCAAATAAAATACACTAAAAGATATAAAATAATTATCTTATTTAGTTACAACTAAACGACGAAATATTAACATGAAATTACTTTTTGAAGTCGGTGCCAAACATATACATTTTATGAATCGCACTCGACGGATCTTACTTAGTACGTTTGGCGGTTACGCTCGCTTATATAGTTTGTTTGGCACCGACTTCAAAAAGTAATTTCATGTTAATATTTCGTCGTTTAGTTGTAACTAAATAAGATAATTATTTTATACCTTTTATTGTATTTTATTTGATTTTTAAGTTATTTTTATTTTATATTTGTTACTACATTTAATTTTTTTGAAGTCGGTTTTATTTTATTTTTTTTATAAAAATTATTACATTATTAATAAAATATTAAATTTATATAATAAAGACTGTTAATCTTTTAATGTTATATAACGTCGCTTTTTTTTCTTCTTCAGGTGATTCTCTACAATGTACTCCTTTAGATCGTTCATACAAGGCGAAGGTCTTAAGGCATTATCCAGAGTCTGTGCCTAAGAATACTTTCGATAAGAATGCAGTTTGTATGGTGAGTTATTGTCAATAATTGATAATTTTCATACTTATCTCATTTTAAGTTTATATTTTAGCATTAATATCGACAATATATTGCTAGTAATATTTCAATATATCATCTGTCCTTGATTTAAATTTTTGTCTACGTAAAAGAAGTCGTTGTTTACATAATCGAACAAATTCAATTAGAATATTGATGCTATACTAACATACACATTTGATATTCGAAACTTATTTAAATAATTTTTCATTTACATAGTGCTCTAAATCAAACACTCTAAACTTAGTTTTTATTTTCAAATTATATACTATATATTGAAATATTTATTAATCATACACCATTATCAAATACATAAAAATATTTAATTGTCAATTAATGAAAAGATATGTTATCTCTCATCTCTTATGCTTAAAGTAAAAATACAATCAATCATGCATTAGAAATAGTTTTTTCAAGGCAAACTTTTTTACTTTATCAAAAAATGGTATGCTTTTTCTGAAAATCCAAATGATTTATTTGTACTACTTATATTTCGAACTTCTCTCCAGATTTTTACAATATACAAAGTTCTTTTTTTTGTTGAATATTTATTATTTTCTAATCATTTTTCTTATACATTTTTATAATCTAATTATAACTGCTGACTCTTTTTAACTTGTTTTCTTCATTACCAATCATAAATATTCATTAATATTTTTTTAGCTATATAAGAGTCCTCAGCAATCCCCGTTTACACATTCTAATCACCATTTATTAACATGAAAAATATAAGAATAAAAAATTCTTTCACATTATAATATATATGTAGCAGTAAAAACCCGTTTTTAGTAGCGGGTTCTTACTAGTTAAAACGCATTTCACTGAATACCTTTGTGGCAACTCGAATTTACTGATGTTGGTTGAGTTTTGTCCAAAGGTCTAGATCTTCATTTTTGACCTTCCGCCTCATTTTGGGTGTTTATTTTCAAAAAATTTTAAACTAAAATGTCAAAAATAGTAATTTTTTTATGAAAAAATAGTCATTTTTAACAAATAGTTATTTTTAACAAATAGTAATTTTTGACATTTTCGTAAAAATTTTTGAAAATAAACACCAAAAATGAAAATTCTAGACCAATCTCAAGCAACATCAGTAAATTCTAGTTGCCACAAAGGTATTCAATGAAACTCGTTTTAACTAGTAAGAACCCGCTTTTAATAAAAAACAAGTTTTTACTGCAACATATATATGTTAGCACTCAGAAAAAATAAAAATAAATTCATCTTGGGGGAAAAAACACTAGAAATAATTATTTGGATTATTTATGTCAAAATGAACATTAGCCCGAAATACACTATTCGCAAACATTCAAAATCGAACCAACCTATGTCAATCTCTTTCATCCTGTGGATCCGTTACAGATACTTAATTTTTAAATTAAAAAAAAAAATACAAATTACTGTATTTCGATTCTACTGTAATAATCAGTGCTGCCGTTACAGTACAAATGTATTATTTACAGTACATTTTTACTTGAAAAGTACAATAGTACATTAACATTAAAATAATTTAGTTTCTAGTACATTCCATAAAATATCTCTAAGGTTGCACATTTATGAACAATACAGTCCTAAAAAATATAAAACTTCAAAAAATCAATATAAAGTTAGTTCTAAATGTTCTCTTATTCTTATTCAAAGTATTGCCCCTAGAACAGATTGCAGCGTTTTAAATTAGATATCTTCAAAAATACAAAAATAAATAAACTCCAAAAATAATAAATTAAAAAATAGGACCATATGTTACGAAACAAATTGTATCTCTTGACACCACAACATTTTTCTCAATAATCTTAGACGAAACAACGGACTTGTCTACTAAAAAATGTTTAGCTATATTGTTAAGATATTATTCATCCGAAACCAAAAAAGTATGTGATTTGTTTTTAGGATTAGTAGAATTAAAGATAAGAGTAAATAGATATTTTATTTAATATGGATTTACTATGAGTTAAGGATACTGGGTCACTAGTAAATCCATATTAAATAAAATATCTATTTACTCTTATCTTTATTAAAGATGTTTCACCTTGCACCAACACCACAATCTCTACTGATTATTAGTAGAATTAGATAATGGTAGTTCTGTAGCGGGTATTTATGAAGTTTTACGAGGTTATTTAGTTTCTGTGGAAGTTAATTTAGAAAATACTACCTTGATCAAAAAGTTTCAGGAATTTATTGAAGATATCAAAAATACAAATTTATTCATCAAAATCGATATTGTCCCATTCAAAGTACGCCCCATCAACTGCAGCGCACTTATGGCAGCGCTTAATCCAATCCTCGAAACATTTTTTATACTCGGTTTTCGGTATGGACTATCAGAGCCATTTCAGATTTTTACGATTTTAAAAATAAAATCGTCTTTGCATCAACGAGTTTGTATTAAATTTTGAGTTAAAAGTAAATAGTAAAAAAATGTTGAAGAAATGTTACTCTATCGAAAACAAACTTTTATGTGTGGCCCAAGTTTTCGTGAGTCTGTCGAGAATGACGAATCGATGAAAACGTCGATAAAATTAAAGAAATTATGGGCGAAAATTGTAAATTGACCATTGGAGAGATGACAGCGATCTTGAACATCGCTTATGAATCCGTTCAAGACATTTTGTTTTAATGATTTGGCTTTGAGACGGCAAAAAAGACCGGATTTGTGGCAATCACGTAACGCGCTGTCGAACAATGCCATCGTTATCCGGAACTTTGTGACCAAGAACGGAACAAATACCATCCAACATCCACCGAATTCGACTGATTTGGCTCCCTGAGACTTCTTCCTGTTCAGTCGACTCAAAAAATCGCTCCAAGGAACGCGTTTTAGCAGCCAAGAGCAGATAATGAAAAAATCGAAGACGGCTCTGATGGCCAAGCCGAAAACCGAATATAAAAAATATTTTGTGGATTGGATTAAGCGCTGACAAGAGTGCCTTGCAGTCGATGAGGAGTACTTTGAAAGAGACAATATCAATTTTGATTAATAAATTTGTATTTTTGATTTTCTGAATAAATTCCTGAAACTTTTTGATCAAGGGGTAAGGTCAGGTGGGGTAACTGGGGCCGGGGGCAACTGGGCCAGGGGTCCTGTAACCCCAGAGCTTTTTAATTTTACCGCATTTTTTTAGCGCAATTCACTTTTTCATATTGGTGGGAAATTTTCAGTGTTCCTGAATTAGAGAAATTTCTTTAAGTTTATTTTATACTTAAGTACTTAGTTAAGTTAATTACTTATTTACTTATTTACCAAGTTATGTGCTTACTTCTTACCTAGTTGCCTTACCCAGTTCCTTGAAAATATTGAGACTTGAGTAAGTACTTAATTAAGGCTTTCTTAAGCATAAGGAACTTATTTAACTTTATTTCAATGGGTAAAATGAAATTATTTTGTTTAGTTGTTTGATTTATGATACTTTTTTTTTGAATTTTCTGTAATAAAAATCGATTTTAAAAATTATACTTGGCGTTTAAACTTATCTACCTTAAAAAATTCAATAGAATAAAAAAAAAATAGAGGTCTTGGCGCAACTGGGCCAGCCTAGTCAGGGCCCAATTACCCCGAATCGCTTACATCTTTGATTATTTTTAATCCATATACAAATGAGACTAATTCTACCTACGGCCAGGGCCTTGAGGGATAGGGGAACATGTCCAACTGCTACTCAAAAGATGTTAAAAATTAAAAAAACAGCAAATAGGCTGGGCTGGTCCAATTACCCCACAACGCGTTTAACTGGGCCAACCGCAAAACTTTACATTCAACTTAAGATAATTCCAAAATTTTGAATAATCAAAAGTTGAAAGTATCATGATTATTTGAAGAAAAATTTCATCTTTCAATTAATATAGTCACGAGATCTATAAATTGTGAGGAAGCTTAGTTATAGCCAAAAATATGTTGGGAAAACAAAAGAAACTGGCCCAGTTACCCCACCTGACCTTATAGCTGGATTCGCTACACATTATTTTTTTGAGTAACCATTATATTTCCTGTTTTCCTTTTTATATTTTATATAGGTTAATATACAAAAATAATAAAGTGGGTCGAATTTTTAACCCATTACAGTACATTTTACTAAAATAAATAGTACATTCGAATAAAAGCTCGCGTAATAATAACAATAAAAAATTAATTAAAAGATAACATCGTTGTAGTCTCTATTTTCTCTTCTCTAAACTTTTTTCTCTCTGTAGCTACGATGTTATATATAGTAAAATATCTCTTCAGCCACCACCATATTAACCGGACTATGAAGGCTTTCATTAGCTGCCTTTGCGAAGTTTCGGAAACAACATTTTGTTTTGTTGCTTTAAGAATCTGTATGACATTAAATTGAGTCTCTTGGACTGTGCCCCAAATTGCCCCCAAATAGCCTTAACAGAGCGCTCTCACTCGTTCCAACTTGTGTTTTAAACGCAAACTCAAAACAAAATATTCAACTCTTGAATATTTAACCATTCCTATCGAGATTTTTTTTAAAGCATTGATTTAAAGAAAAATAAATAAATAAATTATAATAACTCAAGATTCAAAAAGGTCTTATCATAGATCTGATTAAATTTGTTTGATTTTATATTGAAACTAGTCTTTTTGTCTGGGAAGCAAATCCAGCAATCTTCTAGATAGGACGATGACTCTTTTATACATGTAATCAACATAATTAGATTTTGACACGGCGTTTTAAATGAAATCTTGTCTGAGATTACACAAACGCTATACTGTTTTGAATTTTGAAAGTCATGACTTTGAAAAAAAATGTACTTTATGGAATTTCGAACTTTCACTTGTTTCTTAAATTAAATAAGATTCGCTCTTTTATTTTATAATTTTTTATTGTTTTACTAAAAATTGTTATCGTCTTTTTACATTTTTTGTTAAGGGGCGTCCATAAATTACGTCACTCGAATTTTAATCTTTTTAGACCCTCCCTACCCCCTGTGTCATATTCTGTCACATTTTCATTGAGCCCCTCTGTATTGTGTCGTCACACTATCACTTTATACCATATAATTTAATAATTGTAGAAATTTAGAATAAATAAATAGCCTCACAAGATTTTAACACATTATCTTAAATAATTTAGTCTTTTTTGAAAAAATCAAAATAAATTATTTGTAACCAAACAAATATTTTCATGCAATCGAATGCAAGAAGGGGTGCACCAGTAAAGATGTAGCCCCTATGGATCTCGAAAGACCCTTGCATTACCGAAGAGAAGGGAAAGTTGATTAAGTGAGAGGGTGTAGACGTAGGTGTCTATGCACCCTGGTTTTGAAGGTTTGAAGATCATAGGTGCTGGGAAAGATAGAGGCTGGGAGAGAGTTCCAGTTCCTTGAAGTCATGGGGATATATGTATTCGCGAATGAAGTGGTCCGGCACTTTTCCAATTTGACCGCGAAAGAGTGTTGGGAGTCGGCAAAACGTGTGCTGCGTGCAAAGCATGCTTTGGGGGGAATTATTGATTTTATCTCATCAGAGCACCTGCCGTGATAGTATCTATAGAAAAGGGAAAGGGCGGAGACATCTCTTCGGTGAGCCAGCGAGTCGAGGGAGTCGGTGAGGGTAGAATCGTCAATTAGCCTGACGGCTCGTTTCTGAATTGCAGAAGTTTATTCTTAAAAAATCAATACAGATTGAAAAATGTAAATCTCAAAAAAAAAATATCTTCCCATATAGCCCAGTAAATAGAGGGGTTTCAGATTATATTAATTGCGGGAAAATATTTTTTAGGGTCGTTTGATATGGTGTGGGTATGCCAAATCTAAGTTTGCGACCTCGAAAGTCTGGGGGGACAACTTTGGCGGCCGAAAAACCTCGAAATTTTCGGACTTATAACTCGAAAACAGTTCATATTTTATAAATGACCGTTCTAAAGTAAATTAAAGAGGACAGATTTTCGCGTTGATTAAAAAAAATAAATGCAAAATTGGTTTAGTAGTTCGATTTTTAATAGGGATCCAAAAAACAGCCTCCAGGATCACTTTTGAATATCTCTAAAACTCGCACTTTTTCGATTTTTTCCCATTTTGACCATGAAGGAGCACGTTTTCAACAAAGAAGCCTCTATACATTTTAAAACTAGATTAAATTTGCTACAATTTAAACAAAGTTTCATATTAATTGGATAATGGTAACCCGTGTCGCAATGAGGTTGAAATTTTGAAAAAATGCAATTTTTTGCAAAAAATCTCAGTTTTTCCTTCATAAAATGAAAAGCACTCATCCTAGAAACTTGATTTCTATCTCATTCTCTAGAAAATTTTCTTGACTTGAACGTTTACTTGGACCACTTTTTTGTTAAAACTCTTAGATTTATAGATATCCTATATTTTCCGGACAGGATATGATCCGAAAATGCGTCATGGAAAATTCTGGATATCTATAAATCTAAGAGTTTTATAATAAAAGTGGTCCAAGTAAACGTTCAAGTCAATAAGATTTCCTACAGAATGAGATAGGATTCAAGTTCCTAGGATCAGTAATTTTCATTTTATGAAGAAAAAACTGCAATTTTTTGCAAAAATTTGCAGTTTTCAACAAAAATTTGGTTCGGCGGTCTCCACACCTCGCTCAACCCTGGCGCCTCCAGTGCTGCCCCCCCCCCCCCTAGGAAAGCTCCCTAACTACGCCAATGATCTTCCTTAATTCCTTAATCCTTAATTATAAGAAAAATGGTTTATTTATTTGAAATAAAAACTTAAGTATTTTTGCTAAAAATTGCTTGCTTACAATTTTTGTCTAGATTTATTTTACCAACATTTTCAGATTGGAATAATAATAACCTGAAATCTAAAAAATATATATGAAAATTTCTTAATTTGACTTTTGTGCCATCACAATTTTTAAGATCCCCAGGTCCATCTGTCACATTTTGTTACAAATCATAGATACCCCCTCCCCCTTACTGTATGACGTAATTTATGGACGGCCCCTTAGGTAATTAAGTTAAAATTCTTATAACTGAAGTTCTTATATTCATACTAATCATACAATTAGTAATAATTAGGTTTTTATAAAAAAGGTGGCTATTTATTTTACTACTTTCATAATAAGCTTTAATTAAATTTTTATGTGAATTTTCTATTGCTCTTTTAGCTAGCTCTTCCCCGAGGTCTACAATTTCGAACTCAAAAACATGGCCTTGATCCGGAACCACATAGTTTTATTATCACGAGAGAAGATGGCTCCCGTTGCTATGGATTCAGTCTCGTTTTTTACGAACCCATTACCAAAAGAAAAATTTGTTCTGCAATGCATACTCTACAGGTATGGATCATCTTTGTTTTTAACATCGCTTTAATTTACCATAAGCATTAAGTGTCTGAAATTACGAAATGCAGAAAAATAATAATTGATGTTTTTACTAACTTTATTAGAGATATCTCAAAAAGTATTTGAATAAAAATAATGTCCGTCAAGTGCAAATCTGACTGTATATTGAGGAATCCGTACCTTATAACTTTCAAAAAATTTGTAGTTGACAGGAGAGAATGAGTGGATTTGCAGAGTTTTTTATTTAATTTCTAAACTCCGTCAAGTAAAAAAATCCCTTAAAAATAGCCACTATGATGCTCTCTCATACCGTCATTTTAAAATAAAATAGGTACATTTTATAAAGTTAAGCCTTATTCTACTTTTCTACTTGAGTTCTTTAGAGGTATGGCCCTATGATAAAATAAGCTGGCGGTTTCTGATCTGGCCATCCACTTGACTTTACCATACAACCTGGCCCCTCACTCATATTTAATGTGTAATAAAATTGTTATAATCCACTGATTATGTATACAAAATTTGGTTTGAGTTTGGTAAGTAGCCGAAGATTTTCATTTGATCTAGCCCCCCCCCCCCCCCCCATTTTGGGCGGTTAGTTTTTTCATTTTTAAACTTCTGGGGATCCACTGATTATGTATACAAAATTTGGTAAAGTTTGCTCAAATGTCCTAGATTTTTAATTTTTAACCCCTCATCCACCCCCTTAATTTTGGGTCGATGTGCACCAAAATCTAATCAGCTCTTAATCTCAATGGACCAAAACTATTTGTGAAATTTGGTTTCGATATTCTGACTAGTTTTTGAGCTAGCTAGTCCACAAAAATTTGGTAACGCATAGACCATAACAACTAGACTAACAGACTAACAGATATTTTGACAAAACAATTATTATCTCGAAAAATATAATTTTTTCGATGTTCACTTATTAGAGCTTTTTTGTAGACCGAAATGCCATGGTTTCGCTCAATTTTTTTTAATCACAATAGTTTTAGCCGTTTTTGAGATATTTCGAAAAAAAGAAGCAAAAAAAATACTTTTTTAATGCACGATTACAATACTTGACTATGCCCTGTATGGTAAAGTAAAAAAAAATATTATTTATTTTCGACCCATCAAACAATTTGTCTCTCACCATTCGATTAATATTTTAATACGATTTTTGATATCGGGTAATCAAATACAAATACATAACTTATTAATTACTTAGTTTTCAAGCTACAATGCTCTGACACAAGGACAGACAGACAACGTAGCGACACTATAGTCTTCCGCTTTATTTTTGAACGGTATCCTAAAAATTAAGCGAAATAATGACGTTAAGGCCTACTAAAATGGTTTATAGGTATAATAAAAAAAAAAAAAAAAAAAAAAAAATTATTTTGACTTCTCTGTACATTTGTTTGTGTGAGTTCGCAAATAAGTAGTCAAATTTTCTTTTCGCTCTACCTCAAAAACCAATTAGAATATCAAAACAATCCCTGTTTATTTGTTTTATATTGAGATCAAGAACTAATTAAATTTTGATTCAAATTGAATCACGCAATCTTGACATTTACTCTTGACCTAAAAAAAATAAATAAATTATTAATATATTTTAAAATTATAATTTTTTTGATTTTTACTATTAAACCTTAACACTCTGTAACAAAATAATTCTAACCGTTATTGAGATAATACTTGCTAATTATGTACTTTGATAAAACTAAGTAAAAACACCAATTTTTCCCTGCAAGATTGCAATTACAAATATCTATTTGTTTTTCTTTAAACTTATTAAAATATATCCCGTGAAAGCATAGCCCCCACAGCGGGCCCCTTATTAAGGAATAAGTATGTGTTTTTATGAACTGGAAAAAGTTAGAATGGGTTTTATTTTTTCTTATTTCGCCATTCGCTGTGACGTTGTACTTGTGCGTTGTTATTTTAATAAAAAAAAAAATATATAATGCCTGGATAAAAATTCGGGTGTGTGCTTAACGCAGAAGTGATAACTTATATGGCATTTATAATTCTAATATTCTAAAATTATTAAAATTTATATTTTTATAAAAAATAAATTTTTTGAGTAAACTTTGATTATTTTTTTGAAATTGTTAAATATAAGTATATATTTATGTTATGTTATTCTACTACTAAAAAAAAAACTAAACATTAAATATAATAATATAATATTTAAAAATAACATAACATAAATATATATTGAACAATCTCAAAAAAATAATTAAAAGTTTACTTAAAAAATTTATTTTTTATAAAAATATACATTTTAATAGCCCAATCGTGACGGGTGACGTCACGTCACTCCTGATGTGACCCGTGACGGATCAATTCCATTCGCAGCACAGGAAAATAAATATACATGAGCGCCAAAATTCAAATATAAGATATTAATTTGAGCTTAGAGTTAATGCTGCAGCTGCCTCTCTGGCTTGAATTGGTATGGGATCTAGACGCAGAGCCCAACCGTGACGCGTGACGGATCAATCCCATTTACTGCCAACTAAAATAAAAAGTGTGCAAGGCGCGCCAAAAGAAGTTATCACTTCAATAAACTAAACTACAATCACATATACAGAAGTCTATAATCCCAAGTAGTTACAGACAGACTGTTCCACAAATCAATGCCAGATCCTACAAATCAATATAAACCGATATTTTATAATTTAATAGTATACATTTTTCATAAAATTACTGAAAATTTAAAAGTCTATTGTGAATTCTACATCTAAATTTCATCAAATGATTCATATTAAAATAAAACTTTTTATTGAAATTAATTATTATTATTATCTTCTTTTTAGGCAATGCATCTTGCTGAACTTTCTGGCGTTCGTGCTAGAGCGAGTCGAGCTTCCGCTCTTAATGGTGGCGGAGGCGATACATATACATGAGCGCCAAAATTCAAATATAAGACACATATACCAGCTGCAGCCAGTTCCTATTATGATGCTGCTAAAGATCGTCTCTTTGTGAGCAAAGCCATTGTTCTAATATGCCAATTTCCCTATGCCCATGCTGCGGTAAGAGCCCTGAAAGCAATCCTTCGCCGGCCACCTGCCTTGGAGGCTTGGCTAGCTCAATTACTATGGGAAATTCCAGTGCCTGCCGCCGGTCGAAGCTTATCATTTCATTTAGCTGGAGAATCACAGCCTGTTATTTTACAACGACCATCTTCAATTGAAGAGCCACCCCTTCTAGATTTTCCTCTAAGAGAATTATTTGCTCTGTTGAATGTCGACACACTTGTTCAACTATTTACATGCGCCTGTTTAGAACATCAGGTTAGATTATTTTAAAGCTATTACTCTAATATCTAAATAAAAATTCTTAATATCCTGAATTAAATTAACCATATTTTATAATTTTTAATGTTGTTTGATGCTTTTTTCAATTGAATGAAAAATAACTAATTTTAAATACATTTTAATATCTTTATATAAATTATAAATTAAAAACGTTCATTTATTAGGGACAAAATAACCCCAATATATTTTGATTAAGTTATTTTTGACGATAAAACAGTGATTAAGATAAGAAGAACGGGTCTTACTTCAGATTTTTAATAAAGAAGTTTTCTAGACATCAAATCCAACCCATAAGATTCGTCTAGACCCGTCTCCTCTTTCAGTGGCAGTCACAATAATAGCAGAATTAAAGTGTACTCTGCTGAGAATGAAATCTAATATATTATTGTTACTGCCACTGAAAGAGGAGACAGAGGGGAATGTCGCATTGGATTTCCTTCACTGACTTTTCAAAACCCTGAAGAAGGAGGGAATATCCTCCGAAACGTCGGTTTATGAATTAAAAGATAGTATAAATTATCTTCTTCTTTTTTTGGACTGCCTCATCAATATCCTCTCAATTTCACTTATCAGTCCGTCTCGAAAAATTACTTCAATCTTATTAAATATTAATTTTCTTACGACGTTTCGTCCTTTTCAGGACTTTATCAAGTCCTCAATTACTCAAAACATTAATCGTTGAAAAATTAGTAAACTTATCGAGACAAGAAACAATATTTTCATAATATCTATTTTATAACAAATTTCCACAACCGATTCAGAAAAAAAAATAATCTTAAATTACATCAAACGTCAAACGCGACCAGATTTTTTATGTAATTTAGGATTGTTTTTTTATTTTTATTTTTTTTTAATTGGTTGTGATAATTTGTTATAATATAGATACAATAAAAATATTGTTTCTTGTCTCGGTTATTTTATTATTTTATCAACGATTAATGTTTTGAGTAATTACTACTTGATAAAGTCCAGAAAAGGACGAAGCGTTGTACGAAAATTAATATTTAACATTAATAAAAAAAGATTGTCCAAAACCCGTGAATCTTTTATTTGTTATAGATAATTTTCCTTACATCACAGAAGCGTTGTATTTATCCCTTGGGAACTCATTTAACTCTAGAGAGTGGAACTTTCCCCATTTCAATTTTTCACATGTTTTAAATCTTGAATTGTTCTAGACCCACCTCCTTTGGTACCTACGCCTCCGATCTAACTCCAGAAGTTTTCCTCTCTTCATTCTCTGAGATGAAAGACAACCATGACTTAGGTCTTACACCTTCATTTATAATTATCAATAAAAAATAAATATATTGAGATTAACGCACTCATATCTAGACTTCCTCCCCCCTAGTGAGTAGTCAAGTATCTCCTCAACAAACGAAAGCTTTCCTTGTTAATACACTTAACTCTTTTTTTTATATACAAGATGAGTCGAAGGTCCAAACTCCAGAAGTGTATTTTATACGTGAAAATAAAGTAAAAAAACTCCAATGTTTTTATCCGATTTTTATTTGTTTTCAAATTATAGCGTAATTAAAAATAAACAAATTTCATTAACGTTTGGTAATAATAGTTCTTATAATAATAATAAAAATACCACCATTCACCTTTAAACCAGAAGTAACAGTGATTTGACGTCCATTTTAAAATTTGTACCATCAACAAAATATCATTTATTTATTTTAAATTACGCTATAACTTGAAAGCAAATAAAAATCGGATAACAACATTTGAGTTTTTTACTTTATTTTCACGTGTACAATACACTCCTGGAATTTGGTCCTTTCCCCCCCGACTCACCCTGTATATTATATATAATAGGAAGAAAAATCCGTTCTTCTCAATGATTTTATAATTCTGTTATAAAATGTTGCTTTTTAAATAATATAATAAAGAAAAGTTGGTACCTATATGATCTATAAATTTTAATATTCAATAGAAAATATTTGTTTTTTAATTTTATTTATTTATTCATTTTATTCCCTTAACAAACAATTTCAAAATTTTTTATTTTTAAACTTTACTATTTCTTGAGTCAAAGATTTTTTTTTTAAATTTAACTATTATCAATCTCTTAATCTATCTTTATGTGAATGAAATAATTTCAAATCACTGTTTGGCATGTATTTAAAAAAACTTCAGATTTAAAATTTAAATAAAATCTTAATAATTAACATTTGGATATTTACTAAACGGGATGTTATGATGAAAATCTATTTCTTTACTTTTAAATCGAATCCTTTTTTTCAAATTTCTACCAAACATCCTGGTCGTTTCCTTTGATTAATCACTCATGTTCTAGGTTCTTCTTTGCTCATCTAAACCCCAACGATTAATGTTGGTTGCGGAAGCCCTCTGTGCGCTACTTTTTCCTTTTACTTGGCAACATGTTTATGTGCCTATCTTGCCTGCTTCTTTACATCATTTCTTGGATGCTCCCGTACCATTTGTGATGGGTCTTCTTGCTGGACGGAATGGAAGTTATAACAATAGTAGTACTAGTTCTATAAGCCCTGGATTTTCCAGTATAATCCAAAACAGTTTGGGCGTAGGTACATCGGAAGCCAATCTATGTCTAGTGGATCTAGACTTAGGATTATTACAAATACCAGAAGAACTTCCTCCATTTCCTCATCGACATGAACTTATAGCTGAGTTGAATCAATTGTTAGCAAAATATCAGGTAATAATAAAATATTATTTCTCATAATTTTTAGTCCAGGCAAATTACGATTTTAACAGGAAATAATTCCCGGTAAAGATTTTATTGCTGGAATACCTTTATTGGTACTCCAATATTTACTACCCTAAGTTTTCCCCCTAATCTGTGTTGTGGAAATTTTTCTACGCGCCTCAAAATGAGAAAATTTCGGAGTTTTTTTAGTTTTTCTTGAGTAACTCTAAAACTACTTAACAAATCAAAAAGATATCTATTAGATAAATTAAAGCTCTTTAAATTACGCGTAAAATGATAGCATTTTCCATGACTCTTTTGAGGATTCTGATCATATCCTGTCCGGAAAATGTAGGATATCTATAAATCTAGGAGTTTTATAAAAAAAGTGGTCCAAGTAAACGTTCAAGTCAACAAAATTTACTAGAGAATGAGACAAAAATCGAGTTTCTCTGATGAGTGGTTTTCATTTTATGAAGGAAAAACTGCGATTTTTTGCAAAAAACTTCAAATTTCAACCTCATTGCGGTACGGGTTACCATTATCCAATTAAGATGAAACTTTGTTTAAATTGTAGCAAATTTAATCTTGTTTAAAAATGTATAGAGTGGTCTTTGTCGAAAACGTGCTCCTTCATGGTCAAAATGGGAAAAAATCGAAAAAAGTACGAGTTTTAGGGATATTTAAAAGTAATCCCGGGGGCTATTTTTTGACAGGTGCTAGTACCGGTTCTACTTAACCTAAATAGATGAAATTGTTATCATTTTACGGGTAATTTAAAGAGCTTTAATTTATCTAATAGATTTCTTTTTGATTTGATAAGCAGTTTTAAAGTTACTCAAGAAAAACCGAAATTTTCTCATTTTAAAGAGCGTAGAAAAATTTCCACAACACAGATTTGGGGGAAAACTTAGGGTAGTAATATTGGAAAACCAATAAAGTTATTCCAGCAATAAAATCTTTACCGGGAATTATTTCCTGTTTATGCCATTTTTTCACGTAATTTGCCTGGACTATTTAACTATTCTACAGATTTAACTAACAATTCTTATTTATTCTTAGATTACTACTCCACCGGATCCAATTTCATGTGGGAATGGTGGCATCTCTCCTCTTATGACATCTTCATGCTATACTGCTCTGCCAGCTACACTTAGGCGAAAGCATTCATTTAGCTCAACAACTTTAGATAGTACTTCTGTTCATCGACTTGCCGAGCTTGTTAGAAAGTAAATACTATTCCTTTCTCTCCATATATTCATACATTCATTTCTTAATCCAAAAAGTATAATTATAATTAATTATATCAAAATCAAATTATATTTATTAAGCTTAAATTTATAGATTAACTAGCTGACGACCGGGCCTTCGGCCCGGCGTCACCTAGCCCCTGGCGGGGAGCGTCTCGTTCATACCAATTTAATAATTGAAATTTAAAATCTTACTGTAAGTATCGAAAGAATGTGCTGAATGAAATTGATTCAAAAATAAGGAAGAATAAGGAAAGATTTATTTAACACATTGCCTAAGCACGATCACTATCTGACCAATCAGAATCGTTCTAATAATTTAACGCTTTGGCATTGGCTATGCACTGGCCAATCAGATCGTTTCCACATACATATATATCCACATACTTTTCTATTTTATATATATAGATAGATAGATAGATAGATAGATAGATAGATAGATAGATTATATGAAACTTTTTTCTAATTAGTAATTAATAATACATAGTTTTAAAATTATTTATTAATGATTATCATTATTTATTTATTTATTTATTTCATGATGCTCTGAAGAGCAGAAAATACAAAAAACTGAAACATTTGAAGTACAACTGGTATTTTTTAAACAAGATGGGTTATTACACTCCAAACAATAACAATACAGAATATGTATCTAAAGCAATAAAAAAATTCGAAATTTTACCTAGCCATTCAAATATAAAAACAGTAATAATATTAGTCCAATAGAAGCCATCCACCATGCAACCTAAAGTAATCCCACATACATACACCATATAAAATGATATCCATAATTATTATTTTAATAATAATAATACATTTGATTATATTTTAATTCATTGTCTATCTATTATTTTCTAACATTCTATTTCCCATTAATTAATTATCAGATTATCACTTTATAATAAAATACTAATTAAAATCCAGGTTGTCTATAATTTAATGGAGTTTGGGGGCAGTGGTAAAATCACATAATGTGAAGATACGTCAAATTTTTTTACACAAAAAAGTGATTTTTAAAAAATAATACAACATGCAATAATTAAATTTTTAACTGGTTACCTCATTTATCCAATGAGGTCCTATTGTTACTTCCATAGGATTCCTACAGAGTAATTCCTCAAAACATTGTACAAATCAGTTCAAGATTTAATTATATTGATTTTTTACTCTCTTCCCCAATTTTCATTCCATTTATTCTGTATGATTCTAAAGAATACTTTACAAAATTTGACTCAAATCTTTTAAAGATTTAATTTTTTACAACCTCTTCCAATTTTGGGTAAATCACTTTTGTCCCAATTATTTCGTAGGCTCGTTTTGAAATTTCTATTAATTTTTTAATTAGTCACTTAAGAGTTGACCACAGACTCACTAACAGACATTTTTTTCTCCGAAAAATTAATTTTACGTAATTTACTATATAATACTTTGTTGTATTCATTGCATTTTATTTTGTTATCAAAATTGAATGAACACTTTTTGAGAAATTTCCAAAAAATCAAGCAAACTATTTTTTTCATTATAATATATACTTCGTATGGAAAATTAATAAAAATATATCTTATATCATATGCATATTTTGATTTTAGCACCGGCGTTGAAGCCGATCGATGGGCAGAACTTTCTGATCATGAAAGATATCTCGATGATCTGCGATTTAACAATGCGGTGCGGGAAGTTTTTCTAAATCGATTTGTAACCATCTTTCAGGTAAAGACTTCCAATTTCATTTTTGAGATCTGTTTATACATTTAAGGTAGTTGTTTCACGACAATACTAGCAAAAAGTTAATGCTAGAGTATATAGAACAGACGATAAGGATTCATAATTTATAAGCCCATAACTTTTTGGTGTTTATGTACCATTACTAGCCAATCCCGTGCTCCTTTGACAAATCTGGCAACACTGTCCGAGCTTGTATATATTTTATCATAGAAATGTCAGACAAAGTAAATTATAAAGGGAGATTTATAAAACAAAAAGTTCCTAATAATCGATTGAAAGCTGTTGCGACAATGGCTGAAACGAAAAAACGTTAAAAAAAGTAATAAAGTTAACCCATATTTTAGGTTAAATAAATGCGTTGTTGCCAGCTTGTTTTTAGTGCAAATTTTTCATTATTTATTCATTAATATCTCAGAACTCTGTTGTAACTATGAATGTAACTATGAATTAAAATTTTCTTAAAAAATGTATTAGTTATTCTTTAATGTTGGTATAGTTTTTTATAACAATGGTAAGAAGAGTTTCTTAATTATAATTAAATATGTATGTAAACTTTCCGATATCCCGTATAGTGCAATGTATAAGAGTCTGAAAAACTCTTTGTAATTTAATATCTCCGGAACTATATTGTTCATAAATTTCGTTTTGCCACCAATCGATGTAGAATTATTTAAATAATAATCTGTCTAAATTTCAAAAAAATCTTAAGAAAACCCATATGGTGAAACAACTACTTTAAATCAAATTTTTATTTATCCTAAGATTTTACGTCATATAGGTATAAACTATTTTTCTTTATTTACTTAAATCTTTTTTTTTTTTCATAGGCCTATGAACATTTTGTGATTGTACCGACTCAGTCGATGCCTGAGTGGCTTTCTAATCGAGACACTCTACATGCTTTTGATAAAGCAACGTTCCTCTCCGATCAACCTGAGCCTCATCTTGCCTTTTTAAGTCGATTCCTCGAGTCTCAAATGTTTGCAACGCTAGTCGATAATAAAATAATTTCGTTATGGGCTGCTGATCCTGAACCGGCATTGCGAGTTTTTGAACGTCGAATTAAAGCATTGCGTGCTCGTTGTGGCGATGCACTTGTACGAACTCCACGGTTAGTTAGCTTTTCACAAAAAATATTTTTTTAATTGCATCTATCGTCATAAAAATAAATTGATTATAGCCTATTTAAGAAATAAAAATAAATAAATAAATATTATTCAAATTATTATTATTATCATTTTCGTCCATAATGTGTATTAATGAGAAAGTTTATAACAGAAATTAAGTAATAATCAGTAGAGATTGTGGTGTTGGTGCAAGGTGAAAGAAAAGTTACTTTCTGTATTTCCTGAAGATGGGTCGATAGCCCGAAATATATATATTGAAAAAGAAAAAAAATTTTATATCTTTTAATTTTTTAATTTTAATGTGAAATAAGTGACCCAGTATCCTTAACTCATAGTAAATCCATATTAAATAAAATATTTATTTACTCTTATCTTTATTACAGAAATTAAGGACAAGTAGTCGGGAAAGTCCACCGAAACGTTGGTGGAAAAATAAAAATGGGTAATTACACAAAAAAATTGTCCTTAATTCCCGTTATCAACTTTCTCATTATTCAAATTTATTGATTAAAAATCCAAATAATTTGGACACCAGCTTTATATGGAAATTACAAATTAATTTTCTGATTCTGAAAGCTAATTATCTAATTAATTAAACTTTTTATTTAAAAAATCATTTTATTAAGATAGTTCTTTCACAAATGCAAAAATTCAAGAAGTCCTCAAAACTTGGAATATAAGTCATTAAAAGCATAATAAACACACTGATAAAATTTGAATACGATTTACCACACCAAACATGAACTAATTGCAATTAAAAATGAAATTTTTTACATATGGTAGGGTGGGAAAATGATCATTATTTTATTTTTTTTCATTGAAGGACTTTCACCATCTTGATGAAAAACTAATATTTGTTAGAATAATATATTCGGAGTAACTTAAAAAAAAAATTACATACCTCGTAATTTTGATAAAAAATAAAAAAAAACATATTTGTGCGATTAATTTTAGTGGAGGGGATATAAGATCAATCAATGGCTTGGAAACAATCCATTCATAAAGAGGATAAGTAGTGTGAGAAGTACAGTCACGTTAAAAAAACATAACCTAAAATTTTAGCACCGTTCGTATGTATAGAGGCTAAAACTTTTTGTGTGGATTGTCGCTAAAGAACTACCTTAATTCTTTTATTTCATCCATTATCAAACTTTTTGATTCCTTAAACTTCTTTATTATTTTTATTAAAAGTAAATAAAATATCTAAATTTACTATGATTATTATTTAAAAATGCTGTTATTAATTAGATACTGAATCATTAAACTTTAATAATAAGTCGACCAAGTGCAAGTCGTATTTGCATACATCTTCCAAAATACTTTAGATATCGAATTCGTTCTTATTTGTTAAGAAGGAGAGAACAATGGGTTTTGTAGAATTTTTTCCTAATATTAACTTAAGCAATTTCTAAACGTCGCCAATTACAAAAATCACTTAAAAATGGTCCCTTTGGGGCTCTCTCACATCGTCATTTTAAAATGGCTAATCCAAAAATATCGGTTGTTATAATAACTTGTATTTTTCTACTCAAAAAATTTAGAAATTTATTTTTATTTATCTGCTTTTAATCAAATAAAAAACATATTCAATTGAAGATTCTTTGAAATTGAATTGAAACCATTTTTATTCCAATTTGGGAAATATTTTAAATATATTCTATTCGTTTAACTTTGTAGCTAAGAAAATTATTTTGGCTAATTTGAAAAGAGAAAATAAACTAAAGGTTATCCAGAAAGAAATCGTTTTGAAAATAGAAAAAGAAAACGACATATTTAAAAGCGCTTTCATAATACAAAGTTTATTAAATTTAATTTTATTTTTGAAAATTAAATCATCAAGATGACGCCCTTTGGCTGTTGAAACACTATTCCAAAATAAGAAAAATTTTGAAAAAACTTTTAAGAGTTTCTTTTTGAAATGACTTCCATTTCTTGCTTAATATTCAGCTCACTTGCCGCACGTTGTCGGATTATTAGCGTATACCTTTTGCTTATATGTCCCCATAAAACCCATACCGGGACTCGACAGGTTATGTCACTCTTCGGTGAAATCAACTTGAGGAAACATCCCTATCACATGCGAGCGCTCTCGTCCGAAGTGTGTGACACGTGGCTCCATCCTACTGAAACCATGTGTTTCAAATGTAACCTCGCGATTCTTGCAACTTCGAATGAGAGCATGCACGTGATAATGGATATGTTTCCTCAGAAACTGATTTCACCGAGGGGTGACATAACCTGGCCTCCGAGGAGTCCCGATTAAAGTCCAAACGACTTCTTTTTATGGGGACACCTTAAAAGCCAGGTATACGCTAAAAATCCGAGAACATTGCGACAATTGAAGCTGAATATTCAGCAAGAAATGGAAGGCATTTAAAAAAAAAACTCTTAAAAGTTTTTCAAAATTTTCGTGCCCATTTCGAGGGGTGTTGCAACAGCCAAGGTCGTCATCTTGATGATTTAATTTTCAAAAACTAAAATTACATTTAATAAACTTTATATTGTATAAGATTAAACGCTTTTAAATATAATAGTTTTGTTTTCTTTCTATTTTCAAAAATGAATTTCTTTCTGGACCATCCTATATTTTATGGGACTCTTATATAATTAATATTTAAATGAATGTATTAAAATTCTTATCTAATGTAAATTCTGTTTATTAAATAACCTAAATTCTTTCAGATACGAACCATGCTCTTCTGCTGCAGAAACTCAATTACTTCTTGACAAACGCTTGACCAAGTTTGATAATATCATTCCTCCACCATCAGCATCACATTCTGTCTCAACTCCATCACCAGATAAACCAGAAAAATATATTACATTTCCTTTAATTGATGCTGCTACACTAGAATCCGCTAGGAGAAGAACTTCTATTGGAAATCATATTTCTGGACTACCTTGGCGTGCTTTAAGATCTCGTGAACCTGCGCCTCCTATAAAATCAAGCAAAAGTTCCATACTGATACCTTCTCTACCTACTAGTACTTCAACAAGCACTTCTTCAGCACATGCTCCAAGGCATCTTGCAAATAATGATGCCAATTCAAATCCTAGTCCTGCTCTTATAGCCCACACAAATTGGAGTTTTGTGGAAAAATTACTTACGGTAATTAAACAGATATTTCTTTTTATATATTACGAGCTGCTCCAGGCGTGCCTTCGGCACGGCCTCTACAACTCGGGCCTCCGGACAGGTGGCCCTGGCGGGCAGCGTCTCAGCATGTGATTATTAGGTCTTTAATATATATTTGTAATATTTTGCCCCCTCTTTCTCCCCCACGCACTCATTTTGGCTATTGATTTTTACAGCATACATTTTATATAGTCTTAAAAACTAACATTACAAAATTTGATCTATATCGGAGAGAGTATTAATTTTTTGCCTCCACTCACATTTAGGGAGGTTGAAATTATTTTTTAGATATTTGCAAACTTTCAGTTTTCTAAAGAGTAAATGTACAAAAAAGCTAAAAATTTCTATATTCCCCCCCCCCCCCTTCGCCCCCATACAGTCAATTTTGATAGTTGATTTTTACAGGAATAGTTTCTTAAAGTAATAAAGAATAACTCTACAATATTTGATCAAGATAGAAGAGAGTTTTAATTTTTGCCCCCACTCACATTTTGGATAGTTAGGAGTCGAATTTCAAAAAATCCTGAAATCACTTTTTAGATATTTGTATTTAGAATTTTATTAAGTAAAAATCAAGTAGATATGTTATCGTTCTTAATTGAAAATGCATAATTAGTGTAAATACATTGCAAAGATATTTTGCCCCTCTTGACCCCTTTAGGGGTCGAATTTCAAAAAATCCTGAAATGAGTTTTTAGATATTTTAATTTAGTATTTTTATAAGTAAAAAGCAAGTAGATATTTTATCGTCCTTAAGAGATATCGCATAATCAGTGACAACACACTTTGACCCCTTTGATCCCCTTAGAGGTCGAATTTCGAAAAATCCTTTCTTAGTGAGCCCCTATGTCATAGATGTAATATCCACTCCAAATTTCATGTTTCTATGTCCAGTGGTTCTGGCTGTTTTGATCATGAGTGAGTGAGTGAGTGTATCGGGCAAAGAATTTTATATATATAGATTAATATTAATTTATAATTTATTTATATTATATGATTTTCGGATTTTTTTGGAACTGGACATGGATATTGTAAAATCAGAACACTATCTGTATAGTATTATATTATTAGTTTAATTAATCATTAATTGACTGACAACCCATGGATTACTGTTTCGTTGACATTTATTAGACAGCATCTCTAGTGCCTACTTGAGAACAAAAAGATAAACACAGATAAAAATTTTGGTTAAAAATTTGCCTTCATCAAAAAGATACATCAATTATTATTTGTTAATATTCATATTTGGTGAGATATGTTATCATCAGGTGGAAATTGGAGTTATTAGTATATTTTTACATACTTACCTAATGTTTAATGATTATAACTTTCGAACCATTGAAATTAGTTCGGCCATATTTTCATATAATATAAATAAATAAATTAAAACAGGAACTAAGTCCATTTTTAACCGACTTCAAAAAAGGAGGAGGTTCTCTATTCGACTGAATTTTTTTTTTTTTTTTTGGTGTCTATGTTACCTCATATCTCCGCCAATTGTGAACCGATTTTGAAATTTTTTTTGCATTGGGTTCAGTCTAACTTCCGATTGGTCCCGTTTTTTTTTCCATTGGTATTAGTCCTTTTTTGTTAGGTTTGTTCAGGCCTAACTTCTTTGTTTATGAACCGATTTCGATGATTCTTTTTTTATTGGAAAGGGGGTATCTTAGGGATGGTGCCATATTAATTTGGTCAAGTTCTGATGATATGATCACTATTAATAACATCACTAAAAAGGGAAAAATAAAAATAATTTTTAAGAAAAAAATAAAACCGACTTCAAAAAAATTAAATGCAACAAATAAAATACACTAAAAGGTATAAAATAATTATTATCTTATTTAGTTACAACTAAACGACGAAATATCAACATGAAATTACTTTTTGAAGTCGGTGCCAAACAAACTATACCTATAAGCGAGCGTACCCGCCAAACGTACTAAGTAAGATCCGTCGAGTTCGATTCATAAAAGATATATGTTTGGCACCGTCTTCAAAAAGTAATTTCATGTTAATATTTCGTCGTTTAGTTGTAACTAAATAAGATAATAATTATTTTATACCTTTTAGTGTATTTTATTTGTTGCATTTAATTTTTTTGAAGTCGGTTTTATTTTTTTTTTATGACATTTGATCTTCGACCATTTTTCTCAGGACTTGTATAATAGTTATTTGTTTCATCGTAGTTTTTATCTATTTAACTACCACTATGATTAGTCGCTTAAAATTAATTAATCTAGCGAAACCGCTGGCAAGGGAACGGGCTTGGAAAAATTAGCGGGGAAAGAAGACCCTGTTGAGCTTGACTCTAGTCTGGCACTGTTTTCTTAATTACTATAATACTCCTAATTATTATAATTATAAACTCATTTGGGACTTAAATTGTTTGTAAAATCAGTGATTCAAATGTATTATGAAACGGGCTTGTAGATTTAAAACTGAGGTTTTAATAGAAAGCAGTCCAGTGATAAATAAAAAGATTATTTCCAATAAAAGAGTAATTAGAAAACCTTCCATTAAATACTCTTTTATTGGAAATTATGTTTTTATTTATTCCTGGACTGCTTTTCATTAAATCCTCAGTTATACACATTAATCTTGATAATCCGACATCTTACACTACAATGAGGTAAAATAGCACGCGTAGGATCACATGAACATGTCGATGCTATACGTATCGCATATTTAATATTCACTGGATTATCTGAGTTATCGCGTTGCCTAGTTTCGTTTTTGTGTTTTCATAGAAATTTCTATTTATTTTCTAGACTCTTATCTACATCTTATTAACTTTCCAGTTGTCCAGAAAATCCACTAATCGTACAGTACTTTTTTTTTTATACTGCCGAGGTAATATACTATATCATATAGGTATACATAAATATTACAAACAAAATTTACATACACTTTCCTGGATTCTGAAATGATTGCATTTTTTTCAAAATTACAACTTCATCTAGAGCCTAGGTAAACGATACATTCAAATTAATATTGTAAAAAGAGAATTTACAAAGGCTTTATTAAATACCATCTCCCCTAGAATTGAACAAGTACCAAATTACTAACCGATTAAAAAAATACTTTGAAATTAAGTTTAGCGATTTGGCACTTGGATTAATTTTGCAAAGTTGACAGTCTTTTGAATCCAATCAAACATATTAATAAGATCCTTGATAGCTCAATGAAAAATTCTTTCTTTTTTTAACCGACTTCATTAATATAAAAATATTAAATATTTATAGGTATCATATATATTATAATAAATAAGATTGGAGTAATTTTTGGAGACGGACTGATAAGTGAAATTGAGTAGATATTGATGAGGCAGTCGAAAAAAAGAAGATAATTTATACTATCTTTTTATTCATAAACCGACGTTTCGGAGGCTATTCCCTCTTTCAGGGTTTTGAAAAGTCGAGGAGAGAAGACTGACTAGTCTCCGAAACGTCGGTTTATGAATAAAAAGATAGTATAAATTATCTTCTTTTTTTCGACTGCCCCATCAATATCCACTCAATTATAATAAATACTTTTGATTAATTTTAGACTCATATTTCTATATCTGTATTTTAGGAATGCAAAGCAAGAACAAAACGCATGCTAGTCGAAAAATTAGGCTCCGAAGCGGTAGAAATGGGTCATCATTCGGATGGTGCTATTTATAATTCGGGAAATAGTGGTGACCCAGTTCTTTGTGGAGGAAGTGTATCTGGAGTTGAAGAAAATACTCTGATTGCTGCTCTTTGTGATCTTTTGGAAAGGGTGTGGGCTCATGGACTTCATGCCAAGCATGGAAAATCTGCCCTTTGGGCTCATCTTTCTGCTTTTCAACAAGTGGAATCTTGTGGTTCATCAGCAGCACCATTAGATCCTGCTTTCCTTAATCCAGGTTAGTTTACTACTTTAGATAAACTCCGAAATTAGTAGTGTAGAAAAGCTATATTCTTCATTCAATGCTTCTTAAATTTTCCAAGGAATAGTAAAATTTTAAAAGAATAAATAATACAAAAAATATTCTAGAGAAATTGAATCGGTCATTTCAAAAACCACCTAAGCACAAAATCAGAACTTTTCAAGAATCAATAAAAACTGTCTAATTCACAAGTAAACGAATTTTCAAGAAATTTTTTGGTTTGAATAAAATGTTTGGACTTTAAAGTTTATGAATATCGAATAATCTTAATAAAAAAATAATAAATTTAAACAAAAAACAGAAAAAACATTCTTGATTTAGGTTGTTTTAACAAAAAACAGGATTAGGTGGTATTAAATTTGAACAAAGCAATCATATTATGATTTGTGTCGTTTAAGGTAGTTCTTTCGCGACAATCCACATAAAAAGTTTTAGCCTCGTAACCACTCTATACATATGAACGGTACTAAAATTTTAGGTTATGTTTTTTAACGTGACTGTACTTCTTACACTACTATATCCTCTTTATGAATGAATCGTTTCCAAGCTATTGTTCTGATATCCCCTCCACTAAAAATAGTCGCCCAAATATGTTTTTTTTTTATTTTTTATCAAAACTACGAGGTAAATAATTTTCAATTTTTTTTTTAAGTTACTCCGAATATATTATTCTAACAAATATTAGTTTTTTATCAAAATGGTGAAAGTCCTTCAATGAAAAAAAATAAAATAATGATCATTTTCCCACCCTTTCCCAATCTACCATATATAAAAATATTTCATTTTTAATTGCATTTATTTCATGTTAGGTGTGGTAAATCGTCTTCAAATTTTAACAGTGATGACTTAAAAGTTATTCCAAGTTTCGTAGACTTATTGAATTTTTGCATTTGTGAAATAACTACCTTAATCAATGAACTACGACTTCGGGGTACTGTTTGAAGAGAAAGGAATGTACTGACGTGCATGGTTTTTACTCAGATTATGGGTTTACCTTTAAGAAAGTGTTCGCGACAAAAAAAGCATGTTTGGAAAAATCTTGACTTATGTGGTTTTTGAAATGACCGATTCAATTATTTTATGACTTTTTTTTCCCGAATGAAAAAATATTTTTCCTGATTCGTTTATCATTATATTGAGCTATGGTTAAGGCATTAATATTTCTAAAAAATGAAATGACAAAGATGATTTTACAGTAATAAGTTAATTATTGTTACATGCAGCTTTGGCTTGGTGTATGCTTCTTAAGCGCTTTGATTGTACGTATTAGTGATTAAGTTTTATATATTATTTTAAACTTAAGATATTTTATTAAATTTGAAAAAATCAATTGATTATTCTTAAACTTTTATTTAAACTTGATTTTTTTAGTATATAAATAAAGCAAATTTATATTATTTTTTTTTAAATCCTTTATTGTGTTAAACAGATCTTTCATCAGTGGCATTAGAACCTAGTGGAAGTAATTCAAGTGGCAGCGGGGGAAATACCTCTGGACACGGTGCAAAAACTCCTCAAACGCCAAGTTCTCCAAATATAAGTGCAACAATGTCTAGTCCTGGTGGTTGCCCTCTTAGACCCTTGCCAATATCCGTCACACACGATATGCGACAGGTATAAAAACTAATTTTTTTTTTTTATCTTTATGTTCAGCTTTAGTGCTTATCGGCTTTGATCATTGGCTCTAAGATTTTGTATAAATTCATTGTCTTTATCAGGTATTCTATATGTGTATAAATTTTATCCCGAATATTCAGTATTCATTGGAGGGTGGGTTAAACCAGTGTTTCTCAACCTTTTTATTAACAGGGGGGCAAAGTATGTCGAACTTGGTGGACCCCCAAGTAAAATTTTAAATCGTGGAAAGTAAAAAGCTTGTCATAATTTTACTATGCTTAGATTAGGCTGATTTTTAAATACTGTAAAAAAAATTCTTCTGAAAATATTAGGAATAATTATACAAGGAATGTTTAGAAAATATTGAATACTTATAATTTTTACTTTACCATACAGAGTATGGCCAAGTATTGTAATCGAGCATGAAAAAAAGTGTTTTTTTTTTTGCTTCTTTTTTTTGAAATATCTCAAAAACGGCTGAAACTATGTATTTTGACTAAAAAAAATTAGGCGAAAACATGGCATTTCGGTCTACAAAAAAGCTCTAATAAGTGAACATCTAAAAAATTATATTTTTCGAGATAATAACTGTTTTGTCAAAATTGTCTGTTAGTCTGTTAGTTTGTGCATTACCAAATTTTTGTGGACGAGCTAGTTCAAAAACTAGCGTGAATATCAAAACCAAATTTCACAAGTAGTTTTGGTGAACTGACATTAAGAGCTGATTAGATTTTGGTGCATATCGACATAAAATTAAGGGGGGCGGGGAGGGGGTTAAAATTTAAAATTATATTTTCAAACTAAAAAAAAAAAACAAGAAAAATGAAATATACTATGAAATGAACCTATAATAACGAAAATATTTTTTTTCTGTCGACAAAATTAGTGGGGGGGGGGAAGTCATAAAATAAAAATTTAGGCCATTTGAGCAAACTCAACCAAATTTTGTATACATAATCAGTGGACCCCCAGAACACTAAAAATATAAAAAAAACCCGCCCAAAATGGGGGGGGGCGGGGGTGGGGGGCAAAAAATTAAAATCTAGGCCCTTCTACCAAACTCAACCAGAAGTGTATGGTAAAGTCAAGTGGATAGCCACATCAGAACGTGTCAATTTATTTATTTATACAGTCCAAAAAAAACTACATTTCAGTAACAAATTAAAATTTTAAATTTAATAGGATTTCTGTTCTTGTACTCATTTAGGTAATAAATCCAGCCTTGGTTGTATTGAATGTAAAAGTGCCAGGCCGCATATATGCTTCAAGAGAAAAATGGAGTCTGTTTCTCTGTTTCGATTTTAACGCTGTCATAACAGAAAATCCTGTTTCGCACAAATATGTTAATGAAAATGGCAGCAAAATCTATAAAGCTTTCTAACTTAATAATGCATAATACATTTTTTATACTTATCCAAAATGCTTGAAGAGATTGTTGCTTAAATGTCACCTCCAAGGTACTGTCAGTAGATAGTTCAATAAGTAGATCTTCTTGAACTGAAAGTTTACTGTTTGGGTGATTTATAAAAGGATTAATAACCCATTGATTAATGTTAGTAATTTCTTCTGACTTTGAAAAGTAGTTTTCAAATTTTGTTTGAAGTGTCTGCAGATGTGTGTTTATAATAGCATTTATTTTTTTCTTATCAAATATTATTTCCTCATCATTTATTAATTGACAATAAATCGGGAACATATCATAAATCCCTCTATGAATTCTTTCCTGCCAGGTTTGTAATTTTTTCCAAACGGCTTTAATTTTGTTATTCATAATAAATATATTACTTTGCCGTCCTTGCATTGAAAGGTTCAATTAATTAAGAATGGGAAATATGCCACAGAGGTATGTTAGTTTTGTCACCCAATTTGGATCGTCAAAATATGTATCTAAACTTAACTTTTTTATATTAAAAACTGATGTACTTCTGATCGCATATTAATGAGTCGTGTCAGAACTTTTCCCCGGGATAACCATCAACGTATATCAGTCAAATATGCAAAGAACCCATTTCTTCACACAAAACCGTGAAAAGACTAGAATTTACTGCACTTGCTTTTACGTATAAAACCACCAGATGTCTCACTAATTAACTAAAATGCGAATAGTAATTATTTAAATATTTTCACAAACTAATTTATATTTGATTAGTTTGTGATTTTTTTTAAAATTATTGGTAACAGATATTTAGTAAGGTAGCTTAGTACTCGCGGACTCCCGGTTGATAATAACTACAACTAATTTTGAAAATGCTTAAAAAATTCTGACATTTTCTATCGTAGATAATATTTAATTTTTGTCTTGTCATTTAAACAGCTTATAAAATGTTGATTTTTTATAGAAGAGACAGTGGTAAAAGGTGTGCATTCTTTTTTATATCTTGTTTAAAAATAAGAATCACATTTTCTGCTATTTTTCATTAAAAAAAAATCTTTAATTTGCCAAATATTCTCATTTAAAGGTACAAGGGATGGCTGATATTAAAACACAAATCGGCTATGCTCGAGCGTGGGTTAGACTCTCTTTGGAGAAAAAACTTCTCTCTCGACATCTGAAGACTCTCCTATCTGATGCTGGATTATTAAAGTAAATACAAATCATTCCTCTTATACAATTTTTCATTAATCGCATCCACACTTAAAATGCTTTAATTAAAATCATAGGGAGTTGAATAAGAATTAAATTATAAACGGAGTTTTATCCTTTAAACTGCCAAACGTTTCGTCATTTTATTTTTGATTTCTTCAGTGGCTCACTAAATAACTCAATTGTCTGATGTTGCTGAAACTATGAGATAAAACATATCAATAAATTCAAAATTAAAATTAATTAAGACAAATTGAAAGTTTCTTTTTGCCAAGAGTAGCAGCATTTTTATAAATTAAAGGAGACAATAAAAGAGTGTCTACTGCTAGAAAAATAAAATTTTAATTTATTTATAACGAGACTATAGTTTCGAGGGCTATTTCAGTCTATTACAATTGATTCACAGGAATTGATGTGTGAAAGTTAGTTTATAAATAAATTAAAAAATTTATTTTTCCAGCAGAAGACAAACTCTTTTATTGTCTCCTTTAATTAATTAAGACACTTACACATTGTCCCTTGTTCTATTAAATATATCATAAAACACCAACTCAATATCCATTTATCCAACATTAAATCTGCCACACTATTGGCCTCTATTTATTTAATTCTTATCCAACTCGCTACGATTTCAATTAAAGAATTCCTTTTATACATTTATAAGAAGAAGTTATACACCAATTATTTTTCTCTAATCTTATATTTTCTTTATCCATTCAATTTAATTTTTTCTCCCCAGGTCACTTTACAAGAGGTCAGCTTTTCTTCGATGTGAAGATGAAAAAGAACAATTTTTATATCATCTTCTGACATTAAACGCAGTTGATTATTTATGCTTTACGAATACTTATCCTCTTGTCCGAGTAACCTACCGAGTAAGGATTGAGACGGGTTCTCGTCGAGGTGGCTCTAGCGGTGGAAGTGGTGGTATAGGATCTTCTGGCACAGGGACTGGGACTTCTGGAGCTTGGATAGCTGTCAACGGAACTCATGCAGACACAGCTTTGGTCCCCGTACCACAAGATCAAAATGAATTTGTCTTCCAGGTATTTTAATTTTCTTTTTGAAGTTGAAGTTGGTGGTGTTTCACAGTAAGGAAACTGTAAAGACCACTAACTTCAACTTCGAACTCATTATAATTTAACAAAATGTTTCATTATCAATCAACACCGCGTTCCCTGAATTTTATTTTTATTTCGCTTTAGATTAATTGCCATCTAGGGGAATTAATTAAGAAGAAATTTTCACACATAAAATATTCGTTAAACCCCAAGGGTTTTTATTTAAATTATTATTAAATTTCTTTCATTATTGTGACAAGAAACTCTTTGACGACTAATTCTTATAAATTATAGTCGCTAAAGTTGTAGAAAATTAATCATAATATAAAATGTTTCTTATAATTATTGTCGGAGCGGACCACACTGCACAATCTAAATCATTTTCATATATATTTTTTTTTATTTATTAAAAAGATCACAAAGAATCTACAACAGGCATTACAAATATTATACATGTGTCTAAATAAATATCGTTTAATATGTTGATTAAAATTATTAAGAGTTCTCACATCCTTCAAACCTTCAGGTAGCTCATTAAACCAGATTACAGCAGTGTGGGAGATCATTTTAATATAAACCAGCGAATCCGTGTGGTTTTAAGTTCCTAATTCACTAAATTTTTCATGTTAAATTCTAAAAATATCATTTAGTAAATCTTTAAAAAGGGTGTAAATTCTCCAAATTATTTTCTTTTCAATCAAATATCGTGTATATTTATTTTATTTTAAATTAATTTGCAATAATACATTTTTTTTTTGAAAAATTAGTGGGGAAAGAAGACCCTGTTGAGCTTGACTCTAGTCTGGCACTGTTTTCTTAATTACTATAATACTCATAATTATTATAATTATAAACTCATTTGGGACTTCAATTGTTTGTAAAATCAGTGATTCAAATGTATTATCTTAATTTTTTTTTAAATAAATAGTTATTTTTTTTGAAAAATTACGAAGGTAATAATATCACGAGTAAAATTTTTCACTCATTCATCATAAATATTTCAGATTGGTTCTTCCACGAAGAGCAGCCAATTGCCGGATTGCTTTTTGGTACTTGAGTTTAATTCCCATTGGAGTCAATACAATTGACAATAAAAATTATCGAATTCAATAAAAGACCCTCGTGATTTTCCAAATAAGTCTCATTCTATTGTAACAATGGGCAAGATGAACTTATATAAATAAAATTCTTCGTTAGGACTATCCATTTTGGGAAAGTTACGCCCGCAACGAATGTCAATTAAATGGAACACATATTTTTAATTTTAATCCGATGCTTTGCGGCCATTTATGAATATAATGCCCGCTGTCGCATTTTTCTCATTGTGAACCAGCACAATCAATAATGATAGCGAGACTATTTTTTAATATTCATTTATGAATATTCACGGATTTTATATTTAACTTATTTCTTTATAAATGGTATAAAGAATGTATTTCAAATATTTTGAATATTATAAGTGAACAATAAAATATAATTTTACTTAGGGAAGGTGGTATAGGTTTTAGGTGAAACATGATATTAATTAATAAAGTAGGGAGTGTAGTTTTATTAATTAATAAAATAAAATATGACATTTTAAAAAATTAATTTTGAATATGTTTTATTTAAAGAAAATTGACAACTACTAAATACGTCCAGTTATTAATTATTTTATTTTTATTATATAGTTTCTATTCAACCCGAGGGGCAAAAAGCAATTCGGGCCATTTGCTTGTTCTTCAAGGATCGAATCTGACAATGACCCTGATTACTTTTTCGCTCTCGGATTCAATTCCTTCATGGCTTAAATACAACTCTACTGACAATAAAAATCATCCACAACAGTTCGAATTTAGAAGTTGACCATCTTTCGGGATATTCTTTATAAATCTTAATTTCTGCTACTATTGGCAATTTGGACTTTTGTTTTTTAATTAATTCATCTCAAATTATTAATTTTCTTTCCAGCATAAAAATGTCGGTGTAATTACAACGCTACGAATTGGCGTCGAACCATCAATTTCTCGATTATTTGTTCGCGAAATCTGGCTTCGCGATGAAGTTACTGGTCAATTGTATCGTTTCGCTTGTGGTCGATGGCTCGGCCGAGGAGTTGACGATGATGCCGTTGAGAGACTTCTCGTTGCTGAAAGATGTCCTCCTGTAATGCAATCGGAAACACATCAGAAAAAGCCCGCAGCTAATTCTCCTATTCATCACGCCAACACAAGTCAATCTGAAACTTCTAGTCCAGAACCATCCCACGTTTTGCAACATAGACTAGCCGAATGTGTCAATGCCATTGTCAAGGTATTTATTATAAATAGAAAAAATTCTGTTAACCTTAATATAAATACATACACTGTGGTGCAAAAAAAGTGGAACACTTAGAAAAATTTAGTTTTTTCAAATAATTTTCAGAAAAAACATATTTTATTTAAACTTTTAATACATTCTGTGATTGTACAAATATTTTTAAACATTTTTAGAGTGAAAACAATGTATTACTTTAATTTAAACCCTTTAAAATTAAATTTATTTAAACTAGCATAAATTTTCAGGTTTGAAATCTGATCCCTTTATTGAATTGTATTAAATGATTATCACTAAGAGAAACAAAGAGGTTGTCCTCTGCTTGATGAAAATAAACTTACACACATATATATCGAGATGATATATCTTGTATATATATTATTTATTTGTTTTAGACATAGTTTCGAAGACTTGGTCTTCATCACTCAAGCTTTCTTCAATTATAAATGTTTTCATGGAGTCAACTATCCATATGATGTTGCCTCCATGAAACTCATTTACAGTGAAGAAGACAGGATGAGCCAAGTCTCAGCTATAGTCTCAAACAAATAAATAATATATATACAGATATATCATCTCGATATATATATGTGTGTATGTGTTGCATCTAAGCAGAGGACAACCTCTTTGTTGCTCTTTGTGAATCAACAACTCTGCTACTCTCGGCAAAACAAAAACTTTTCAATTAAATGATTATCGTCTAATATCGAATTAAATTGAATATTTTAATGTTTATCAGTTCGATTTGAATATCTCATCTTTTAATTTCATTTCATTTGAAATATTGTCCAAGCATAATGCCTCTAAAGATCGAGGAAGTAACTCAAGCTGTAGCTCTAATAAATGATGGAAGATCGTATCGGTATGTTCGCTCAACACTTAAAGCATCGGTTGGAAATATCCACAGAGCTGGAAAACGATATAGAGAAACAAACTCTATGCCAGGAGACCGGGATCTGGTCGAATTAGAGCTTCAAATGAGAGAGATGACCCATTCATACTATTGGAGGTATTGAGGGATCGGCAGCTCAAATTCAACAGCGCCTTCTACAAACTTGACAAGTCAACCTAAGTGTTTGGACTATCAGAAGACGTCTCCGGGAATTAGGGTTGATGTCAAGGAGACCAGCGACAGGCCCTCTTTTGACACCGAATCACCGAATCAATCTAAGTGTTCCACTTTTTTTGCACCACAGTGTATACAATAAAATCTGGGGGTACTGCAGTGTCCTAGCCAAGTTCGATTCGAACGGGGGGCGTGGACTCCCAGACTACCCTTTTCAGGAAGCAACTCGAGGCGTTTCGACGCCTCTATAACTTCTCACTGGAAACCTCTACATGGCTGGATTTTTTTCTATAATACTGGTCCATAAACTTAACTAAATTACCAAATTTCATATCCCTATTACTTATACCATCCAAGTTAGAAGCCAAAGATAGGCTTTTTCGTCACTCACTGACTGACGGACTCATCAAAATTACAATCAGTGGCGTAGCCAGAAAATTTTCATGGGGGGGGCGTCAATTCACAAAGCAAAATATTTAGTGGGGATTTTTTTTTATTAAAACAAATAGGTACATCAAAAAATTAAAAAATAACATAATTCTTGATTAAACATAGGAAATATATTTAATTACGGTTAGTTTGCCACAAGAAACGGTTTTGGCGTTGCCGTTTCTCATCCCATGAACCCCCCGCACGCCCCTGGGTACAATTAAATGGAAAAATCGAAAAACCAAACTTTTCCTTCTTCGGGAACTAAAATGAAAGTGTGAATTTTATAGTCTTGATTAACTCAATGGTGATATAATAACATAATTCGTGACATACTTACATAATGCGTAAAAGCTAAGTTTTAGGAAAATAATTCCAACTAAAAATTTGAAATCATTAAATATAGATGGACATGTAAAATGAAAAACATGCGTTTTAATTGAAGTTACTATATTCTCGACTCATTTAATAAAATGATGATGTTGAACTTGGCAGCACATTAATCTCACTGCTTTTTTTGGCAAACAGTTTTTATTATCGAACTTGACCTTTTTTATATGTTTTTGTTGGGATTGACTATTAATTTATACTTTCCCTTATCTATATCATATAATAAAAAATTGAAATGTTAATTCTAAATAATTTGACCAAATTAATATTTCTTTTAGCTCTGCTATCGAGGAGACCGAGACCGATCTCAATTAACTCGTCTCCTTTGCGCCGAGAAAGGATTAGCGCCTGTTCTTGAGCAAATATTTACTGTTGGTTTTCGATCGGCTAGACTCTTTGTCAGAAATCATGCGCTTTGGGACTATTTTCGTAAGTAAATATATATGAATAATATCATTTTTTTTTCTATTATATTAAATCAAAGACGGTACCATGATCTGCTTGATGCAAAATTAACCTTAATATAAATATACAACTACAGTGCAGTGAAGGAGCTCTGTCCAATCCCGAATAAGTATTCATTTGCAACTTAAAGCTCAAAAGCCAACAAATGCTTAAATATTTATAAAAAAGACGGAATATTAAGGCAGCCTTTAAGGTAGTTCTTTCACAAATTCAAAAATTCAAGAAGTGTTTGAAACTTGGAATATAAGTCATTAAAAGCATAATACACATGCTGTTAAAATTTGAAGACGATTTACCACACCAAACATGAAATAATTGCAATTAAAAATGACATTTTTTTACATAGGGTACATAGTGAAAGGGTGGGGATATGATCATTATTTTATTTTTTTTCATTGAAGGACTTTTACCATCTTGATGAAAAACTAATATTTGTTTGAATAATTTATTCGGAGTAATTTAAAAAAAATTGAATTATTTACCACGTAGTTTTGATAAAAAACAAAAAAAAAAAAACATATTTGCGCGATTTTTAGTGGAGGGGATATAAGCACAATGGCTTGGAAACGGCCCGGTAAGTATATGTGTATCCGCATAGAGATTTCGTAGTGTGAGTGGACAGTCACGTTAAAAAATCATAAATTAAAATTTTAGTTCTGTTCATATTTATAGAGTGGTTACGAGGCTAAAACTTTTTGTGTGGATTGTCGCGAAAGAACCTCCTTAAAACAATAGTTTCAAACAAATAAAAGGTACTTACGTATTAACGCCACCGCAGCTAAAGATTTGGCGATTTTTAAATTTCGCCAATCTACACCTAAAATTTTTGAGATCAGTTCCCCTCTGTCAAAAAACAACTTGAATAGGTTCGGCTTATGATCTCGGTTTGATTTGATAAAAAATGCGTCCCCAAACAAACCTTGCAAACAACTTATAGGTTCGGTTTATGATCTCGGTTCGATTAGTCCCAAACAAACCTTGCGGTGGCGTTAATGTACCCGCATTTTTTTATCTAATCGATCAGAGTTCATAAATCGAACCTATTCAAGTTGTTTTTTGACAGAGGGGAACTGATTTATTCTATTTTATGATTTATCTCAAAAATTTTATGTGTAGATTTGCGAAATTAAAAATCCGCCAATCTGTAGCAGCTACACTGCGGTGGCGTTAATACGTAAGTACCAATAAAATTATAGAGATCAGAGATGTGTAAATTTGAGTATTTATATATATTGGCCTATATAACTATTTGTATCATGCAAAGGACATACTCGTGATTTGCGATTATAAAATCAACAACTCTTTCTACTCTTGCCAAGAAAAAAACCTTTTATTCTGGAAATTATTTATTGGAGCATTGGCTGCTTAAGAGTGCGCTAATGTTGAAGCTGGTCACAGTTAATAAGCGATAAGAGTGATTGAAAGTTTATTTTTGCCGAGAGTAGCAGAATTTTTATAATTTAAAAGAGACATTAAAGAGTGTCTTCTGCTGAAAAAATTAATTTTTTAATTTATCTATAACGAGATTATAGTTTTGAGGACTGTTCTGCTCCTCACATCAATTCCTGTGAATCAATTGTAATAGAGTGATGAAGAGGCCCTCGAAACTCTAGTCTCGTTATAAATAAATTTAAAAAAAAATTTCCAGCAGAAGACACACTTATTTATTGTCTCCTTTAATTGATAAGAGTGATGATAAAAGTAGCGACAAAAGCGGTGTAAAATTTATATCATTTTTGTGGTGTTTATAATAGAGCTTCGATAATAATAAAATATCATTCCCATGTAGGTTGTTTAAAAAAATTAAAGAGTCAGTGATTCTGAAGATGTAATACTTTAGTCTTCAAGCACTATAAAATACTAAAATTGCTAAATGTGCCCAAAAACATATTACCACGAACAAATTATTAAGCACATCCATATTATTTAATTAACATATTTTATTTATCAGCCACTTTATTCCGAATTATTATGGATTATTTTTATTACAAGTCAGAAGAGATGTATTATCCCTCTCAATATTGAACCCATATGGCAAAAAGTAATGGCGGTCCTTCGAGGCAAAACAGCGCGTTTTCTATATGTCAAATTGCTTTTGCCTTGAAGGACAAACAATAGTCAAAACACTTCCATAATAATATATATATATATATAGTCCAGATTAATTTGCAGCAACGCTAACGTAATGCTGAGGATGCCGTCGGTATATTTGCGGCAAATTTGAAATATAATTGTAATTTGAACTCGAATTTTGAAATGAAAGACTCCAATTGATTTTAATTTTAATTTTGTTTATTGGGCCTCCGAGGAGCGGGCCGCCTCTTACAAAGACAAAAGAGCATTAGACAAATTTATTTACACATCTTTCACACTTTCAGCTTCAGAACAAATTAATTCAGATTCAGAGCGGGTGGCTGAGAGAGCCAGGATTAATCCTGGCTCACATTTCACATTTCTTTTTTTTTTATTCACAAAAAATAATCATACGCCACCCGCTCTATATGTTCTTCTGCCGAAAGTGTAAAAATTAAGGAGAGATCCCCTCATCGCCCTATATGTCAAATCGTTTATTGTTTTTTGGGATATACCCAGGGCGATGAGGGACTCCACCGCTTTATGCCACCACACTCCCTTCCACGAGAGTGTGATGGCCTCGACCCTGACCGAGCCCGCCCCGACGCCAAATCGCTCCGCAATATTATCCACAAGACTGGAGTTGCCCCTATATTTTTCTATTTTGTTTCGGTGGGCAACACCCAGTCCTGCAAGCGCGGAGACGATCTGGACGTCCAAAACCCACACCACCCCCGCCGCATCCTTTGCCACGATGTCTGGCTTTCTATTGCCCGCCGAGCTGGAGTACAAGTACTCCAGCTCGAAGAAGAAACATTAAATATATTGATAATTATTCCTCCCCTCACCACTCAATAATTAAAAATTCAATTCGCTTTTATTTGCGCAGAGATGAAGAAATTAATCACATCTTATTTGATTTATATTTTATATATTATTTGTTTATTTTTTAATAATTTGCCACTTTTTTATAAATTTTTAAAAATCTAAATTTTGTTATTCTTATTTTTTGATTTTTACAAAATTGAACGACTTAAGACACGCATGCCCGAGTTTCTCATGGCAATACTAGAGCAGCCTGTCATACAAACAACATCTGATCTCTTTTAAATATTTGGAGCCTTATATCGATTATCGATCCCAAATTTAAAAAAAATGATATAATATAATTCTCCTCCTCACACGATCCCACTTATTTAAATAAATCTATTTCCACACAAAAAATATCACAATGCTGTAGATTATAGAAAAAAAATACTTCCAGATTCATATCTAGAGCCTCATTTCTATAGCTGTGTCAGGCCGAAAATGAAAACTTTTAAGAGACTATGTATTTTCGGGAGTTTACAGGTATACTTTTGGAATGTGGTTTTTTAAGAGGAATACAATTTTTGGACCGAGACGCTGCCCGCCAGGGCACCAGCCTGGAGGGCCGAGCTTCGAAGGTGTGCCGAAGGCACGCACGAAAAGCTCGTGTATTATAAGAAGAGTATGTTTTGTTTTTCTCCACTTGGCTAGTATCGTCGCTATCGTTTGTTTATTTAGAATAATATTAATTGAATATTTGTTATAACTTATACCTACAAATTAAATATTTTATACTTAGCTAATTTTCAATTTAAATCTCTGTTTAGTTCGCGTTCGGGATTGTTTAAATGAGACAGCTTCGACTGCCGCCGGTTGCCACAGTTTTGAAAGTATCACCGATGAACAGTTAATAGCTCTTGGATACTGCCATTTGGTTGATGCAATTCAAAATCAAAATGAGTCTCTCGGCTGGGACGGGAAATTACACAGGTAATTAAAATTTCTTAATTTCTATTAATAACTAAATAACTTTTTTGTTTCTTTAAATATTCAATCTATCAAAATTTTCCAATGTTATTTTTTTTTAATACAAGTTTTTGGAGACGGGCTGGTAAGTGAAATGAATGGATGAACCCTGAAGAAGGAGGAAAAAACCTCCGAAACGTCGGCTTTGAATAAAAAGATAGATTTAATTTTCTCTCTTTGTTGAACCTTGGACTGCCACATCAAAATCCATTCATTATTTTTACTTTTTTTAAGTCATTAATTTAATCCCCCTGGTCTTTTCCCCTATTTGAGGTCGCCACTCTGCATTAAGGCATTCTGGCGTTAAGCCCAACATCAACATATCTTTAAAAACTGTTCTCGTTCAAATGATCGGTGGGCATCATCTGTCTCTTTTACCTTCATCTATGACCATCACCTGTCTGATCAAATGGTCTTAATTTCGGCCCATTGCGTGCCCATACCAGCGCAGACGACTCTCTTTCACTTTATGCTGTGTTACTTTTTTAAGTGACATACAATATATTGGATTCGTTCCAAAATGAACTATATTGGTGCTATGATCGTGCTCACACTCGTCCGATTTATATTTTAAGCGTTCTCGTTGATCATCTGACTTCATGGCTTATGGCTTACAATGCTTGGCGCTATCAGCTTGAGCAATCTGATCCCAACAAAATAATAATTTGAATTAAAATAGATATTTAAACTAATTTTAAATTCCAAATAATGACTGCTCAAAATAGCTGATGAGAGAAATTATCTCAAATAATAATTATAATTAGCAGAATCGTAGGAGTTGGACAAGACTTTAAATTAAATTAAATACAAGTTTTGATTAAATATGCCATACGTTTCGTTGCTGTTTTGCAACTTCTTCAGTGGCTCATTTATTAAACTTATTTGTCAGGATTTTTTACTACGAGAAAAAACATTTCAAACAGTATTCTTTTTTCTATCACAATCTCATTCAATTCATCAACTAACATAAAATATAAACCTTTTAAACAAATTAATTGTTTTTCTGTCAAAAACTAAAAAGAATCAAATTGAACAAAGAAATTTTTTTAAGATGTCATTAAGAAGATTATTATGTGGCATATTTAATCAAACCTTGTATTTAATTTAATTTAAAGTCTTGTCCAACTCCCTACGATTCCTTTAATTATTAATCATGGACACGAATAATGAAATAATAATTATAATTTTTAATCAATATCAATAAGCAGCACTTCTTAAAGGCGTTCCGAATTGATCATTTTATCAGCTACTGTCAGCATGCTTTTAGCCTTTATCCGTCTAATAACGATGTGAGCGCTCTTAGTGCCAACTAGGGTTTCTCTCCCGGGATTTCTCGTTCCGGATTTTTTATAAAAGATTTTATTTATCATAATTTCGATTATTTGCTCATAAGAATTGGAGATTTACGTTATTTCGTCGTTGATCATATCATCAGAACTTGACCAAATTAATATGGCACCATCCCTAAGATACCCCTTTCCAATAAAAAAAGAATCATCTAAATCGGTTCATAAACAAAGAAGTTAGGCCTGAAAACACCTAACAAAAAAGGTCTAATACCAATGAAAAAAAACGGGACCAATCGGAAGCTCGACTGAACCCAATGCAAAAAAAGCATCAAAATCGGTTCACACTTGGCGGAGATAAGAGGTAACATAGACACAAACAAAAAAAAAAAAAAATCAGTTGAATAGAGAACCTCCTCCTTTTTTGAAGTCGGTTAAAAATTAAATACTCCAAAACTGTTTTAGCGTATTGATTTCCGATGCGTAAAACTATATAGAAGCAGAAATGCCAGCGAATGTTTTGAAACGAAAGCTTGAAAGTGCTATAAATAAATATGAACACCAAAAAACAAAATACAGGAGGTACATGATATCACTATATTAAAAGAATTTAATTTATTTGAAGCCAGTGGAAAATTAACAAAAAATTTAAAAATTCTTTAAATTCGAGGAAAATGTATCAAGTTAAATTTTAAATATAAGTTCTATTTTGAAAATTTTAAATCAAATAAATTTTACCTTAAATTAGTTTTTTTATAATAATAAATTTTTATTAGAAATACATATTATTTTTTTATTCAACACCATGTAATATGTATAAGGTTGGCAACTAAGTAATTGCGGATTTCACTCATATATATATATATATATATATATATATATATATATATATATATATAAATATATGGCTTCAGTTGAATTTTTAGGTTTGCTGGCGTAGTCCAAATGTAAAGCACATTTTGTTATTTGATAGTTGGCAATTCAGCTGTCAATCAGTAAAAAAGTTTTTTGATCGGTTGCGTAGTTTTCGTTTGGCGTTCGTTGAAAATGGAAAATCAAAGGAACATTTTCGTCATATTTTGCTTTTTTATTTCCGCAAAGGAAAAACGCATCGCAAGCTCACAAAAGTTATGTGCTGTTTATGGCGACGAAGCCTTTAAAGAACGGCAGTGTCAAAATTGGTTTGCCAAATTTCGTTCTGGTGATTTTTCACTCAAAGATGAAAAACGCTCTGGTCGTCCAGTTGAAGTTGATGACTGACCTAATCAAAGCAATAATCGATTCGGATCGTCACAGTACAACACGTGAGATTGCAGAGAAGCTTCATGTATCACATACATGCATTGAAAATCACTCAAAACAACTTGATATATGTTCAAAAACTCGATACATGGGTTCCTCACGAACTGGAAGAAACGCTATTTAACGCAACGCATTAACAGCTGCGATTTGCTAAAGAAGCGTAATGAAAATGATCCATTTTTAAAACGACTGATAACTGGCGATGAAAAATGGGTTGTTTACAACAATATCAAGCGGAAAAGATCGTGGAGCAGGCCAGGTGAACCAGCTCAAACAACATCAAAAGCTGGTATTCATCAAAAGAAGGTTTTGTTATCAGTTTGGTGGGATTACAAAGGAATTGTCTACTTTGAACTCTTACCACCCAACCGAACGATCAATTCTGTTGTCTACATTGAACAACTAACGAAATTAAACAATGCAGTTGAAGAAAAGCGGGCCGAATTGACAAATCGAAAGGTGTTGTATTCCATCATGACAATGCAAGGCCACACACATCTTTGGTCACTCGGCAAAAATTATTGGAGCTTGGTTGGGATGTTTTGCCACATCCACCATATAGTCCTGACCTTGCACCATCTGATTACTTTTTATTTCGATCTTTTACAAAACTCCTTGAATGGTAAAATTTCAATAGTGATGATGATGTCAAATCGTACACTGATTCAGTTTTTAACAATAAACCGAAGTTTTATGAACGTGGGATTATGATGCTGCCTGAAAGATGGCAAAAGGTCATTGATCAAAATGGGCAATACATTACAGAATAAAGTTATTTAGTTCCATGAAAAAATTGTCTTTGATTTCTTTAAAAAATCCGCAATTACTTTAGTTGCCAATCCAATATATTGTAATGGACATTTTAAATATATTCTCTACTTATTTCAATATATTTATAAATATAGAAAAGAAAATTTTATTGATTGCTTTATTGTAAATATTAATAAATTGACACCTTCTGATATTGTTAATAAATAAATAAATAAATAAATAAATCTTTATTCCTCGACCTGCTTAGAGGCACAAGTCCTCGGTGGCTAGGTCCTCCAAACATCAATACAATCTAGCTACAATACATTAATAAACATCAATACAAATTAATTACAACAATTTAAAAAATAATAAACAAGTAAAAAAAAAAATAAAAAATAAAAAAATAGAAATGTATGCTCATTAATAAATAACATGACCATAGATTTCCATCAAAAAACAAAAAGTAATTTAAAAATTCCGCGCAAAAACCCGATACCAGGAGCAAGCGACGCATTAGCCATCCCGGCATTTGCCATAAGTTGTTAAGGAAACCTGGTCAAAACCTTAACAAGGATGGTATGACCTTTCTCTACCTCACCTAATCTCTGCTTGTGAGAACTAAATAAAATTTTGCACAACTCTAGGACATTAGGACTTGACAAAATTTATAATTGATTTAATCATAGGGGGCAGAGGACTATAATCCCAAGTAGTAACAGACAGATTGTTCCACAAATCAATGCCAGATCCTACAATTGAATGTAAACCGATATTTTTCAAGAATCTTGGCTTACGAATCTTTTTTCTATGATCAGCTCTTACCTAAATAATTTGGTTCCTGAAATCTATTCGTTATTTCCTCCCAACTAAACCTCATAGTTTAAATCACTTAATTTACTCCATTCTCTATAACTAGACCATCCATTCATTAATCATTGAAGGACACTACTAAACCTATCAAATTTACCAAAACAAATCTAGCCGCCCTCCTTGTACCATATCAATTTTTCTTCCGTTGTGGATGTTTGTCCCAAACCACAGAACAATACTCTAAATTAGGTTACATAAGTAAATAAACTTGACTTCTAGATGTACCCTTCAAAATATGGCCATCCACTTGACTTTATCATACACTTCTGGTTGAGTTTGGTACAAGGGCCTAGATTTTCATTTTTGCCCCCCCCCCATTTTTGGCGGTTAGTTTTTGCATTTTTAGTCTTCTGGGGGCCCACTGATTATGTATACAAAATTTAGTTGAGTTTCCTCGCATGGCCTAGATTTTTATTTTTTGACCCCCCCCACCTAATTTTGTCGCCAGAAAAAAAAAATATTTTCGTTATTATAGGTTAATTCGAGAGGTGAACCGCGATTGGAATTAGGTGTACACCGTCTTTGGAATTATTTGGAATTACTTTGGAATTCATTAGATAATCTATTGTCATCTATTGTCTTCTACTTGGAAATAAAAGTGGAAGTGGAAGTAGGTGTACAGGATTTTTGGTCGCGGTTTATTTTGTTTGTTTTAGTTTGAAAATATTATAATTTTAAATTCCCCCCCCCCCCTTAATTTTGGCTCGATATGTACAAAATCTAATCAGCTCTTAATCTCAATGCACCAAAACTACTTGTGAAATTTGGTTTTGATATTAACACTAGTTTTTGAGCTAGCTCGTCCACAAAAATTTGGTAACTCACAGCCTAACATAATAACAGACTAACTAACAGACTTACAGACATTTTGACAAAACAATTATTATCTCGAAAAATACAATTTTTTCGATGTTCCCTTATTAGAGCTTTTTTGTAGACCGAAATGCCATGGTTTCACCCAATTTTTTTAATCAAAATAGTTTCAGCTGTTTTTGAGATATTTTGAAAAAAAGAAAGAAAAAAACACTTTTTTCATGCACGATTACAATACTTGACCACACCCTGTATGGTAAAGTAAAAAATACAAATCTTTCATAAAATCAATTTTGAAAACATTTATTTTTAATCCCAACGTTTCAGGAGAAAGTCTCCCTTTATCAATGGAATTTTGTTAAAAATTGAAAAAAAAAGAAAAAATATGTTTTCTCTAATAAGGATTGTTTTCTAAACATTAGAGAAAACAATTTTATTTTTTCAATTTTTAACAAAATTCCATTGATAAAGGTAGAATTTCTCCTAAAACGTCTGGGCTAAAAATAAACGCTTTCAAGATTGTTTTATAAAAGATTTGTATATTTTAATATTTATCGGTATATCCTATACTACTAAAGCGAATTTGTGCCTGCCTCTGTATGTACCTATCTATGTATCTATGTCCGTCCCCCTACAAAAATAGTCATCATAGTTACCAATTTAAATGAAATTATCTATTAGTATATAAAATTAAGGTTTTGTCTGTACATTAGGGTGGTGGGGTGGGTGGGGGTGCTGAGTGGGTTTCGGGGGGAGTGAGGTTCGAGAGGTGGGGGTCCAGGGGTCGTCATGGTTACTAATTTAAATGAAATTATCTATATACCGGGTGAGTTTTTTTTATCTTGAGACAGTCTTATAACTCAAAAACAGTGCATTTTATATGAAAAAAAGTTTCAAGTAAAAGTTTATTTATATCAGGGGGAAACTAAACTAAGCTATTGCTTGTCGACCTAGAACAAGCTTTCAAGGGTATTTCGAGGTCAAGTTTTGTTTTTTAAATGGAAACCTATATGTTTCTGTACATATTCTGAAACTATACTAAAAAAACTGAACAACTTTCAATAGAACTATTTGTTTATACAACATCAAATAAAAAAAATATTAAATCAATTAGAACTCAAAAAAATCTTAATAATTATTTTTAACAATTATTCAACTTAATTATCAAATAATAATGATTAAATAATTAATAATTAAATAAATATTTATTAAATCAAAAAGTCACAACAATGAAAATAAGTGTTTATAATGATCTTAAAACTTCATTATACGTTGGTACACAGATTTAAGAGATTATTTTCTACTTAATACAGCTATTTAAAATTCTTTAAATGGAGTTTTTTTGTTGAAGACAAAATTTAAATGGTCTTAATTTATGGTGAATGTGGAAGAAGTGTTATGGGGCTGCCATTGAAATGGATGCCGAGCGTTTTCCTGATAGGAATACGCCCTCCAAGCTTCATTTTATCGTGTTGTAAGGGGGAGGGGCTGGCTAGCAAGAGGGCCGCCGAAGGCGGGCCTTGCAGCTAGTATTTTATTAAAATTATTATTTCTCTTGCTATAAATGTAAAAATGTGTATATTTTTTAATGACTTTAAATTTCATTATTCTAGGTTTTTCTGCGTTGCCTTACGTGATCATCTCCTTCATAGAATTATTTCTCCTATGGCTGCTTGTAGGGCTACATATGACATGTATGATGAATCCTCGTTCTTGAGGTCTCCGGCTCTTCGACATTTTCTTGAGCAAATTCTAGAACCTCTTGCAGAATTCAATTTCCATTTGGAACGATCATTAACTAGCGGAGTCCCTCCTCTTAGGTTACATTGTTAATTATTATTAAGCATAGAATATTCTTATATTATTTGTTTTAAATATTGAGTTCTTTTAATTTTTAACTAATAACAATTAATATTAAATTATTTTATTCGTATAACAATATTCATTGACCCTTTGATCCAATGAATTAACAATCCATGAAAAAGCTCTTACATTATTCAACACTTTTTATTATCTGGTAAAGAATTCAATAATTGTTTTATTACCTTCACTTAAAATATAATTTTAAACTAATACTCTTATAACGAGGAAAAATTTTAAACTATTTTTTGATGATTAATGTGATTAACGTAATAATATGCAATCTATTTCGTAAACATTATGATGAATATTTGAAGGTTTCTATTTGAATGTATGTAAATTTTTTTTTCATGATAACACTAATTATTTATCATATAGAATGGGAATCTATTAGTTATTACTCCTTAGAAAAGACCAAAGATATTATAGATACTTATTTAATTTTATATTCTTACTCTTATTTTCTCTATTTCAATTTATTTTCTTTCTAAATAACTGTCTCGAATCTATTTATCTTATTCTCTATTATCTTTATTTATTTTTATATTTTAACTTTTTTTTCTTGTGCTATACTCGCTTCGAGCATTGGCTATTATGCTGAAGACTTTTGTCTTCATAGTAATGCCATAGGAAATTGTTAACACTGAGGTAGTTCTTCTCTTTATTTTTACTGTTTTTAATGGACAAAAGTTACATTTTGATAAACAAAATTAGGCATTTTTAAGATATTTGCTTAAATTTATGAAAAGAACACACGTTGTCGCGGGCTAATATCAGAATGTTAATTAATAAACATCTTCATTATGTTTTTTCTTGTTGAGGCATTAGTGATCAGTCTGGTGATCTGGAAAATTATCTTAACTATTTTTTTTTAATGCGATTGATTTCAAGAAGGGACGCTATCAAGAAGATACAGCCCATAGAGTAATATAGAGTGGAAGGCTGGGAATATCGAAAAGCGCTCTCTAGCGACTCGAAGAACATTATTCTTAGTCCCTAAGAGCTATTCAAAGATTTAGGTGACAAAGATAGGATCAAAGTCTTAGGACATTCAAAGTCATAGATAAAAGATTCATACAGGCTTTGTTCTAAACGTTCATTTAGAAAATTTTCCAACGTACAAATTTATAGATTAAAATATTATTAAATATGCCTAGTTCTCAAATCTCATTGTTTTGTGTAAGGTTGCTTTCGCGACTCAAAATCAGATAAAGAACATTCTTTTTTTAAACCCCTAAAAATCCTGAAATGTAAGTGCACTATATAAAAAATTAACTAGTAATTTATTTCTTTGATTTTTATGTATTAATTCTTTAACAATTTAATTATAGATCTAAAGAGAGCGGTTCCCGCCATTTTATTGCCCACTCCGAACCGCCAGAGAGCTCTGTAACTTGTATACGCTAAAATACATTGGCTCCTTATGGAGCCTTCCACTCTATATTACTCTATGATACAGCCCTATAGATCTTGAAAGACACTTGAATTTCCGAAAGAGCAGGAGAAAGAGATTATTGAAAGGGTGGAGTCGCAAGTGTCTATGCACCCGAGATTTGAAGTTTTGAAGATTATAAGTGTCTGGGGAAAGACGGAGGCCGGGAGATAGCTGTACCTCCTTGAAGTTATGGGGATAAACGTAATGGCAAATGAAAAGGTTAGGCTCTTTTCTAATTTAATCATGAAATTCTGTTTGATCTCTAATCAAATAAGGTCAGCTAATGTCTTTTCATTTAAATTATTTAGATTAGTGATTTTCATAGATTATTCGCCATTAATTATAATTGTCCCTTCGATAGAATTTTCAAATGAATTTTTGATCTATTTCATATCTGATGAAATTATCAAAAGAATCATATATTTTTTTCCTCGAATACCATCATCAGTGTACCTACGTAAAAACTGGTTCGACTTTTTCTTCTCTTATAAATTATTCTTTTTAAACTCATCTGATAATTATTCAAATGATAATAAAAATTAAAACCTAAGAAAAAATTTAATTCTTTAGAATATGAGGCTTAATTAATATGAAAGATTTTTTTATATGAACCATCCATGATCATATTTGATTTATTAACCATATTTTTCTGGTTCGTTCATTGATTTTTCGTTCAAAAATCTAAAACAATTTATGATTTTTTTAATGTCTGATTCAACCTGAAAATATTTTCCAAATCATCAGCCTGACCATGAAAACCCCAACAAGGAAATCTTTAATTTTTAACTTCATAATAATTATCTTAAAGTAAAATATTATTGAATTTACGAATTCACTATCTTCAAAACTTTACCAACAAATATTAATTAACATTAACAAAAGTGTTCACTTTTATCTATTATTCAAAATTAAAACATTTTAACAGCAAGACTATTTATAAAATCATTTGTCATTTAAAGAGATTTCTATTAAAAACTTATACATGTTTGTAATAAATCGTATCTATTTTATGTAAATAAAAAAAAAAAAAATACTCCCAAAGCTCTCTCTTTCTCTTCTTTTTATTTTCCTGGGAGTATTTAGTTTGGTTATTATTATATTACAATTTAGAGCTTTACTATAATTAACAATTTGAAAAATTAACTGGAATTTGTTAAGAAAAAAGTATATTTTTATGATCCGAATTATGAACTTATTAGAAAATTTATATTTTTTCTTTAATTAAAAGTAGCAACCAAATTTATATTAAAACGAAAGATTTTCTTGAATATGCCAATTAGATAATAAACAAAGAAATATATATACACATAAATATATATAAATACAAAGAAATATATAATAATAATAAAATTGAAATGTCCAAACGAATGTAGATATTTTGGTGATAATTGTATTAAAGTAAGAATATTTTTCGGCTCTTTAACAAGCCTCTATTTCATGCACAAATTGAATAATACCATGGCAATCAGATGTTGGATTTATTGTTTTGTATAATTCCTATTTTATTTTGTTTTTTGGTTAATATTTTAAACGATTATTATTTTTGATATTATATTTTCATGGGGCCAACTATTAGTACCCTGTTAAAAAATCTCACATTTTCCCACCTTCCTAAGAAAACTTTAATGTGATATTATTCAATCTCATTTTAAATCCTATTTATTTTGAGGTGAAGTTTTAGTGCCATAATATTTTAAGTTGTTGGAAAATAATAGATGTACTGGTTAATATACTCGTGTACCTAATCGATCAGAAAGAAGAAAAACAATAAATAACATAAAAATAGCTTTTAAATAAATATATTTATATAAAACTTATAAATATAAAATTCCAAATTGTGAAAAATTAGGCCTATTTATAAGCAGATATTAAGTAGTTAAGGGATCTTAATAAGTGTGTTGATAATTAAATCTACATATTGAAAATGTTCTGTTTCTCCCATTTTTTTACTCGGTACGCTCGGCAGGTGAAACCTTTCATACATTATATTTTTAAAATTTTATTTTTGAAAGAGGTTTCCTCAATTTAAAACAAAAGTTTCTCAAAAAATGATGTAAATATATATTTATTCATACAAAATTAATTTTCACTGAATGATCAAAGATAAAAAATGTTTTTGCCTTTAAATTGATCAACGTACGAGCTTATAAAATATTATTCATGATTTAAATAGAATGAATTTTCAATTTATATATAAATAATTCTCTCGTTGAAAGAAGTATAAACCCAGAAATTTAGTAACTAGTTTATAATAAATAAAGCCAAAGAATAATAATATTAAAATTAATAAATAGTACTTGAAGTTTTTTTTAATTTTTAAATAATATTTTTTTAAATGATATTTTATAAGTTCATTTTTAAAAATAATTATGTTAAGTGTGGTTGATATTTTTCAATTCATATTGTCTGAATTAAAATGATTAAGGTAGTTCTTTCGCGACAATCCACACAAAAAGTTTTAGCCTCGTAACCACTCTATACATATGAATGGTACTAAAATTTTAGGTTATGTTTTTTAACGTGACTGTACTTCTCACACTACTATATCCTCTTTATGAATGGATCGTTTCCAAACCATTGATCTTATATCCCCTCCACTAAAAATAATCCCTCAAATACTACGAAGTAAATAATTTCAATTTTTTTTTTTAATTACTCCGAATATATTATTCTAACAAATATTAGTTTTTCATCAAGATGGTGAAAGCCCTTCAATGAAAAAAATAAAATAATGATCATTTTCCCACCCTTTCCCAATCTACCATATGTAAAAAACCTCATTTTTAATTTCAATTATTTCATGTTTGGTGTGGTAAATCGTCCTCAATTTTTAACACTGTGTTTATTATGCCTTTAATGACTTATATTCCAAGTTTCGAAGACTTCTTGAATTTTTGCATTTGTGAAAGAACTACCTTAAAATAATTTTTCCCCGATGTTGTAAATAAAAAGTAAATTGAATAATTCTTTATTATTTATTACCTATTTTTTTAATCTGTTTTTAAAGTATCAACAGATTAATTAATTCTAGATTAATTTTGAACATTGTTCAAAGAATAATGGCTAAATGTTGAAAGTTCTAGTTAATTTTTTATTTCCCCATCAGTGGAATGCGAAAAAATTCTTCTATATTTTCCCTTTTATTATTTATTCACTCTACAACTAATAACTAAGTCAATAATTCTTTCCTTCAGGCTTTTTACAAATGTATGTTTTCTTTTTTCTTCAACTTCAAGTTTCTTCATCTATTATGCTTTCTTTTTTTTCTTATATTTTTAAAGGGGGTCTCGACATTTTCCTCCATTTTCTAATTTATTAACATATTAATTAATATTTTTCCTTTATTTCAAAATAACCTTTAGAGAATTTATGATTATTTTTATTATCACTATAATCAAAAGTATTTTTATTATTATTATTAATGTTTTTTAATATAATAATAATATTAGTATCAGTGATAGTTGTCTAGAATAGATGACAATGTTTTATAATTAATTGTGCGAAATATAACTGTTTTAACATAATATAAAAATTGAATAAAAGTAATAATAAAACCATGACCCTTTGTAAGAAACTCGTACCAAAGAATATGATCTTGTTATGAAATTATTGTATATAATTTTAGAATAACATCTATGAATATTGTATAATTTTAGAATTTTACTAATATCCATTTGTTTTTAGTATACTTTATTTTATTTATTTTATTTCCATTACAACATATAAACTCTCCTCTCTATTTTGTGTGTAGTATTTCAAAATATTTTTCCACCATGTAAACTATTTTTATATATTTTATTAATTTTTTTATTAAGAATTATATATATTTACAATTGTTCCAGTGCTGTAATAATTAAAATTTCAAAGAAACTGTGTAATACATACAAATTAAACATTATTATAGGTGACCATTTTATTACCATATTAACTCAATAACCCGAAATCGACCACGAATTTAAAAAATAACAAAAAATATAGGTACTAAATTTTCAAAAGGTACATAAAAGAATAATTATACAAATTTCCACATTTAATTTTCATTAATTGTATTATATTTTTAAACAATAAAAAAAATAACTGGAGTTGATGATATATAGTACACTAAATCGACACTTTTTATTTAAGGACGTTCCCTAATAAATCGATTTTCTTTAAATCCTTTTAAAACTTTGAATACACATATTTATAAGTGTCCTTTATACGTAGAAATTTTTTTCAATAGTCCTTGCAGCACTAAATTTGTAAATATGAACCATTGAAATTTGTATATTTAACAGGCGAACCCTATCCCAATTGATGTTAAAGCGACTGTTTCATTAAATAACAATCGTAATTTTCTTGAAATTATTTTGAAAAACTGAGAATCATTAAGTGAAGATATAACAAATATTTTTCTGTTAAAATAATTGTATCAAGCGGTATTCGTTTTGTATGAAAAATGTTAAAAGTTCGGTACTTTTGATGCTTTTCATTTTTTCTCTTATGTCATGGCAAGTGAGAGATGGCGACTTGGCAACGTCGTACTAAAATCACTCAATTATTTTTCCACATCTAAAAAACTTTTACAGCTGGTGCATTTGAGATTTTTAGCTAATTCTCTCAACCTAATTATACTGTTCTCATCTGGAATTTCGCATTGAGCTGTTTCATGAAGTGTTTTTTTTATTCTTTATCTTTTAGCGTCCGTAAGAATGCAATGTTGCCAGATCCGAGAAACGACGCAGTGAAAATATTTTTGCCTTTCTGCGCATGTGAGAGTAGGGGAAAGAGCGAACTGCATCAGAGCTATATTAGGTAGCGTTCTTAAAGATCAATTAGAACTACATTAGACCTTCACTAGTCCGACATATATCAGACCAGGGATTTGCTGAATTACAGAAATTGCCTGATTGCTGGAAGGTTATAAAAAAAAACACACATTCAAATAATATAAACTATTGTAACTATAGTATATTTTTATTTAAAAATAACAAAACAAATGTACTTCAAATATGAACAAAAAATATTATACATTTCAAAACTTTACGGGAATGTATTCGTACATTTCCTAAAGATTAAAAAACAAAAGGAACCAACTTAACAGGTCTCAACTTGAAGGAACTCCACAGATTTCAATGTTTTACGAGACCTTTGATTATTCTCATTGTCTTTGAAAAAGTCTTGATCTTATCACTGTTCTTTTTAAAGTCATTTATTGTTTCACGACCAACACCTAATTCATCTGCGACTAACTTCTCGCTTTTTTCAAGCTTCTTTATAATCTCATTTTTAGAGTTCCGTTCAAAAGAAAAACAAAACTCTTAGGGCCAGTTGTATGTCGGTTGGTAAACTCTTTTTAAACGTTGGCAAAGGGTAAAACGTTAAAATTCACCTTGTGCCTGGTGGGATGGCCAATCAGATGAAAGTGCCTGTCATCTGATTGGCCACCTAGCCGGCACAAGGTGAATTTCAATGTTTTATCATTTGTCAACGTTTAAAAAGAGTTTACCAACCGACATACAACTGACTCTTAATGTTACTACTTTAATCTGTCTGACCATTGTAGCTCGTAAACTAAATAAGATACAAACTTGGAATTCACAATAAATATGTACCTATTCATTTTCTCCGAAATCAAAAATCCCATAAAAATTTTAATTGAAAATTATTTTGTGGGTCAAAATCGCTACAAAGAAAATTATGCTGGATTTTATTAAATTGAATTCCCCTCAAAACAAGGGCGGATCCAGGAATTTTTTATGGGGGGGGGGGGGGGTGAATGTATATAAGGTGCCCGATGTATATAAGATCTACTTTTTATCTCGGAAGTGTGTCGCGATCGAATTGCCCAAGCGGGGGGGGGGGGGGGGGGTCCGAGACACGACGCACGCACACAACATAGAACTTTATTTTCAATTTTAAAATTTTTTAAAAAATAAATGTTTTTTTTTTTTTTTTTACAAAAAAATTTGCCCGGCACAGGCCTCTATGGGGCGATCGCCCCCCCCCCCCCTGGATCCGCCCTTGCCTCAAAATGATGTAGAGAGAGAGGCCCAAAGTGGTAATTTTTAGTGAATTTTTGTACATGTCGGCATTCAGAAGTGGCTTAATATTATTAAAAAATTCTACAAATCGTTCATTATCTCTTTAATAATAACTTATTTTGATTATTTATGTCCATCGATTAAATTAATAAGTTGATGTAGGAAAATAAGGACAATAGGTTATGCAAATAATTTTATTTTTTGCCAACGTTTCATCAACTTTGTTGACTTCCTCAGGAGCTCAAACAAATTAACTTCTTTTCATATTTGTCATTCTATTAATATTCACTCTTAGCAAACACATAAGGCCAGTGATCGTTCGACCTTATGTGTTTGCTAAGAGGAATATTCTTCTTCGAGTGCCATACCCGAAACGGGTGTCGGCTCCTCTCCACATATACCTGTGCTGAGTGTGTTTAGTTGTTTTACACAGATATACGGGACCTACTTTTTAACGCCGGTTCCGAACGGCTAATTTGGAGAGGTTACTAGGCAATTATACTCTTGCTAGGTTTCCATTACTTTCCAAGAGGAGGCGACTGCAAATATCTATCTGCCGAGACTCGGTCTCGAACCAGCGATCTTCGAGTCAGCGAGCCAGCACTCTACCCACTGACCCACAGTCGCCTCAAGAGGGAATATTAATAGAATGAAAATATGCAAAGAGGGAATATTAATAGAATGAAAATATGCAAAGAGGGAATATTAATAGAATGAAAATATGCAAAGAAGTTAATTTGTTTGAGCCCTGAGGAAGTCGACGAAACGTTGGCAAAAAAAAATTATTTGCATAAGTTATTGTCCTTATTTTCCTACAACAACTTATTAATTTAATAATAACAAAAAAGAAAGTATTTGAAATCTCAAGTTTTTTTTGCGATAAAAGCTAATGAACCTTCGGTTCATATTGAATCTGCTAAGCGTTGTCATATTTTTATGAAAAGCATTGTACACAACCAATGCTTTTGATTCAGGAAACATAATTTCTGAAACAAATCTCAAGAAACGGAGATAGGGACTCGCATAGCCCTGGATATTTCAAAGGCTTTTGACAAAGTTTGACTCAAAAATCTTGCAAAACTGCCAGCTTCTGGCTTCACACAATCCCTTTGCAAATGGTTCGAAACTTTTCTATCAAATCGTAATAATAAAGTTGTGGTTGATGTAACAAAATCCACATCTTTCTTTACAAATGTTGGAGTTCCCATAAGGCTCAAAAATACCCCCCCCCCCACACGCTCTTCCTAATATATTTAAACGACCGAATTAACCAAAATTCACTTGCCACTCACTGTTACATCGACTATCTCAGTCTCATCTGAACTATCTTGAAATGAACACATTTTCTCTGTCGCGAAATTCGAATCAAGGCAAATTGGCTTTTTATTCAGGTCCAGGCGATTTTTCACGTCCCAGCAGCTTATTCATTCTCTATAAGGCTCAAATTGGCACCTGTCTTGAATACGGTTCGCATCTGAGGAGAACGGCCTCCAAGCTTTCTCTAGCCAGTGGATGCAATTTAGAAACAAGCTTTTAGACAAATAGAGAATAGACGATCCGATTCTTGGAAAGATTTTGTTTTGCCGAGAATAGCTGAGTGGCTGATTCATAAAGAGAAATCAATGAGGTTGTCCTCTGCTTGATAGTTTCATCATCATATCAGTCAATTTTTATTTTCTCACTAGCTGACGCCCGGGCATTCGGCCCGGCGTCACCTAACCCCTGGCTGGGAGCGTCTCGTTTTATGGTTAAAATTTATATAGATAATATATATATATTACTTGTCAAAATTGTTCCCTTAACCAAAAATAATATTGACAGTTGAAAAATTTCCAAAAAGCTATTATCGACCATCTTGTTTGTTTGCTTTTACTCCCAAGAGAGACGCTGGCGTTGCTTCTTCGAAAAAAATATTTTTTACATGCCACAGGTGTGATATCTATAAAAACACTCGTGTATTTGAATGGAATGTTGGGTGAAAATTTTAAAGAAATCGGTGAAGAACTTTCGTAGATCTTTCAACGTATCACTTAAGCGTAACAGTACATTTTATTTATATAGATAAAAAAGAATTCTGAAAATAGCAATAATAAAAACTATTTGGTATGTTCAGGGAATCAACCCTCTCTATTAATCTAGCTGAAGTACTGAATTAACTCGAGTTTTTTTTTAACCTGTTTGAAAATCCCTGAAACGAGGAAAAAAATAATTTTCAAGTATAATATTTTTCTGTTTGTGAGTCACTAAAAGTAAAGTAGGCAATCTTACAAACACTACACACGTTTCGGCACTAGAAGGAACTTTTGTTCTCGTGATCTCGTGTTATCCATGCTATCGAATTCCACTCATGTATGTAGAAAAAATTGTCTGAAAATAATTTAATATCATACTCTATTTCAGAACCTATCTAAACATGAATATTAAATAAAAATAAACTGCAACGATATCGTTGCTAGACTTTATCCAAGGCCATTTGAAATATTAATATAAAAGTAGGTACTATCTAATTCTAAGGTAAATTATTTTAAAATATAATTTTACTAAAATCTTTATTTATCCTTTTTGTCGTCCTCAAGGTACTTGATTAGAATATTAAATTTCATCAAAATTGGTAAAGTCATTTTCAAGATATTTAGAAAAAAACTAAATAAGTATTGAAATAAAGTACTAATGTTTTTGGACCGATATTTATAAAAAAATAATTAGCGCTTCATTTTGTTAAAGTAATGGTAGGTTTTCAATTTCATTTCAATCGGTTGAACGGTGTAGAAAAAATCGTCATCCAAAAAACGGGTAATATACGGTAGACACATGTGGATATATTGTTGCAGTAAAAACCCGTTTTTGGAAAGAACGAGTTCTTACTAGTTGAAACGAGTTTCACTGAATACTTTTCTGGCAACTAGAATTTACTGATGTTGATTGAGTTTGGTTCAAAGGTCTAGAATCTTTATATTTCCGCCTCATTTTGGGTGTTTATTTTCAAAGTTTTTTAAACGAAAATGTCTAAAATTACATCTTCTACAACTTTGCTTCTAATTTTTGATATATTCGTTAAAATTTTTTTAAAAATAAACACCAAAAATGAGACGGAAGGTCAAAAATGAAGATTCTAGACCTTTGAACCAAACTCAACCAACATCAATAAATTCTAGTTGCCAGAAAGCTATTCAGTGGATCACGTTTTAACTAGTAAGAACCCGTTCTTACTAAAAAAGGGGGTTTTACTGCAATACATACATACATAGCCGCACAAGCCAAATAAAAAATCCAACATTTTGGCCTCTGAACGAGACCTCATATAATTTTTGGCAAAACTGTCACGTGATAAAATTCAACCTAAATGAATAATACAATTTGTGACTTTGATTGAGACCATGACTTTCATAGCCTTTATCTGAGGACGCTTTTAATTCGCCCTTGGCACGAGACCGATTACAATACCTTATCTCTGCTTCGCATTGGATAAAGTAAAAAATCTCAAATAGAAAATATCCATTCCTACTAATAGAATCACCTATTCTATTCTATCTGTTGGGTAATGGAAATAAAAAACAAATCCTTTAATTCAATACAAGGTCCACAACTGTAAAAAAATTTCTAAATTGCTTTTCCCTATTCCTCTTCATATTGATTTATTACTTGTTTTTAGTAGCGATTATTTACTAATTGGCGAACGTCGAGACTTTGCCCCTTAATTATTATTATCTAACATTTCTCCTTCATTTCTTAATACAAGTCAATTGAGCTTCACCATCCATTCCTATACATACCATGTTGGGGTTCTCTTTGAAATCAATATTCCTTTTTTTTATATTCACTTTTGTTTCGGAGGCACTCAATCTTGAAGTAATTCTTCAAGATGGTCCATTAAAAGGTGATATACGAAAATCCCGCCTGGGTCGAGAATTTGTTGCATTTAAAGGGATTCCATATGCAAAACCGCCGACAGGTAGTCTACGCTTTGCGGTATGTAAAACAAACAAAATAATAACAAAAATGATATGTTATCTCCGAGGGGTGAACCGCGATCTAATACCGTGTACTCCTACTTCCACTTTCATTTCCAAGTAGAAGACAATAGATTAAGGGGCATTATCTAATGAATTCCAAAATAATTTCACATAATTCCAAAGATGTGTACAGCCTAATTTCAATCGCGGTTCACCCTAGGTTATCTCTTAAAGACGTGTGAGATTAAATTTTATAAATTAAACGTTTTTTTAGTCACATAAAATAAATCAATACAATAATTTTTATCAATTATTATTATTTATTTCATTAATTTACCACAATTTCGGTCACCCCTGATTGGCCGTCTTCAGTAGTAGATACTGAAAATTGAAACATTTTTAAAATTTTTTTAAACAATTACACAAAATAAAAAACAGACGATTTCGTTCAAGATTTGGAATTTGTCAACTTTAAATACATAACTTATCCTTAACTTAGTATCAGAGATAATTCAATAATTTATAATCACTTATCATTGATTAGAATCTGTTTTGATTTGATGATCAATTAAAGATTTTTTATTAAATTTTGCAATCAATTCTCAATTAACTAAATCTCTGATTACATATTTATCGATTACAAAAACACATTAAAAAGAACTTATTTACTTTCATACTAATACATATCTGTATAAGCCCTATTAACACATTTTTCTTGACATCTATACCTGTCCAAGCAGACAATCAAATAAAAAGTACACTAACAACATTAACACAACACGACTGTAGCAATCTGAAATATTCTCCGAAAGGGCAGGCCTCATGGCTTGACTAACGGCAACGACAAACCGTTTCTTATAGCAAACTAGCAGTAATTAAATATATTTCATATTATGTTTAATCAAGAATTATGTTATTTTTTAATTTCTTGAAGTACCTACCTATTTGTTTAAAAAAAAATTCCCATTAATAATTTTGCTTTCTGGATTGAACCCCCCCCCCCCTTATGAAAATTTTCTAGATACTCCACTGAGGGGACCCTTATCAACTTTCACAAAAAATTCAATGGTATAAAAAGAAACTTTTTTCGAGCTTCTTTGGCGAAATTATAATTTCTTATATCTTTATAAAATACTCTATTAGAAATAAGTATAATCCCTTCGAAATCTAAATATTTATTTTCTAGAAAAATGGAAACCTGATGATAAGGGTCCCCCTTATCAACTTTCTCAAAAAATTCAAGGGTACAAAAAGAAAAACTTTTTCGAGTTTCTTTGACGAAATTATAATTTCCTATATCTTTATAAAATACTCTACTAAAAATAAGTATTGAATTGAAAGTTTTTGCCGAGAGTAGCAGAATTTTTATATATTCAAGGAGAATAAAGAGTGTGTATGAATTCATAAATTAATTCCTGTGAATCCATTGTAATAGACTGATGAAGAGGGCAAAGCCCTCGAAACTATAGTCTCGTTATAAATAAATAAAATTTATAATTCCAGCAGAAGACACACTCTTTTACTAGTATTGTCTCCTTCAAAAATAAGTATAATCCCTTCGAAATTCAAATATGTATTTTCTAAAAAATTGGGAAACTGATGATAAGGGGGACCCTTATCAACTTTCTCATAAAATTCAAGGGTATAAAAAGTAAATTTTTTCGAGTTTTTTTGATGAAATTATAATTTCCTATATCTTTATAAAATACTCTAACAGAAATTAGTATAATCCCTTCGAAATCCAAATATTTATTTTCTAAAAAAAAAAAAAAAGAAATCTGATGATAAGGGTCCCCCCTTATTAACTTTCTCATAAAATTCAAGGGTACAAAAAGAAAAACTTTTTTCGAGTTTCTTTGACGAAATTATAATTTCTTATATCTATATAAAATACTCTACTAGAAATAACTATAATCCCTTCGAAATTCAAATATTTATTTTCTAAAAAATTGGAAAACTGTTTATAAGTGGGACAGGGGCGTAGCCTTAAACTAAAATGGCATAAACCAGAGATTTCAATACTTAATTTTAAAGTTATTTAAAGATCATCAAGGCTTATTTTTTAAAATGCTTTTGGTGCGATAAGTTCACGAGTGATTCGCTTCCCCATAGACCAGGATTGATCCTTGCATCTTGAAAAGAATAAGGAAAAGGGGACGAAATTATAGAAGTAGGTTAAGATTCGAAGGTATCTGTTGATGTTGGCCATGAACTTCCTTAAAGGTCGTAGAAAAAGTGAAAGCGGGAATCTAGCTCCAGTCTATAAAAGTCATAAGGATAAATGAGTCGGCAAATGCGTTATTTCGATTTATTATTCCATTTGAAAGCTAATGAATTTTGTAAGGACATGAATTGAATTTTTCTTATAAATGACGAACCTTAGGATTGATAAATGTCTAATTCAACTTTAGCCATTGAATATTACAAAGCTATTTTTTTTACTTTACCATACAGGGTATGGTCAAGTATTGTAATCGTGCATGAAAAAAGTGGTTTTTTCCATATTTTTTTCGAAATATCTCAAAAACGGCTTAAACTATTTTGATTAAAAAAATTGAGCGAAACCATGGCATTTCGCTCTACAAAAAATCCTTAATAAGTGAACATCGAAAAAATTATATTTTTCGAGATAATAATTGTTTTGTCAAAATGTCTGTTAGTCTGTTAGTTAGTCTGTGCGTTACCAAATTTTTGTGTTCGAGCTAGCTCAAAAACCAGTCTGAATATCGAAACCAAATTTCACACGTAGTTTTGGTGCATTGATATTAAGAGCTGATTAGATTTTGGTGCATACCGACCCAAAAAAAAATGGGGTAGAGGGTGGTTAAAAATTAAAAATCTAGGCCATTTGAGCAAACTCAACCAAATTTTGTATACATAATCAGAGCGACCCCAGAAGTCTAAGAATGCAAAAACAAAACGCCCAAAATGGGGGGGGGGGGGAGGGGTCAAAAAATGAAAATCTTGGCCATTTACCAAACTCAACCAAATTTTGTATACATAATCAGTGGGCCCCCAGGAGTCTAAAAATTCAAAAACTAACCCCCCCTTCCCTACATGATTATAAATAATTTTATTAAATATTAAATATAAGTGAGGGGCCAGGTTGTATGATAAAGTCAATTTGATGGCCACATCAGAACACGACAGCTTATTTTTTTGACTTTTTATTTAATTTTTTAATTGGGAAGAACCTTCCCGCGGAGAGTCGGAAGTCAGAAATTCACCAATACATTTTCTACATATATAGCGTTTATCAGCGCCGTAACTAGGCAGGTGCAACAGGTGCACCCGCACAGGGCTCAGAGATCTAAGGGGCCCTAAAACGAAATTGTTAATTGAATTTTCTTTACAAATTTGTTTTACAAAAATTTTATTCGAGATTTTAAAACACAAATTAAAATTTGAAGCATCGATATTAGTAGACGATTTAAAAACTGCAACACCACTTGAAATTTTACAAGGTCTGCATGACTTTGGATTAATTGAATCTTATCCAAACATTAATATTGCTATACGATTATTCCTCACACTCCCAGTATCAATTGCTTCGTGTGAGAGAAGTTTTAGCAAGTTAAAATTAATTAAAAACTATTTAAGGTCTACTATTGGACAAGATAGATTATCCAATCTTGCCATAATATCTATAGAGTATAACATCGCAAAGGATATTAATTATGACGATATAATTAATGACTTTGCTCAAATGAAAGCTAGAAGAGTACAATTAAATGAAAATTAAATATTCTTATAATATAAATAATCTAATATATTTTTGTGTACAGTAAATTTTTTATAAGATATCTATTTGAACTATAATTACTTTTTCCCAAAAAATATAGGGGCCCTAAAAATTTTTTTGCACAGGGCCCTAAAAAAGCTAATTACGGCGCTGGCGTTTATTCTCAAAAATTTATTAGATAAGATTTTCATTTTAATTAAACAAAGAATATATACTTTGAGTGCTCATTTTTGAGCCATATTGGTTGTTTGATATTTGAAAGAGAGAATGTAAAATGCATTCAATTATCAAAATGTAGCTAGACTCAAATTTCTTAATTTATAAACACCAACAAGTTCTAAATGAGGTATTTTTTCTATTAAAATATTATTGTTCTAGTTACCTAGATTAATTAATTTAACTAAAAAGCCATTCGAAAAAAATAATAATTAACAATTAATGATTTTCATTTTGTTACGATTCTACAGTCTTCACAACCTCCAGAACCATGGACAACAATTAGATCTAATCCTGAAAGTGTTCCAATTTGTATTCAAAGAACAATATTTGATAAAGAAGTGAAAATTATTGGCCAAGAAGATTGTCTATACTTGAGCGTGTATACTCCGAAGGTATTTATTTATTTTATTGTATTATATATTTAAAAAAAAAATAGCCCTTATTTTGGGTATTTTCTAATTTTTATGCTCCCAGAGGGTCATATGGCTCGAAATAAATAAAAAAATCCCCTAAGTACCGTCTCTATCTCACTTTTAACTTTAGCCGCACAGCAATGAAAGTTTCCCAATAAATAACATGGGGATTTTGGCATTGAACGAGGAATTTTTTATTCCGGCAAAGTAATAGTTCAAAAAATTTGAAAATCTGTATACTTTATCCTCACAATACTAGCTATTCTTCAGAATTTTTACAGATTTTTAGCTACTATAATTTTGGATTTACAGCTAGTAAAACTAATGCTGTATCTTAGCGTTAGTAAGTTATAAACTCCAAAATTATAATTGGGGTGAGACGCAGTATTGCACAGGATGCCGTATCACGTGGTTCACCCACACGCATGCGGGAAAACAGCTTGCCAGTAAGTTGGAATAAGTGAGAGTATACAAATAGTTTTGTTGATTAATCACAGGTTTAAATGATTTTGTCATCCTGATTGCTCTGGTAAGTTCCCGAAATCATATCCAAACATACTTTACTATGTCATACTAGCCGTAGTTTTGATAGAAGAGAAATAACTCGGTTAGTTTTAGTGAGTTTGAAGTGTGGGCATTCTATTAGTCGCGTAATGACCCCCGTCTGCCACTGCTGCGCATTGTTAGGCGGGCCGGCGTCTTGTCCAATGCTTTGGGGGAAGACGACGAACATTTTTTGGGAGTAAAATGCCGTAATTTTTGCGTTGGCGTAAGATGCTGGCTTGTATTACTATACATTTAAAATTAGTAATTGGAAACTAATCCGATGGTTTCTTTCGAGAAATGCCGCGGACATACATAAGAAAGTCGAGGATCATAGAACGAAAATGACCTCCTAAAAGCTTTCAAAAGCGGAAATATTACTTAAAAAGGAAAAGGAACGTATTTAAAATAAAATAAAAGTAAAGTTATTTGGATGTACATTTAATATGATCATTAATGTATTTCATTAACACTGCATTGATTCCCCAAGATCAGGGGTAAGATGCCGAAATGGAAACGTTTACAATTTTTTTTTTTTTTTTTAGATAAAAAAATAGATTTTCATAGCGAAACTTATTTTTTTATTAATTACAAAAGTACATATATTGTTAATAAAATGGTTGGTTAAAAATAAAACCAATGTGCTATTTTATGTAAAATAATGTTAAAAACTACGGCGTCTTCCCCGAATCTACTATAGATAAAAAAATCTGTAAAAATTCTGAAGGATAGATACTATTATAAGGATAAAGTTTAGAGTTTCAAATTGTTTGAATCATTACTTTGGCCGGAATAAAAAATTGATCGTTCAATGCCAAAAACCCCATGTTATTTAGATGGGAAACTTACATCGCTTCGGAAAAGATTAAATTGAGATAAAGACTTGAAACTTATGGGATATTATTTTTTATTTATTTCGAACCATATGAGCCTCTGGGAGCATAAAAATAAGGGCCACCCTAATCCACATACTTCCTTCTTTTTCATATCAGATCATATATGGCACTCATACAGTTCGTGACAGCTTGGTATTCAAAAGCATATTTGATTGCTTCTTTTTCTACGGCACATAGTCTTTATCTCATCTTCTATATAACATAGCTCCAAGGGCAAATTTGATCTCACATAATTTTTCAATATTTAACTCCCTCCCTAAGTAATCCTCTTATTCCCCATTCGATTTATTCGTTTGTTTTGTAAGCTTCTTGCCTCTCTTTATATTTTTCGAGTACTTTGACAGTCGATTTAGTGAAATATTATTTGTCTGGTCTCAGACTTCCCCCTCTCTTCAAGAGATCTCCTTATTAAGACAAACAATATTGTTAAATAAATTAGGGAACGAAGAAAAGATTTTTTATTATAGACAAAAGGATCAGCCCGGGGTTCGAACCCGGGATCTTCGCATGTGCGCTGCGATTCCTTTATAAGAGCCTTAGCTCTTATCCTCTTGGCCACTGTTCCCCGAACTCAAGCTAATACCTAATGTCTATATGAATTTGAAATTTCATTTTTTATTTAATCTTTTAATCTCTTCCTCGTTCATTTTTGCAGCTCTGTAGTGGCCGAACTATTATTAAACTATATTCAAACGCCTCCCAATATATCACAAACCTAAAGATCGAAAATAATTTTTTCTTTACCCCGAGGCGCAATTACAACGAGGCCGTGTCGAAAGACAATTATAAATTAAATTAAATTAAATTAAATTAGGGAACGAAGAAAATATTTTTTATTATAGACAAAAGGATCAGCCGGGGTTCGAACCCGAGATCTTCGCATGTACTCTGTGATGCCTTCATAAGGTATTAGCTTGAGTTCGGGGATCAGTGGCCAAGAGGATAAGAGCTAAGGCTCTTATGAAGGCAGCGCACATGCGAAGATCCCGGATTCGAACCCCTGCTGATCCTTTTGTCTATAATAAAAAATCTTTTCTTCGTTCCCTAATTTAACTTAATTTATAATTGTCTTTCGACGCGGCCTCGTTGTGAGTGCATCCCGAGGTAAAGAAAATATTATTTTCCACCTTTGTGTTTGTGATAGATTGGGAGGCGTTTGAATATAATATTGTTAATATTTATGATTATATTAATGTATTTGAATATTTTAAATCTTATTTTATAGATTGGCCTTAATAATAAATATCCTGTCATGGTATATTTTCATGGCGGTGGTCTTGAGGTTGGTTCAAGCGAATTATACGGTCCTAATTTTCTCTTAGATAAAGATATTGTGCTTGTGATTCCAAATTACAGATTGGGTCCTTTTGGTAAGGTTCATTTATTTATTTCTCTAATACCTATTGAAAGGATAATTCCAATTTTAATTTATAATCAATCAAAACTTAAAAATCTTTTAATTAATAAACTAAATCCTTTATTTTTACTTTATCCATAGACGCATGGGTAACGCGTTTTAACTAGTAAAAGTATTGTAATCGGTCTCTCACAAAGCGCAACTTCAAAGGGTAAGGAATACGGAACCCATTGTCTCAATCAAAGTCACACATTGTGGTATTGTGGTTCATAGCTCAAAAAGAGGCATTTTTTTATTTAGTGCTTATGGTTGGATGAATGGATGCACTATATTGTACCTATATGTTGCAGTAAAAACCCGTTTTTTTGTAAGAACGGGTTCTTACTATTTAAAACGCCTTTCACTGAATACCTGTGTGGCAACTAGAATTTACTGATGTTGGTTAAGTTTGGTTCAAAGGTCTAGAATCTTCATTTTTGAAATTCCGCCTCATTTGGGGTATTTATTTTCAAAAATGTCAAAAATTACATACTCTACAACTTTGCTTCTAATGAGAATGTAATTTTCGTTAAAATTTTTTTTTTTGAAAATAAATATCCAAAATTCTTTACTTATGTGCTGTCTAAATGGGCTTTGTTCCAGGTGACAATAAATAAATAATAAATAAATAAATATCCAAAATGAGGCGGAAGGTCAAAAATGAAGATTCTAGACCTTTGGGCCAAACTCAACCAACAACAGTAAATTCTAGTTGCCACAAAGGTATTCAGTGAAACGCGTTTTAACTAGTAAAAACCCGTTCTTACTAAAACGGGTTTTTACTGCAACATATATATATGGATAAATTGTTGTATGGATTCCTTTTTTTCATCGACGATTTTTTCCATGCTGTCTACCGATTGAAATGATATTGAAAACATACCAATACTTGAACAAAATAAAGCGCTGATAATGATTGTTAATATAATAATAATAATAATAGCGAAAACTCAGTTAATTATTATTAATTGTTGATGATCATTGTCTCTTGGTTCTTTTACCAATTAACATAAAAATTTATTTTTCTCCATTATGAGATTATACCACTACCCCAAAAAATACGACTACTACCAATAATTAAATCTTTTGCTGATTTTTACCTCATTTACCCAATGGGGTCATATTTTTAGAATTCTCCGCTTTTTAGACAAATTATTTTTTACCCACTCGTACATAGTTTTTAAATATAAAATTTTGTTTTGAGATTCCTATTATTTTGACTTCAGACTTACCCACTTACTCACTAACAGACATTTTTAAATAATAACTAATATCTCCGAAAATATTAATTTTACTTAATCTACTATGATGCAATTTTATGAACATTTTAATGGCGAGTAAAGTAGAGGCACCTATATTACACAGGGAAGTAAGGATGCACTTTCCAAGAAAAAATAAGAAAATAAGTATTTTTTCCTTACGTCCCTGTCATATATAGGTAGGGAGGTGCATCTACCTTATTCACTGAAATTTATTTTAAAATCGATTGCCTATTTTATGAGGAATTAAAAAAAAATAATAATAATAAACAAATAAAACCACTTTTTTCATACACGATTACAATACTTTCTTGTATTCCCTGAGATAAAGTACGAATTGAAATAAAAGATTTAATGTGCATCTAGATATCATAATAAAGAAATATTTATCTATCAGTATTTTGAAGGAGACAATAAAAGAGTGTGCTTTTTCTGCTCGAATTATAAATTTTATTTATAAATATCCTTATAAATAAAATTTATAATTCCAGCAGAAGACACACTGTTTTATTGTCTCCTTCAATATATAAAAATTCTGCTACCTGGCACAAAAACTTTCAATTTAACTATCAGTATTATTTCATGATTCCTAAAAATATATATACCTACCTTTTTTGATACAGCGGACATCCAAGGACGTAATAAAAAATTTAAATGATCATTTCAGGATTTCTGAGTACTGGCGACGAAGCTTGTCCTGGAAACGAAGGTTTAAAAGATCAAGTGACAGTTTTGAAATGGGTTAAAAATAATATTGAACATTTTGGTGGAGATCCAGATCTTGTGACAATTTTTGGGGAATCTGCTGGAGGATCCTCTGTTGAAACCCATATGATTTCACCTTTATCCCAAGGTAAGATTAAGAATGTATAATTTGAAAGCATATTGAAATCAGCATTGTTCTTATTCTCAAATATTGAAAAAAAAATTATATATCTATAAAAGCATTTTTTGAAACTGTAGCAAATTTTAATTTTTAATTATAGTGCTATTTTTTCTCACTAGAAGTAATTAGATTATACTGATTTGCAGGATTATTCCATCGTGCGATTGCCCAATCAGGAGTAACATTGAATCCTTGGTTTATGGCACCTAAATCGACTCTGATCAAAGAAACAGAACAATTTGCTTCTCAATTTGGTTGTCAAAATCAAAATTCCGAAGAATTAATTCGATGCCTTAGAAAACCAGATGCTGTTGATATCATTAACGGCTTATCTATTTTTCAGGTAAAATTTAAGATTGTCAGATAATTGAACTTAAGTGATTTTGTAATCTAGTTTTGAAATATAAAAGTGAGCCTGATGCGGCGAGACTGTTTTTTTAAAAAGAAATTCTCCTTAATATTATTAAGCTCTCAAGGATATTTACACATAAGCATTTTCTTTTCCATCATTTTTGAAGTGAAACTTCTTTAGCGACGTATCTGTTTGAATTTTTTAGTTTCAATAAAGGGGAAATGACTCAATAGAGGGGAAATAAGAGACAAGCCCTGATTTTAAATTAGTATTTTAATTCTTATAATTTTATAAAATTTTATTTGTCATGAACTTTGTGGGTTATGAAATAATAATTTAAATTTTCTAATTTTATAAAATTTTATTTTTCATGAACAATTAGTGGTTTATAAAATAATAATTTAATTATAGTTATGCTGGACCAATGGGATGAATCAAAATAATAATTTAAATTTCCTAATTTTATAAAATTTTATTTGTGATGAACTATTAGAGGGGTTTAAAATTAAAGTTCCATTTCCCCCGAGAGCTCATGTGGATGAGGCTCACATTTTTTTTATTTGGATGATACTTCGGATACTATAGTCCATTTAGCCAGTTTCCATCTAGTATGATTTTTCTCATGACTTATTGGTGTCAATGAGAGGGCCCGGTCTTAGCCGGTCAAATTTTTATTCTGTTACGAGCTTTTTTTTTTAAAGAAAATGGCTATTTAAGTCAAAAAGAAATATGTACAAGAATTACTCAAGCTTGAGTTGTTTGCCATAAAAGAATGTAGTCTTTTTGATTTTAAGTCGATTCTTCCACGTTTTCAGTAGAGGTTGCCATTAATAGTCAAAACATCAAAAATGGAATGCAATAATGTTATTTCTCTAGTATTAGATAAGAATCGATCGTTATTTTTGATTTTAAGTTGATTCCTCCATGTCTTCAGCAATGGTTACCAATAATAATCGAAGGGTCAAAAATCTAATGTAGAATTATTATTCCTCAAGTATTAGATGAGAATCGATCGCTATTTTTGATTTTAAGTCGATTCCTCCACGGCTTCACCAATGGTTGCCAATAATAACCGAAATGTCAAAAATCGAATGTAGAATGGTTATTCCTCGACTGTTAAATGAGAATCGATCATTATTTTTGAATTAAAGTCAACATGAACTGCAAGTTGCAAGTGATATCTGATTAATAATAAAGGAATAAACATATTAATATTTCAAATGAATTTGGATAAAGTTTAGCAATCCGTTGCAGTTTTTTTTTTATTTAATTTTATTTACATTTCATAATTTAATATTCTTCCGCTAGCAAGAGCAGCCTGAAGTTGGGCCTTCCGCTCCGACATCAAGTCAAGTTGCAGAAGCGGCTTAGCTCGAGCGCGCGCGGCCACCCGACTCCCAAATGATTCATTCTTAAAACAACTATAAATCCACAATTAACTAAAATAAGTATTACAATGGGAACATCGTTAGGAACTTTTCCACAACTGTCCATAATTCAAAATAAAGAATTTAATTTTGTAACGTGTTTGTTTAACACGTTCTTAAATTTGAGTTTAAAATCTTTGTGGTTTTTAATTTCAACCACTTTTCGTTTGTTTCTCTATTTCCTCATTGAATATTCGAAAAATAGTTTTTGATTATTTCTGGCAAGGACATATGTTACTTATATAACACATCAAATGATTTCAAAAGGCATGTGAATATCATTATCATATATTTATTTCTGACTCTCGAAAAGTGATAAAAATTTTCCATTTTCCTAGTTATATATCAAATATAGATTGATTTATCAGCTTTCGTCTTAATCAAATTCAGTTAATCTCGTTTCAGCTGAATTCATTTAATTAAATTTGAAATTTAAATTTGCACAACATCTATTTGATATTTAAACTTCTTTAAAGAATGACCATTCGAATATTTTTGGTTTCGAAAATAAAAAAATTAAATGAGAAAATGTATTCCTTGATGTGGGAATGTAAGAAAATCCGACGATAACAATAAAATAAAGAAAAAAATATTATTTTTAATTATTATTGGCGTGTCTGGCTACGAGGCCATTGACGCCACTATGATACCATGGGATTGTTTTATTTATTACAATTTCTTCCAGAACTTAAGTGACTTGATTTAAATTTTCATTAAATTGAAGGGTTGATTTTGTCACAAACATAATAAAACAATAATTTTAATAACCATTAGAATTATTCAATTGATAACTATACAGTTTCGGTCACCACTGGTCGACCATCCTCAGTAGTTATCTCGTTCAAGAACCGGAATTTGTCATTTCATGAAACATTCATTCTTAAATCTTCAATATAATTGAAATTCAAAATAATTTCTAGTTCAGTGATAAACGTTTTTATAAATTGTTGCTATATATATGTGTATGTGTGTGATTGTAATGAATTATATGATGTATCTATATTGAAGATTTAAGAATGAATGTTTCATGTGAAATGACAAATTCCGGTTCTTGAACGAGATAACTACTGAGGATGGTCGACCAGTGGTGACCGAAACTGTATAGTTATCAATTAAATAATTCTAATAGTTATTAAAATTATTGTTTTATTATATTTGTGACAAACCAACCCTTCAATTTAATGAATGATTGTTTTAGTTATACAGCTTAAGATGATTAAATTATTACATAGCTAATAGATAAACAGGTAAATAAATAAGAGAAAAAAATCAGGAATAGAATATAAGTACGTATGAAAGCATTCCTTTAAATGTATTTTAATGGGTTTATCTCTGAGGAGATAATTTTTTAAATTATCCACACAATCCTCCCCTCTAGAGATATCCCTCGACAATATGTCATTGTCATAACTCGCTGATCTCTATACAAAGGGACGATTCAAACAGTATGTGAGTTACATTGACCAACTGATCACAGGGGATGCACCAGGGCGGATTTTCTCCCGAAGAATGTGTCCATGTGTTAGATAACAATGTCTGATTCTTAGGCGAGAAAGAATCACCTGTTCTCTTCTAGACTGATTTGATTTTGGAGACCTGTTATTTGAGGCAAATATTTCCTCAATTTGCTATTGCTAGTTTGTTGCCATTGGTTTTTCCAATTTTCTATTATATCTGATTTAATTAATGTTTGGATATCCTCGTGTATATATGAGTTAGAGTCAATGCCTTCTTTTAGGGCCCCATGTTTAGCGAGGACATCCACTGATTCATTACCGCTTATTCCAATATGTCCTGGTACCCACATGTAGGCTATATTTGTCCCTCTTTTCGTATAATATTTTGTATAAAATGTGGATTTGCTGCAAAATTGGATTATATGATTCGATGTTTTCCAAGGCTTTCAGACATGAGATAGAATCTGTGCAAATAATGATGTTTCCATTGATATCTCGGCCATTTATATAGAGAAGCGCCAGATAAATAGCCTTCAGTTCTGCCACGAAAAAAGAGAAATATTATCATATTTTCTTTACAGGTTGAAGATATAGAAGAGAAAACTTGATATTTTTTATCACTTAAAATTAAATACAGCGGGCGGCGCTCGAAGTGTTACCATCTACCGTGAAAAGATTATAAACGATACTTTGTTACCTTGGGCACGTAAACGATTCGGTAGAAACCATTGGACGTTTCAACAAGACTCAGTACCATCCCATAAAGTCCGTGAAACCCAACGTTTTTTACAAGAAAATTTCCCAGCTTCATTTCTTCACAACAATGACCACCATATTCCCCGGACTTAAATCCAATGGATTTTTCCATATGCTCCATTCTTGAGGCCAAAGTATCAACTAAAAAATATCAGACGGTCAACGGCTTAGAGATTGCTCTTCGCAAAATACAATCAGACCACATTCGTGAAGCGTTGAAGCCCGGACAGACTCGATGCTATTATCCGCGCTAAAGCTACATCGAACAATAACATATTTTTCTTAAAATTTGAAATGTTTTTGCCATATACTGAAGGTTTTAAATAAAAGAAATTAAAAATTCAAAAAATTACAGCATTTTTAATTGGCAACACATCGAGCGCCGATCCCTGTATATAAATGCCCGTATTTTAAAGCATCGCGGTAGCCATTTTTAGGTGGGGGAGGGGGTTTAAATTATTGGTCTAAAATACATTTATTTTAATTTTATTACTATAATTCTGGTTAAAAATTAATATTAAATCAACTGGTGTGGCTACCACATGACTTTTACATTCTCACTTATTTGAAATCATCGCGACACTCCTAATTTACATCCACTTCTTTTATATCAATCGGATTAAAATTTATACACGACTAATAACTCATGAGACTTGATAAGTACACCAATTTTAACAAAATCCTTAGTTCCGTTTTGGAGAAAATCAAAAAATCGAAAAATCTTCCATGTAAATGTCAACTTACGATGTTCCGATTTCAGCCAAAAGCTTGCTGTACTCCTTCTAGCCTATATCAAGCTTAATTTTCGAATTTCGTAGCTCTGAAACTTATGGTTGCGAAACGCAGGGGGTATATACTTACATATACCCACTGACCAATTGACTTTTGGTCACTTTTTGGCTTCTGCGTACCACAATATCCGGGTTCAAACTATTAAGGTCATCGATTCCTTCCACCTAGATGTCACAAAATGAAATTAACTTTTTTCATTTCTGGATACAAGCTCTTAAAGTGTCAGGACCCAGGCAGGCGATCGCAATACTTCACATTATATTCTATAGAATATAAATGTGAAAGTAAAATGTCAGATAAATTATGAATATATTAGAAAATCATAGATCAAAGATGGTGTCATCTATTAAATCCGATGGAGTGGAATATTTTTAATTATATGTCAGAGGGGTTGTTTTTCACCCCCTCGGGAATCGAACCCGAGTGCCAGTAACAGCAATCCGGGCCACCTGGCTCACCCGCGTTTGCATATGTCAGAGAGGTTCGTATCCCGCAGGTGAGCCAGGTGGCCCGGATTGCTGTTACTGGCACTCGGGTTCGATTCCCGAGGGGTGAAAAACAACCCTCTGACATATAATTAAAAATATTCCACTCCATCGGATTTAATAGATGACACCATCTTTGATCTATGATTTTCTAGTAAATTTGAATCTATTACCATCGGCAAATTAATATCTTTCATATTAAATTAGGAAAAGTCATTCCATTGCCCTTCGAATTTTGAATTTCTTCAAAATTCGAAACACTCAACCACCTTTATTTAAATTATATGGCATGGCTATATGTTTAAATTTAGAATCACTATATCGCGAAATTTTACAAATTAAGATAACAATCTTTGAGTAAAATATTTTACGCGTTTGCATATGTCAGAGAGGTTCGTATCCCGCAGGTGAGCCAGGTGGCCCGGATTGCTGTTACTGGCACTCGGGTTCGATTCCCGAGGGGGTGAAAAACAACCCTCTGACATATAATTAAAAATATTCCACTCCATCGGATTTAATAGATGACACCATCTTTGATCTATGATTTTCTAGTAAATTTGAATCTATTACCATCGGCAAATTAATATCTTTCATATGAATATATTATTGAACTTAATCGTGTCTATTTTTTTTTTTTTTTTAATAATTTATTTATTTTATTTTTCAGGAATGGGACGTCGATCCTATGTTTACATTTAGGTTAGTAGTGGAGAATGAAAATTCTGCAAACGCATTGATTACAAAACATCCCAAAGATATTTTATCAAAGCCTTCTCTTATTTCTTCTGTGCCACTAATGATGGGATTGACATCTGAAGAAGGAGCCGTTAAAGTTGCAGGTAAGTTTTTTTTAATTACTAATTAAGATTAGTACCTGGAACACCGAACGATGCTCGGTAATTTTTGATTCTGTTAAAAGGGATATATTAATATTATTTTTAATTTTAAATTCAGGTAAAAAGGCCGATTTTTAATCGAAGTCAAATTAAAATAAAATTGAAATAAAACTTAATTTATATTTTTACCAACGTTTACACCCGCTATGGCCATCATCAAGACGTATCACTGGCCACAAAGTTTTGAATTTAATTGCAATTAAAAATAATATTAATATAGACCGAGGTTCTTTCGTTGACCCTTTTAAATCCTGAAGAAGGAGTGCGCTCCTTCGAATTGTCGGATATTTAAAGAGAATGAAATTGATATTCTAATAAATTATTTTATGGAAAAATACCTTTAATTAAATTGTCAAATTCTAATATATAATAATATTTGTAATGATCTATTAGTGGAATTTAAAATTAAAAAACCAATTAATTTTATTAAAAGAAAATTGAAAAAATATAATATACAATTAGTAATTTTTGGAGACGGACTGATAAGTGAATTAAGTGGATATTGATGAGGCAGTCCAAAAATTACAGTCCATTATTACATTGTAATTCTGCTGAGAATGAAATACAAGATATTATTGTTACTGCCACTGAAAGAGGAGACAGAGGGGAATGCCGCATTGGATTTCCTTCAACTGACTTTTCTAAACCCTGAAGAAGGAGGGAATATCCTCGAAACGTCGGTTTTATCAATAAAAGATAGTGTAAATTATCTTCTTTTATTGGACTGCCCATCAATATCCACTTAATATAATATACATTTTTATTTAAATAACTAGCTGTGAATAATTATTTCAATTAAAAAAAAAACATCAAAAACAACTTGCCGATGATGGGATCATGACAGATCGAATTGTCAACACAAAAACCCCGTAATTCGTAAATTTCATTGCTCTTTTAATATATTAAGATTATTGTATTGTAATATCTATAGATATAATTAGATTTACCATAATATTTTTTCTCAAACTATCAGAGTTGTTGATTTATAAAGAGAAATCAATTAGATTGCTCCTCTGCTTGATGAAAATAAACATTAGGTGCTCCTTATTTTGGATATTTTCGAATATTTACGCCGACAGGGGCTCATATGGTTCTAAATAAATAAAAAAAAAGATCCCCTAAGTTTCAAGTCTCTATCTCAATTTTAACCTAGTGCTACACAGCCATTAATTTTCCCATCTAAATAACATGGGAGTTTTTGGCATTGAACGATCAATTTTTTATTCCAGCTAAAGTAATGGTTCAACAAATTTGAGACTCTGTAGACTTTATCCGTATAATAGCGGTTATCCATCAGAATTTTTACAGATTTTTAGCTATTACAATTTTGGAGTTACATCTAGATAAAATACTGCTATGTTCTAGTATTAGTAAGTTATAGACTCCAAAATTATAATAGCTAAAAATCTGTAAAAATTCTGAGGGATAGCTACTATTATAAGGATAAAGTCTACAGAGTTTCAAATTTTTCGAACAATTATTTTGGCCGGAATAAAAAATTGATCGTTCAATGCCAAAAACCCCATGTTATTTAGATGGGAAACTTAATCGCTGTGTAGCACTAGGTTAAAATTGAGATAAAGACTTGAAACTTGGGAGAATTTTTTTTTATTTAGAACCAATTGAGCCCCTGTCCGTGTAAATATTCGAAAATATTCAAAATAAGGAGCACCCTAATGTCTATTTTCATCAATCAGATTACAATCTAATTGATTTCTCTTTATGAATCAACAACTCAATGAATCTGCTACTCTCGGTAAAAAGAAACTTTCAATTTGATATATGTATATGTTTATTTGAATCAAGCAGAGGACAACCTCTTTGATTTCTTTTTATGAATAAGTGATTTTTTTTTTTCAGCATTCTTGGGACAACCTCACTTGTTAGAAGATTTATTTAAAAACTTTGCAAATGTTTTACCAATATCTGGATACTATAAATACACAGCTTCTGATCCTTTGGAAATAACAAAGCGTTTGAAACAATTTTTTTTCGGAGAGAAACCTGTCGGAAAAGATACGCTCAACGAACTCGTTAATGTAAGTTGACTATGAGTAAATTAAGTTCATCAAAACCATTTTTTTATTTAAATATACTTTTTGTTTTGTTGAATGAAAAAACCTATCATTAAGTGTTAGCGATATAAAATTATAATATCTAGGTATGATGCTTATTATACAGTAGATTTTCTGCATTTCGACGTATCTCAGACCGGAGTGTTGCGGATGGTGGCAGATTGTCCAATTCGTTCTGAATTTTGATTAAAAAATAAAACTTCCAGAATAATTAAATTGCTTAATACATACAGTGGCCAGACGTCCCACGTGGGTACATTAGACAGAACTATCCCACATTTGGGTTTCTCGTCCCACAAAGTGTCCCACATTGGACAATATTTTGTTTTTTTGATTAAAAAATTTATATTTATTAATTATTTATATTTTTACAAAGTCGATGTTGGGATTTAGCAAAACTAGAGACCGTCTTGAAAGACTTTTGTGATCAAGCTGATGTGGGATAAAATTATGTATGCTATAGGCTACAGCAAAACCAGATGTTGTTAGCATTACTACCTTCAATTGAAAGAGTTCTAAAACTATATTCCCCTTTAAAATCACATTTTGTTGTCTAGTGATAACTGTCCAAATATCAAATTAATACCATTTTTGATGTTTTGACTATTAATGGCAAAGACTAAATTTTTTATGGCAAACAACTCATAAGCTTTGAGTTGTTTGCCATAAAATAATTTAGTCTTTTTGATTTTGAAGTCGATTCTTCCACGATTTCAGTAGAGGTTGCCATTAATAGTCAAAACATCAAAAATGGAATGCAATAAGGTTATTCCTCTAGTATTAGATAAGAATCGATCGTTATTTTTGATTTTAAGTCGATTCCTCCATGTCTCAGCAATGGTTACCAATAATAATCGAAGCGTCAAAAATCTAATGTAGAATTATTATTCCTCAAGTAATAGATGATAATCGATCATTATTTTTGAATTAAAGTCAACATGAACTGCAAATTGCAAGTGGTATCTGATTAATAATAAAGGAATAAACATATTAATATTTCAAATGAATTTGGATAAAGTTTAGCAACGATCCGTTGCAGTTTTTTTAATTCTGTAGAGTATGTAGATTGCAGCTAATAAGAGAATTGTTAACGACCCCCAGGTTCAATTATTCTAGGTCGATGTTTTAGTTTTGATTATTTCCAAATATGTTTTAATGTGAAAAAATTTAGAGCTATGATGCTCATTTTTTCAAGTCATTAATTTGGAATGTTTTAAGTAGCCTAAAAAATGCTGGGGATTCCGGATATGATATCCTCTGGATAGACTCAATAACAATTAAATATTGAATTTGCAAACTAATAAAAATATACTTATTTTTATAGGTGTTTTCTGATCTGTGGTTCTTTAATGACATAGACAAAAGTGTACGCCAGCAGGCAGCTAGGACTAATGCTCCAGTTTATTATTATTATTTCACATATAGAGGAGATAAATCCTTTACAGAATTCTATGGAAGTTCTACTGATCTTGGTATGTTGATTCTATAGCTTAACCATTCATTCTAACGAGACCATTACTTTTACATTCATTACAAAATTATCTATTTCTCTACTTGTATTAAACATTCTACTACATATATTGATTGAAGTAAAATATAATAAGAAGCAAGTGACTTTGCTCTTTTAAATTTTTTTTTTAAAAATATAGCTAAATATTATGTTTTCATTCAATTTTTGCACCTCGTCACAGGCAGAGGCGCAGCCACGGGGGGGGGGGGGGGGGGTCAGAACCCGGAATGGCAGTTTATCAAAAATTCAACCTCATTGCGACACGGGTTACCATTATTCAATTAAGATGAAACTTTGTTTGAATTGTATCAAATTTAATCTAGTTTAAAAATGTGAAGAATCTCATCAAAATGAGAAAAAATCGAAAAAATTGCGAGTTTTTTGCGGAAACAGAAAAATTACGCCAATTTTCAACTAGCGCTTGACTCCGAACGGTTGGTCGGAGGAAAACCCTAAATAATGAAATTTGTATGAAATTTTATGAACTTTCATTTTGAATAGGTAGGTTATTTACGACAAGTTGATAGTTTTCGAGTTATAAGCAAAAAACCGCCAAAAAATGAGATTTTTTACATTTTTTTTCGATTTTTGACAATGTTCCCTCAAGAAATTTTGTTAACAAACCTCAGATTCGGATTCAGCACACCCAAAAACAGAAAGGGTCGAAGAAATTACAACCATCCCAAAACTTTCCGGGTAAAAACACAATTTAATTGGACTACTTGTTTTAATAAAAAAAAATTCCCACTAAATATTTTGCTTTGTGGATTGATCCCACCCAAGAAAATTTTCTGGTTACGCCACTGTTCACAGGTATAAGCAACATTGGTTACAGTAAATTCAATAAGAGAAATTATTATTCTTTGCACTAATTTAAATAATTTTTCAGGTGTTTGCCATATGGATGACTTACTTTATCTATTCCCATTTGAGTTTGTAATTAAAGATCATATAAGGAGCGCTGAAGATAATAAAATGATTGATCTTATGACCACTATTTGGACGGAGTTTGCTAAAACAGGGTGAGTTAATAATGAACCAAATGATTTTATATAATGAGTTTAAGAAATAATATTGAGACTGCCTTCTAGTTTACAATATATTTGATTCTATCAACCCTTTTAACTTCAAATTAGGATTCATCAATGGTAAATTAAGATTAATAAATTTCGAATTGGAAATAGTCATTTTAAAATTCAAAATACAAATTCTGTTGTGATTTGTTACTTTTATAATAAATTGGCACGTTCTGATGTGGCCATCCACTTGACTTTACCATACATCCGGTGGAAAACCACTCGTCCAATTTCTAAGAGCTCACTGATATTGAATATATTCAAAAATATATCCAAGTTCGTCGGTTTTAATTGGTTTCGGCTCTCTTATCTTTACTTTTCTTGTCACCCTTTTCATTTCCACCTCAAATTCTCCTTACTAATGACATCAATTAAAATCAATTTCGGCAACATCGCGGTCTATCTCGCAATTCGAATTTACACGACGTACTTCTCAACATCTCGAACATGAAAAACCTGCCCCTAGGCCTATCCGAAACTATAATTGATGCGAATAAATCTAACGGTCGTGACTACCAATTCGAAAACTATACACTTCATTCAAAATTTCGAAAAAAGGAGGGGTCTGCTGTTATATTAGAAAGGACATCCCTAGTAGGCGTTTAACTAATCTTAGAATCCAATGAATTCGATGCCATATGGATCAAAATCACGTTAGCCATTCTACTAAATTCTTCTGCATAATATATTTGCCCCCAAAGACCCCAGATACAAACAATTTTTTTATCACCTCCTTGAGTGCCATTGCAATATCCTGAAAGAATTTCCATCTTCTGAAATATCTTTCCTAGGTGACGTACTGTCCACAACAAAATTGGTTAAAATTTTCTAGCCAATTCCCGCAGGCTCCTACGCTGAAATCTTTCAACGGCGTGTGGCCCTTTTTCACAAATTATTAACGGCCTCTGGCTGCTAATCCCAGACAAAGCCAATGAAAAATCCACCTTTCTCGATCTTTTCATCACTTCCCACCCCTTCGTCCTATGAAGCAAAAAATTTCGGCCCCTTTAGGTAAATCTGACCACAATCTGATAAAAATTAAAACCTCCGCCAATTTACCAAAACCCCGGTCACCCGACTCCAACCCCAGAAAAATATGGCTAGTCGATAACGATAACATTAATTGGAATGACATGCGTAACTTTGTTGCCGCTTACCAGTGGAATGAACTCTGATCAGAGATAAAAACGCCTCAGAATTCGCAGACGCCCTTTAACGAGGTATTTTACTGGCTTTAGGAAACCTATATCCCCTCAAAATTGGATTAAAGGGAACAAGGATTCTAAGCCTTGGTTTGGTAGACAATGCGCAGATTCCGTCCGTGAAAAAAACAAATCTTTTCAGAAATGGCAACTTTCACAGCTAGAATGTGACCGAGTTGCATTTACCAAATCGCGAAGCTCATGCAAAAATCATCTCTGAGGCAAAGATATCATTCGACCAGAAGATAGCTGACCGTCTCGCATCTTGCCCCAATGGAAAACGGGCCTTTTTCTCGTTGCTAATAAGCAAGTAATAAATAGGAAATTTCGCGTCCTCATAATTTCCGCCCCTCTTCACCCAAATGGTTCAGTAGCCACGACCCCCGCTGAAAAAGCCGAATCACTAGCATCCTATTTCGCAACTAACTCCACTTTAGATGACAAAGGGCTTAACCCGCCCACTTATACCCCCTAAACCAACCTCATGGGCAAAATAATTTTCAGGCCCCAAATAATCATAAAAGCCATTAATAAATTAAATTCCAAAATCCGCCGCTGGCCCAGATAACATCCCACCAATTCTCATTAAAAAATGCGCCTCTGATCTGTTCTGTCTTATCCAAGCTATTCCAACTCTCTTTTTACGAATGGGCATATTCCCCAAAAAGCTGAAAAATAGCCAGAGTCACACCTATTCCTAAAAAAGGAGACACATCACAACCCTAATTACAGGCCTATCTCGATCACCTCTGTTCTTTCCAAATTAATGGAATTAGTCACAAACCAACACGTCCTTCATCACTTAGAAAACAATAAATCAATTCACGATAGGCAACATGGATTCAGACAAAATCGTTCCACAGGCGACATCCCAACCCATGTCACCCACACCTGAACAATACTCTAGAGGCCGGAAAAGAAACCCTCGCTGTAGCCCTTGATATCTCCAAAGCTTTTGACCAGGTTTGGCACAAAAATCTTCTTGCCAAACTGCCAGCCTTTGGATTCACACCAACACTTCGCAACTTGATAGAAAGCTTTCTGACAAACCGAAGTATAAAAGTTGTGGTGGATGGAACATCATCTGAAATCGTTCTCCACTAACTCTGGTGTTCCCCAAGTCTCTGTAATCTCCTCCACACTCTTCCTTATTTATATAAACGAACTTATTGATCAAACGGCAAAACCCACTACCGACGATAGCACTCTCTACACGGCAAACCCTCTCTCCCGAATAATCGAATCAATATTGCCTCCTCAATTACTCTCGACCTAGACAACCGAATAAATGAGGCTCTCAAAATTTAGTTAACTTTAATTCAAATAAGACTCAATGTTGTCTAATTTTCTAGGCGCGAAAATAGAGATTTCCCTGATATTCACTTCGATTCGAATACCCTGAAAATGTGTGACAGCCTATCTATGTTGGGCGTCTCTGTCGCATCTGACCTGTCTTGGAATGAATACATCTCCCTTCTGTGGCGAAATCTGCAGCAAGGAAGATTGGCTTCTTATTCAGGTCCAAGCGATTTTACAAACCCCCACAACTTCTCACCATCTACAGCCCAAATCCGCCCCTTGTCTCGAATACGGCTCTCATCTGTGGAGAGGAGCCCTCAAAATATTCTCTTGCTACCCCTTGATGCAATTCAGAAACGAGCCGTCAGGCTAATTGACGATTCTTACCCTCATCGACTCCCTGACTCGCTAGCTCATCGAAGAGATGTCTCTGCCCTTTCCCTTTTCTATAAATACTATCACAGCAGGTGCCTGATGAGATAAACTACACCCCCCCAAAGCATGCTTTGCACGCAGCACACGTTTTGCCGACTCCCAACACTCTTTTTCGGTGGTCAAATTGGAAAAGTGTCGGACCACTTCATTCGCGAATACATATATCCCCATGACTTCAAGGAAATTGGAACTCTCTCCCAGCCTCTATCTTTCCCAGCACCTATGATCTTCAATCCTTTCAAAACCAGGGTGCATAGACACCTACGTCTACACCCTCTCTCTAACTCAACTTTCCCTTCTCTTCGGTAATGCAAGGGTCTTTCGAGATCCATAGGGGCTACATCTTTACTGGTGCACCCCTTCTTGCATTCGATTGCATTAAAAAAAAAAAAAAAATACACATCCTGGCCTCTCTCTTATATTTAATATTTAATAAAATTATTTATAATCATGTAGGGGGGGGGGGGGGGAAGGTTTTTTGGCATTTTTAGACTACTGGGGACTAGTGATTATGTATACACAATTTTTTGAGTTTCGTACAAGGGCCTAGATTTTTATTTTTGACCCCCCCCCCCCCCTTTATTTTATTTTGTTCCATTTTTAGACTTCTGGGGCCCACTGATTATGTATAGAAAATTTGGTTCAAGGGCATAGATTTTCATTTTTTGGCCCCCCTCCCCCAATTTTGGACGGTTAGTTTTTGCATTTTTAGACTTCTAGGGCCCACTAATTATGTATACAAAATTTGGTTGTGTTTGCTCAAATGGCCTAGATTTTTATTTTTTGACCCCCCCCCTCCTCGCCTAATTTTGGCCCCAGAAAAAAATATTTTTGTTATTATAGGTTCATTTTATAGTATATTTCATTTTTATTGTTTTTTTAGTTTGAAAATATTATAATTTAAAATTTTAACCCCCATATTTTTAATGAATCCACATTAGCTCAATAAATTATTTACTATTATTAATATGACTGAGCTTTTTTTAAAGACTAAAATATATGCGAGAATTTTGCACTTCAGATTAATTAGTAGATCGGATTCATTATGGAACTAATTCAAAAAGTTAAAGTAATTACAAAGTTTCGCCATAACTTTCGTTAGTAAACAAAAAATTTTAAAGTAAGGATTTTCAAAAATATTAATGTTATTTTTTCCCTAGTGATTTTGATTTTAATTCAACTCAAAATCGAAAGTTTTACTTTATCTATTATATAATCAAGGGAAATAAAATTTTAAAACTATTTTTTCTTTTTAACAAAGCCTTCCATAACTTAAGCATATTTAAAGAATTTTGAAAAATCAAGTAAATATATTTTGAAAATTATATATCAAGTTCTCTTTTAAAATACATTTTTTCTATTATAGATATTTGCTTACGGCAAAAATTAATTACGATAATAAATCAATTATAAATAAATATAGGCAATAAACTTGTTTTTATATTTTTATTGAATTAAAATTGTTTCCATTTTTTTTATTACTACCTACTAATTAAATAATAATATTAATTTACGACGGTTAATAAGTGAAGATTCTTGAATGTGTCATTATTAGTTTAAGCTACTAAATTCAGCTCTTCTATAATGTCAAGGTTCCTAGACTGATAAAAATTTATTATATAATTTTGCTATAAAAAAAAAATGAGAAATCCGTCTTCAAAACTTTTTTAGTAATATTATATAGTAGTATTGTAATCTTACAACATATTTTTTAGTAATAACATATATCTAATTAATACAAGAAAAAGTAAAGTTACAATTTATTTTTGTATTTTTGCAATGAGTTAAATGTGATTTTACCAATAGATATAGGTATACTATATAGTATTTTAAAAAATGAAAATATATTCTCTTTTACCAAACTCAATCAAATTTTGTACACATAATCCGTGGGACCCCAGAAGACTAAAAATGCAAAAACTAACCACCTAAAATGGGTGGGGAGGGGGGGTTAAAAAATAAAAACATAGGCCCTTGCACCAAACCCAACCAAATTGTGTATACATAATCCGAGGGACCCCAAAAGACTAAAAATGCGAAAACTAACCACCCAAAATGGGGGGGCGGTGTAGGGTCAAAAATTGAAAACATAGGCCCTTGTACCAAACTTAACCAAATGTTGTATACATAATCCGTGGGACCCCAGAAGACTAAAATGAAATCCAACTCCCCTTACATGATTATAAATAATTTTATTATATATTAAATATAAGTGAGGGGCCAGGTAGTATGGTAAAAGCCTAAGTGGATGGCCACAATCAGAACGAGTCAGTTTATTAATTTTTTTACTATACGCAATCTTGTAAATTGCCTATCTATTTGTATTGTAAACGTATAGTAAATTTGCAATTTTTTAACAGTGTACATATGGACAACGAGATTCAAATTGTACTGTATTTGTTTTTCTTATCCCTTATTAATTTATTTTATTTGAAATGTGGTCCCAAATAAAGTATAACTCATATATAAATAATGTTTAATATGATTTTCAGATTGCCTCCGTCTTCGCTTGAATGGCCGCCAGTTTCAGTAAATCCAAGCTCCTCTGAGCCCCTTACATTCTTAAATATATCAAGTCCTGAAGTGACGAACGTTCAATCTGGGCTTCTGCAAGAAAGAGTAAAATTTTGGTCTTCATTATCAGAATCATCAATTAAATTAAAAGATGAACTTTAAAATGGACTATTATATAAAGATTCCATTCTATTATGTAATTAGTAACAAAAGATTCGAAAAAAATCATCCAATCAATTAATTATATATCTATATAATTAAATAAAATTTCATTTCTATAAAATGTTTTTTTTTAAGCCTGAATTCTCTCTCTTGTTCAAAATATCACTCAAAATTTAAATTTTTATTATGTCCTGGGTACGCCCGGGATACAGGTATTGCTGAAGACATTAATTCAAAAATCGCAGCCTAATGTTGGAGGACTAAACATCTACATTAGGGTGGGCATTATCTTTGGTAACTTCGAATTTTTACGCTGACAGAGATGCTCATATGGTTCGAAATAATAAAAAAAAATTATCCCCCAATTTTCAAGTTCCTATCTCAATTTTAACCTGTGACTCACAGCTTTCAAGTTTCCCATCTACATAACATAGGGATTTTGCATTGATGATCAATTTTTTACTACGTCCAAAGTAATGGTTCAAAAAATTTGAAACTCCGTAGACTTTATCCTTATAATAGTAGCTAACCCTCAGAATTTTTACAGATTTTTAGGTATTATAATTTTGGATTACACTAAGATATAGCAGTATTTTATCTAGCTGAAGCTTCAAAATTATAATAGCTAAAAATCTGTAAAAATTCTGAAGAATAGCTACTATTATAAGGATGAAGTCTACAGAGTTTCAAATTTTTTGAACCATTGCTTTGGACGGAATAAAAAATTGATATTTCAATGCCAAAAACCCCATATTATTAAAGATACATTTTTCTCGCTGCGACTATCACGATGATCGTGCAACGATTATTGTTGAACGATATACGTTGAACGACAATTGTTGGTTACCCATTTTGCTCGGAACGTCTGCAGTTTATTGATTTTTCATTAGTTGTGTGTTTTCATTCGCAGTCACATGTCCTAAATTAAAAAAAATGAGTTTAAAGTTGAGTAAACGTAAAAGATTATTACTCAAATATCTTTTGTTTGAGGAGATGGAGGACACCGAAATACTTCTTCATACGTATGGGATGAAAAGAGCCAAAAAACAACGCATGTTTGAGCTCAAAAATGAAAATGGACTGTATCAAAAATTGGTTACTGCCCATTGCATCTCTGTGAGGCACAGGCTAAAATTGAGATAGAGACCTGAAACTTGGGGATATTTTTTTATTTATTTCGAACGATATGAGCCTCTGACAGTGTAAAAATTCGAAAATACTCAAAATAAGGACCATCCTAATCTATATTTAATTAGTGTAAACAGATTTGGAAGATTCGACTTGATATAAAAAATAATCCACGCCAACAAGTCGAGTATGGCAGACTATGTACAAGGAATGTATGTATAACGGCATGTAATTTAATTTTATCTATTTTTCTAATCCTGGCATAGATAACGCCCCCGCACCGACTGTAGGTCTGGGAGAAGGGAGGCTCTTCAAGGTCTTATATGAATGGGAAGGAGAAGACGGGTAGTAATGTCATAACAGACATTTTGTTAAGGTAGTTGTTTAGCGACAATACTAGCAAAAAGTTAATGCTAGAGTATATAGAACAGAGAATAAGGATTTATAATTCATAAGCCCAAAACTTTTTGCTGTTTATGTACCACTACTAGCCAATCCCGTGTTCGTTTGACAAATCTGGCACCATTGTAAGAGATTGAATATTTTTATATTAAAATAACAGATAAAATACATTTTAAAAGTTAAAAAATTTCTATAAAAATCGTTTTGTTATTTTTTTACAAATATAATCAACGCCTTCGTTACACCTTATGAAAATTATAATTTTGAAAAAATCTAGCGCATGCGCGCTTTATACATCTTTCGCTGGTTAAATAAATGCGCTGTTGCCAAATTGTTTTTAGTGTAAATTTTTTTTATACATTTTTCATTATTTATTCATTATTATCTCAGAAATTGTGTTGTAACTATGAATCAAAATTGTCTTAAAATATGTATTGGTTATTGTTTAATGTTGGTTTAGTTTTTTATAAAAATGGTAAGAAGGGTTTCTTAATTATAATTAAATATGTATGTAAATTTTCCGATATCCCGTATAATGCAATGTATAAGAGTCTGAAAAACTCTATTTTTGAAATTTAATATCTCAGGAACTATATTGTTCATAAATTTCGTTTTGCCACCAATCGATCCATAAGTATTTAAATAATAATCTGTCTAAATTTCAAAAAAAATCCTAAGAAACCCCATTTGGAGGAACATCTACCTTAACTTTATATGTCATCTATTATTAAATAAATAGGTGTCTAATATTATTATTTTATGTGTTCTTATAAATATAATCAATAATTTTCCTCCCAAGCTTGTTTTTCCAACAGAGGTTCTTAAAAATTTTTGTTTTCGACTTAAATAGGGATAAACAATAGGTTTTCCTATTCAAAGAAAATTTATGTAGGTATGGTGAAGTATTGTAATCGTGCATGAAAAAGTGTTGTTTTTTTTGCTTCGTATTTTCAAAATATCCGAAAAATGGCTGAAACTAATTTGATAAAAAAAAAAAAAATTGAGCTGATTCAGGACACTTCGGTCTACATTTATTGTAAGTCTTGTTCAATGAACATCAAAAAATTTTTATTTTATGAGATTGCGAGGGGGTGGAGCTAATTATACTTATAGTTTTTAAGGAATTGGGTGTTGGTACTTGGTGAAACATTTTTTAAATTATTGGATAAAAAATACTTGGTAGGTTTCACATTAAGATATAAAAATAAAACGAATTTATTTTTGGAGAGTCTTTAATCTCGATATATACCGGGTGAGTTTTTACTTTATCCAATGCAAAGCATGGGTAAAGTATTGCAATCGCTCTCGGGGCAAGCGTGGCTTCAAAGGGTCCTCAGGTAAAGGCTACGGAACCCATGGACTCAATTAAAGTCACAAATTGTAGTATTCAATTAGGTTGAATTTTAGCACGTGGCGGTTTTGCCAAAAATTACATGGGGTCTCGTCGAGAGGCCAAAAAGTGCGATTTTTTCATTTAGTGCGTGCGTATGGATGGATGTATGGATGTATGTATGTTATCGATTTTTTGGCCCACGATTTTTTCCACACCGTTGCACCGATTGAAATGAAATTGAAAACCTACCATTAGTTTAACAAAATGAAGCGCTGATTAGTTTTTGGTACATATCGGCCCACAAACATTAGTACTTTATTTCAGTACTTTTTTAGTTTTTTCTAAATATCTTGAAAATGACTTAACCAATTTTGATGAAATTTAATATCCTAATTAAGTACCTTGGGGACCACAAAAAAGGTTAAATAAAGTTTTTAGTAAAATTATATTTTAAAGTACTTTACTCTAGAACAAATTAATATTTCAAATGAATTTGGATAAAGTTTAGCAACGATCCGTTGCAGTTTATTTTATCTTGAGACAGTCTTATAACTCAAAAACAGTGCATTATATGAAAAAAAGTTTCAAATAAAAAGTTTATTTATATCAGAAGGGAAACTAAACTAGGCTATTGTTTGTCGACCTAGATCAAGCTTTCAAGGGTATTTTAAGGTCAAGTTGTGTTTTTTAAATAGAACCATATATATTTTCTTTACGTCACCATATTCTATAATAAAAACTGAACTACTTTCATGAGAACTATTTTTTTACGACATCAAATAAACAAAATATTAAATCATTTAGATCTCATAAAAAATCTTAATAATTATTTTTAACAATTATTTTACTTAATTATCAAATAATAATGATTAAATAATTAATTATTAAATAAATAATCAATAAATCGAAAAGTCACAACAATGAAAATAAGTGTTTATAATGATATTAAAACTTCGTTATACTGAGATTTAAGAAATTATTTTCTACTTAACAGAACTATTTAAAATTCTTGAGTTTAAAAAAGTTTATTTCTCGTCTTAATCCAGTAGATAGTTATAGTATTACCATAATAAAAATGGAGCATTTTTTGTTGAAGACAGAATTAAAATGGTCTTAATTTATGCGGTGAATGTGGAAGACGTGTTATGGGGCTGCTATTGAAATGAATGCCGAGCGTTTTCCAGATAGGAATATACCCTCACAAGCTTCATTTTATTGTGTTGTAAAATCTGTTTTAAAAAAACACAAAAACAGGAAATGTATAGGCTACGAAGAAACTGAAAGAGGCCAAAATAAGGAAATTGGAACTGGAATTCATCCAGAAGACTTGCAATACACTCTGGAATGTCACAGAACAGTGTGGAAATTTTTTAAATTATTATTAATTATTATTAAATTATTTATTTAATAATTAGTTATTTAATCATTATTATTTGATAATTAAGTTAAATAATTTTTAAAAATAATTAATAAGAATTTTTTGAGATTTAATTGATTCATGTATTTTGTTTATTTGATGAGGTATAAAAAAATAGTTCTAATAAAAGTTGTTCAGTATTTTTAGTAGATTAAGTAGACGTATAGAAAAATACAGGGTTCCATTTAAAAAACAGAACTTGATATTGAAATACCCATGAAAACTTATTCGAGGACGACTACATTGTATATAAATAGTAAAGTATGGAAAAAAAAACCCATAAAAATAAAGTATAAATGACAAAGACAAGAATTGTACTTTTATAGATGGGACCTTTTCACGGGACCATCTCAAGATATTAATTATTTTGTCAAAATGTCTGTTATCGATCTGGGTTAGTGCCTCAATGGGTTACCAAATTTCTCCAAACTCAAAAATTGATTAACGCATCTAGACGAGATTTTATATTTATATATTTTATATTGAAATTGCGAGCTGATTAGATTTTGTTTGGGATTGGTCAAAAAAGTAGGGGGATGGGGGATTTTAAAAATTTGAAACGTTTGTTTTTAAGTTTAAGGCTTTAGAAACTAGCAATATAAAAATCAGCTTTCTAAAAATGGCTGAGGGGGGGGGGGGGGGGGGGATCAATTGCATGTTAAAGTCATGAGATAGCTAGATATTTTTTTTTTTTTGTTAGAAAATAATTAATGATCTTATAGCTTTATAATTATGGTTTTATAGTTTTTCACCACCCATTAAAGAAAACAAATGGCCAGATTTCGTGTCGTGACCTATAGGTTCAGAATCACTGGTTTAAAAACATGATTTGCCCTGACCAAACATCAATTCGCTGACAAATTAAGCACGTAGGTACATATTTTTGCTTTCATATATACCGGGTTAGTTTTTTTATCTCGAGACAGTCAATATGTCAAAAACAGTGCATTTTATGAAAAAAAGTTTCAAATAAAAGTTTATTTATATCGAGGGGAAAACTAAACTACACTATTGTTTGTCGAACTAGAACAAGCTTTCAAGGGTATTTCAAGGTCACGTTCTGTTTTTTAAATAGAAACCTATATGTTTCTGTACATATTCTTAATCTAGAAAAAAAACTGAACAACTTTCATTGGAACTATTTTTTTATACGACATCAAATAAAAAAAAAAATAATAAATCAATTAGATCTAAAAAAATCCTAATTATTATTTTTAACAATCATTCAACTTAATTATCAAATAATATAGAGATCTAGAAATGCAAAAAACTAACCACCCAAAATGGGGGGAGGGGTCAAAAAATGAAAATTCTTTCTCTTGGGCCAAACTCAACTAAATTTTTGTATACATAACTGTGGGTGACTAGAAGGCTAGAAATGCAAAAACTGTGTGCGGGGGTGGAATGGGGGTGGGGTGAGGAGTGAGGCGGAGTAGGGTGGGGGTGCAGGGGGTGGTGCGGTGTGGAGTCCAGGTCGCTAGGCGGGGGTGTGGTGCGCAGGGTTGGAGGACACGGGGTGGGGTCCGGGCTGAATGGGGTGCGAGGTCCGAGGTGGGAGGGGGGTTGGGAACGGGTACATGGTGCGGGGGTGGGGGTGCTGGAGGGGTTGGGGGGCATGGTGTGGGATGGGGATGCTGGGTGGGAGTGGTCGTGTCTCTGATGTGGCCATCCACTTGACTTTACCATAACAACCTGGGCCCTCACTTAAATTAATATTTAATAAAATTATTTATAACCATGTAGGGGAGGGGTTAGTTTTTGCATTTTAGACTCCTAGGGGCACACTGATTATGTATACAAAATTTGGTTGAGTTTGGTAAATGAGCCGAGATTTTCATTTTTTGACCCCCCCCCCCCATTTTGGGCGGTTAGATTTTGCATTTTTAGACTTCTGAGGGGTCCACTGATTATGTATACAAAATTTGGTTGAGTTTGCTCAAACGCACCTAGATTTTTAATTTTTAACCCCCCCTCCCTCCACCCCCTTAATTTCGGGTCGATATGCACCAAATTCTAATCAGCTCTTAATCTCAATGGACCAAAACTACGTGTGAAATTTGGTTTCGATTTTCAAACTAGTTTTTGAACTAGTTCGTCCACAAAAACTTGGTAACGCACAGATAACAGACCCAGACTAACTAACTAACTAACTAACTAACAGACATTTTGACAAATCAATTATTATCTCTAAAAATATAATTTTTTCGATGTCCACTTATTTGTAGAGCGAAATGCCATGGTTTTGCTCAATTTTTTTAATCGATATAGTTTCAGCCGTTTTTGAGATATTTCGAAAAAAAAGAAGGAAAAAAACGATTTTTTTCATGCACGATTACAATACTTGAACATACCCTGTATGGTAAAGTAAAAAATTGAGCAAAACCATGGCATTTCGCTCTACAAATAAGTGGACATCGAAAAAATTATATTTTTAGAGATAATAATTGTTTTGTCAAAATGTCTGTTAGTTAGTTAGTTAGTTAGTTAGTCTGGTTGTCTGTTATCTGTGCGTTACCAAGTTTTTGTGGACGAGCTAGTTCAAAAACTAGTTTGAAAATCGAAAACCAAATTTCACACGTAGTTTTGGTCCATTGATTTTTCGTTTATTGGGCCACGCAGGTGGGGGCCTCCACTAGCAAGAAAATATTTACTATCGGGTGAATTTAGTTACAGGATTAAGAGCTGATTAGAATTTGGTGCATATCGACCCGAAATTAAGGAGGGTGGAGGGGGGGAGGGGTTAAAAATTAAAAATCTAGGTCGTTTGAGCAAACTCATCCAAATTTTGTATACATAATCAGTGGGACCCTCAGAAGTCTAAGAATGGAAAATCTAACCGCCCGAAATGAGGGGGGGGGTGGAGGGGTCCAAAAATGAAAATCTAGGCTCTTTTACCAAACTCAAGCAAATTTTGTATACATAATCAGTGGGCCCCCAGGAGTCTAAAACTAAAAACTAACCCCCTACATGAATATGAATAGTTTTATTAAATATTAAATATAAGTGGGGGGCCAGGTTGTATGGTAAAGTCAAGTGGATGGCCACATCAGAACACGTCAGCTTATTTTATTTATTTATTGTCCGGAAACAAAACCCATTGAGACAGCACATCAGTAAAATGTTAGTAGGGTTAGATAGGGAGCCGAGTTTTAGCCGTCTATATTTTTATTTACTAGCCAGGCTCGAACCCGGGCCTCCCGCTTGAACATCGTCATAAACGATACTGAAGCGGGCCCAGCGCCTTAGCAAGCTCGGCCAACCCGACTCTCACGAAGAAACTTAAAAGGCCAAAATAACGAAATTGGAACTGGAATTCATCCAGAAGACTTGCGATACACTCTGGAATGTCTCAGAACATTGTCGAAAAATTATTACATTATTTATTTAATAATTTAATATTTGATAATTAGGTTGAATGATTGTTAAAAGTAATTTTAGGATTTTTTGAGATCTAATTGATTTAATATTTTTGTTTATTTGATGACAGATAAAAAAAATCGTTGTTAAGAAAGTTGTTCAGTTTTTTTTTTTTTTTGTAGATTTAAGAATATACCTATATATTGATAAATATAGGTTTCTATTTAAAAAACAGTATTTGACCTTGAAATACCCTTTAAAGCTTGTTCAACGTCAAGACACAATACCATTGTTTAGTTTCCCCTCGATATAAATAAACTTTTATTTGAAACTTTTTTCATATAATGCCCTTTTTTTGAGTTATAAGATCGTTTCAAGATAAAATAAGCTGACGTGTTCTGATGTGGCCATCCACTTGACTTTCCCATACAACCTGGCCTCTCACTTACATTGATATTTAATAAAATTATTTATAATCATGTAGGGGAAGGGGTGGGTTAGTTTTTGCATTTTTAAACTCTTAGGGCACACTGATTATGTATACAAAATTTGGTTGAGTTTAGTAAATGGCCAAGATTTTCATTTTTGGACCCCCCATCCATTTCGGGATGTTAGATTTTGTATTTTTAGACTTCTGGGGACCAACTTCGATTATGCATACAAAATTTGGTTGAGTTTGGTAAATGGCCAAGATTTTCATTTTTGACCCCTCCCCCCATTTCGGGGGGTTAGTTTTTGCATTTTTAGACTTCTGGGGGTCCACTGATTATGTATACAAAATTTGGTTGAGTTTGGTAAATGGCCGAGATTTTCATTTTTTGACCCCTCCCCCATTTCGGGCGGTTAGTTTTTGCATTTTTAGACTTCTGCGGGTCCACTGATTGTATACAAAATTTGGTTGTGTTTACTCAAACGACCTAGATTTTTAATTTTCAACCCCCCTCCACCCCCCTTAATTTTCTGTCGATATGTACCAAAATCTAATCAGCCCTTAATCTCAATGGACCAAAACTTCGTGTGAAATTTAGTTTCGATATTCACACTAGTTTTTGAGCTAGCTCGTCCAACAAAAATTTGGTAACGCACAGACTAATAACTAACTGACTAACAGACATTTCTGACAAAACAATTATTATCTCGAAAAATTTAATTTTTTCGATGTTCACTTATTAGAGATTTTTTGTAGAGCCAAATGCCCTGGTTTTGCTCAATTTTTTTAATTTAAATAGTTTAAGCCGTACCCTGTATGGTATGGTAAAGTAAAAAACTCATCCCGTATATTTTATATCATATAGTAATGATATAGGAAATAATCTGAAGTATTGCATTCGCCTGCCGCGGATTTTGACTCTTTCAGAGCTTCTATCTCCAAGGGTGAAAAATTTAATTTCACTATGTGGCTTCTAGATGGAAGGAGCTCGATGCCATTAATAGTTTGAAACCTGATTTAGAACAAAATCCGGATATTGTGGTCCCCAGAAGCCAAAAAGTGACCAAAAATCCATTGGTCCGTGTGTATGTATGTCCCATTTCGCTACTATTTTAGACAAATACTAGGATTGGGATTTATAATCATTATTTTTTTCATTTAATTAAACATTTCTAAATTTCGCTTTGAATAAAACTATTTAATTTTTTTTGTAAAAGACAGAGCATTGCGTTTCTTCTTAATACGAGTATTATAATTTTCTTGCGAGCAAACTGGGTTATATAGAAATTCAAGAGCTTTCTAAATTAAATTAAATGCCAGTTGTATAAGGAATGAATGAATATCAAGTAAAGCGCGAAATATATCTACATAAAGGATGCTTCTTTATCTCATGTTGGTAAATGTAAAGGTATTATGCATGCATTGCTGTTTTTAAATTGAATTAGAAGAAGAATGGTGGACAAATACATATACATGAATTTTCATTAATTTTAAATAAAATAAAAATAAGACGGTGATAATGTGAAGTTCCTTTTTGAAATATAAAAGATATTTTGTTCTAAGCCTATTTTATTAAATTAGCGTAATTATTTTTACTCAATCGGCAGTTTAAAAATGTGCACTAAAATTTTTATCTAAATTTAATCAGAAGATTAATAGAATATTAGAATGTCAATTTATTTATTTGAAAAGTTTTTATTTTATCCGAGAGTAGCAGAGTTGTTGATTCATAAAGAGAAACAAAGAGGTTGTCCTCTGCTTGATGCAAATAAACATACAATAAATAATATATTTATTAGGGTGGTCCTTATTTTGGGTATTTTCGAATTTTTACGCGGACAAGGGGTCATATGGTTCGAAATAAATAAAAAAAAATATCCCCCATGTTTCAAGTCTCTATCTCAATTATAACCTGTTCCCCCAGCGATGTAAGTTTCTCATCTAAATAACATGGGGTTTTTGATATTAAAATATTAATTTTTTATTCCGGCCAAAGTAATGGTTCAAAAAGGGTACCTTAGGGGTGGTCCCATATTAATTCAGTCAAGTTGCTCTTGATCATGATCAATGACGAATTAACTTTAAATATCCAATTCTTATGAACAAATAATCGAAATTATAATAAATAAAATCTTTTATAAAAAAAATCAATCTTAAAACGTTCATTTAAAAACCCGCAAACGTTCCGAGAGAATTTCTATATTTATGAATTTAATTTTATTATCATTTTCTGATTTATTCGCCCGACCCTTTCTCTTACGAGATGCATGCAAGGTATTATATTAAGTCACTATTAATAACATCACTAAAAAGAGAAAAATAAAATAATTTATATCAGTATATAGGAAATAATCTGAAGAGTTGCATTCGCCTGCCGCGGGTTTTGAAAAAAAAATAAAACGACTTCAAAAAAATTAAATGCAACAAATAAAATAATAAAACTCAAAAAATAAAATAAAATACACTAAAAGGTATAAAATAATAATCTAATTTAGTTACAACTAAACTACGAAATATTAATTTACATGAAATCACTTTATGAAGTCGGTGCTAAAACAAACTATATAAGCGAGCGTATCCGCCAATCGTACTATGTAAAATCCGTCGAGTTTGATTCATAAAATGTATATGTTTGGCACCGACTTCAAAAAGTGATTTCATGTAAATATTTCGTCGTTTAGTGGTAACTAACTTAGATTATTATTTTATACCTTTTAGTGTATTTTATTTTATTTTTGAGTTCTTATTATTTTATTTGTTGCATTTAATTTTTTTTTTGAAGTCGGTTTTATTTTTTTTTAAATTATATAGTGCACGTTGACTTCGAATAGTATAGATAATTAGGGTGGTCCTTATTTTGGGTATTTCGAATTTTTACGCCGACAAGGGGTCATAGTGGTTCGAAATAAATAAAAAAGAAATATCCCCCAAGTTTCAAGCCTCTCTCTCAATTATAACCTGCTCCCCCAGCGATGTAAGTTTCTCATCTAAATAACATGGGGTTTTTGTCATTAAAATATTAATTTTTTATTCCGGCCAAAGTAATGGTTCAAAAAATTTGAAACGCTGTAGACTTTATTCTTATAAAAGTAGCTAACCCCAAGAATTTTAACAGATTTTTAACTATTATAATTTTGGAGTCTATAACTTTCTAACACTAAGATATAGCAGTATTTTATCTAGATGAAACTCCAAAATTATAATAGCTAAAAATCTGTAAAAATTCTTAAGTATAGCTACTTTTATAAGGATAAAGTCTACAGAGTTTCAAATTTTTTGAACTATTACTTTGGCCGGAATAAAGAATTGATCTTTCAATGGCAAAAATCGCATGTTATTTAGATGAGAAAGTTTCATCGTTAGAGGCACAGATTATAATTGAGATAGAGACTTGAAACCTGGGGGATATTTTTTTATTTATTTCGAATCATATGAGCTCTTGTCAGCTAGACTTAGGTATTTATGCACTCGGGTTTTGAAGGTTTGAAGATTATAAGTGATGGGGAAGATGGAGGCTGGGAGAGAGTTCCAGTTCCTTGAAGTCATGGGGATATACGTATTGGCGAATGAAGTGGTCCGGCACTTTTCTAATTTGACCGCGAAAGAATGTTGGGAGTCGGCAAAACGCGTGCTACGCGCAAACCATGCTTTGGGGGAATTACTGATTTTATCTCACCTGCCGTGATACTATCTATAGAAAAGGAAAGGGCAGAGCATTTCTTCGATGAGCTAGCGAGTCGAGGGAGTCGGTGAAGGTAGAATCGTCAATTAGCCTGCGCGGCTCGTTTCTGAATTGCATCCAGGGTAGCAAGATAATATTTAGAGGCCCTCTCCATAGATGAGAGCCTTATTCGAGACAGGGGCGGATTTGGGCCTTGTAGATGGTGAGAAGATGATGGAGCGTGAAAAATTGCTTGGACCTTAATAAGTGGCCAATCTTCCTTGCTGCAGATTTTGCCACAGAGGAGATGTGTTCATTCCAAGACAGGTCAGATGCGACAGAGACGCCCAACATGGATAGGCTGTCGCACATTTTCAGGGTATTCGAATCGAAGTGAATATCAGGGAAATTTTTATTTTCGCGCCTAGAAATTAGACAACATTGAGTCTTGGTTGCACTAAAGTTAACTAAATTTTGAGTGCCCCATTTATTCAGTTTGTCTAGGTCGAGAGTGATTGAGGAGGCAACATTGTTTCGATTATTCGGGAGTGAGGGCTCGCCGTGCAGAGTGCTATCGTCGGCGTAACAATGAGTGGGGGTTTGACGTTTGATCGATAAGGTCGTTTATATATATTAGAAAGAGTGTGGGGGAGATTACCGAGCCTTGGGGAACACCAGCATTTGTGGAGAAAGATCCAGCTGACATTCCATCTACAACAACTTGTATACTACGGTTTGTCAGAAAGCTTTCTATCCATTTGTAAAGTGTTGGTGTGAATCCAAAGGCTGTCAGTTTGGCGAGAAGATTTTTGTGCCAAACTTGGTCAAAACCTTTTGAGATATCTAAGGCTACAGAGAGGGTTTCTTTTCCGACCTCTAGAGTTTTGTTCCAGATGTGGGTGACATAGGTTAAGATGATGTCGCCTGTGGAACGATTTTGTCTAAATCCATATTGTTCTAGCGTGAACTTTATTTGCATCAAGCAGAGGACAACCTCTTTGTTTCTCTTCATGTATTTATTTATTAGTAATTACCAATTCATATAATCAATTATAATTGATCTTAACCAGGGACGTCCGCAAAAAATTTTTCAGGAAGGGGGAGAGCAAAAACCTTAAAGATATATACTTATAGATACCTACTATTAAATTTTTATTTAAATATTTAATTTTTTGAGTTTTTTTTCACAAATATATAAAATACACTAATACAATAGGGCTTAAATACAAAAACACATACCATACATTAAATAGAGTATAGTGAGGTCGGACTAGAAAGGTCCGCTCTCCTCATGATCTTGACCCATATTGCCATTCTAATATAACATGACCTTAAAATTTCAATAAAATCAACGAAAAATAATATTTTCTGTATTTTTGTCTAGAAAACTCTAAGTCTTTTGAGCCCAAAATATAATCATATCTTTGCATTAAAATCAGAATTTGGTTGAGTTTCATCGAAAGGGCTAGAATTTTTATTTTTAATGTTTAAAACACATTTAAAAAAATATATTTTTTATGTTCTTTTCAAAAATATATTCAGTTTTTTCTAGTTAAATTTTTTCATTTTTTTATAACTCTTCAAAATGTGGTCGATCTTTATGCCCCACCCTGTATATATTGTGTCTGTATAATGTATCTATATATTTCTTGGATTATCCAGATCTCCACATCTATAGTTGACAAATAAACCCCTCTAACAGGTATACTGAAATTTCAGTCCAACTGATATAAATTCATTACTACAGGACATCCTTGAGTATTCGTCGCTGGTAGCAAAGAAATAAAATTTTATTTTATTTTAAATCAATAAACGGACAAAAGTGTCCTTATACACAATAATACAATTGAAATTTTTTTACAAAGTCACAAAAATAAATAAATAATAAATAAAAGTGAAGTGATACAAATCAATAATATACAAAAACTTAAAAATAATCACAAAAAGATAATACAAACATACATAAGATCAAACAATACATACAAATCAATAAAATATAAAAACTTAAAAAATAATCACAAAAAGATAATACAAACATACATAAGATCCAAAGAAAGAAAAACACAAAAAAGACAATCACAATAACAAAAACAGAAACAATAACAAAATACAAATTAAGATTAAAATGTCACGGAGATATAACACTGGCAGACAGCAGGCAAGGCATCATCAATCATCAATCACAGGCTGGTCGATCTCTCAAAACAGATTGATTTTAGGGATTCTATAGGGTCATGGAAGATGTCAAGGCGATGCGAGATCCGATTAGCAGATCTCTGAATTCGGTCAATCGCGTTGGCATAACCATAATTTGTGTTATGGAAGGGAATTTCAAATAGGTTATTAGACCTGGTTCTATGCGTGGGGAGTCTAAAGTTAATCATGCCAAGCAATACAGGACAATCAATTTTACCATTGACAAGTTTTGAAAGAAAGGTTATATCGAAAAAGTCGCGTCTAACCTCAAGGCTTTGCAGATTCAAGAGAGACATAATGGCATCATAGTCAAGATCCGAGATGTTCATACCGAGCCTGTGATTAATAATACGCAGGAATTTATGATTTGAAGAATCTTTAAAAAATATCTCTTACTAATTCCTTCAAAAATAAAAATTCGATTGGTTTTTAGAAATTTGCCATTTTTGTTTCATTCAATATCATAAGGAAATCAAAA
>JALMQS010000099.1:14116811-14166762 GCA_024734495.1 Forficula auricularia | reverse complement strand
TGGTATGGGCTCGCTCTCTTGTCACGAGATTTCTCCCTCCTTCATCGCTTTTTGGTCCGCCTTTTGTCCGATATCTTTTTCCATTATCGTTTCTCGAAATATATTCCAAAAATACACACCTCATTAAGAATTTAAAAATAACAAAATTAAATTTTAATATTAATATATTTTCTCTGCTTCTTTAATTCCCATTGATTAATTTATATTCCCTTTCCTTTGAATTGAAACTCTAAAAATAACTCCCTTATGAATTGTGTTTATCCTTCCTGAATCTATTTCACCCACAATGTAGGATACATTGTACGCTCTTCCTTCCGGAGAAAAAAATATATTTCGAACGTAATATATTTTTTTTGTTCAAAATGCCGTTATTATACCTTATACTTGGGGAGTGATCACCGATTTCCCGGTATCACCCTATCGCGTTCTTCATTTATCGCTTCACAAAGACACAGAATTGCCTGTTTAGGTATTCATGACCCCAAAACGTGATTTTTCCCGTATTTGTAAGGCTCGGTGCTCGGGCATGCCATCATTATCCTCTGTGGGTTGGGCTATGAACGAGATTTTGTTTAAGCCTCTTACAAATATTTTAAGAAACAATGCGTTAAAAAAATCATTTTATTTAATTAGGCAACTATGCATACTCACTCAGCAACATCATTTAGTGGCGCAATAGACTGATTTGTGATTTTAGTAATCACTATTCAAGGGTAAGGGTCAAAGGACATTTATTAAATTTGGAGGAAAATAAGTTTAAATTTAAATAGGGTTGAAATACAATAAGGGATTGAAGTTCGTGAAATTATTTATATGGGAGGGTTATAAAATTAAATTGAATTATAGGGGTGATTTTACGTTACGTTAATTTGAAGCAAGATTATAAAGATAAAATTTAAAAATGGATATGGGATTAAATTTACTGTTATTTTGATATGCAAATCCACACAGATGACTTAAAGGAAATGAAAATAGGAATTTCTATAATTATCATAGAAAAATCGATAAGAAACATATGATTAGTAAGATTTAACTTTGAACCTGATTTGATTTGAAAATATAAATTATTAATTTTTAAAGAGATGGACAGAAATAACTAAAGATCTTATTCAATGGTATTTAGAGTATGAAGTGAATTAATATTAATTTATCAGATGAAAATTAATTTACAAAAATGATCTTCAAATGAGATAATATACTCTAGATTTTATTTTATTAAATTAAAGAAGACAGAGAGATGAGAGAATTCTTATAATTTTTAAATGGATTATCGCCATATGGGCTTGAATTTAATTTTGAAATTTTGAATTTAATTTAATATGGGGGGAATGATTTAAATTTTATTTTACTATGTCGGGGACTGATAAATTCTAACGACGGCCTAAATGGGTTTTATAATTAATAATATGGATATATTGATTTTTAATAGATGGAGAATAAATAAATTGTACATATATATATATGATAAAATTTAACTGTAACTATAAAAATAAAATGAAGAAATTAGATTTTAATTATATAGTCAGACTGGGTTTGATTTTTTTAACAAATCTAAATATAAAATTATGATACAAAAGATGAATAAAAACTTTTAAATGAGGCCTATATAAATTTTACTGGTATAATATAAATAATTATTTATAAAATATTTATTTATTTTAAAACTGAACGAAAGAAATAATAATATGGTGATTAATGATTACGAGAATTTGAATTATATAATTATTAAAATTTATTTAAATATGGATTTTAAAATGATATTAAATATACTATTTTTAGCAAATTATTTCTTGAATTTTGCAACAACAGATGACAAAAGAAAAATATGAATTGACGGGCATGTATGGGAATTTAATTAAATAAAAAAAATGGTTTGCATCTAAACATTTCGTTTTTCAAAGAATATCCATGGAAAGGCAATTTTTAAGGTTTCAAATGGATCGATAAAAATGATTTTCTCATCATTTATCTATTGATCTCCCGCGAGGCGTAGAAAATTCGTTCCAACGCTCGCTGGCAATGATGTGTTTTGTCTTGAATCACATCATTGATATGCCTTATAACAAAATTTATGTTTAATGATTTGAAAATTGAAAATGTTGTAGAATATTTTTTATATTTTGTATGCAAACCAAGTGAAATTTGAATTGAAGATATGATTTTATTTGGGGGATTAATATCATTTTTTACTAAGGGGATTGAGGGCGGACTTTTAATTGTTTGTTTGTAAATTAGGGGTGTATGAATTTCTATTGTGGGCATTGGGAGAATTACTGCTTCTAGATTTATTGTGGGTTCAATAATGGGATTGATCTTAATTTTATTGCAAGGGGCTGAAGCAAATTCTGGGGCAATTTCTAAAGGTGGGGACTCAAAAATGGTTTCTATTGTTGCAAATTCAATTTTTAGGGCCGGCAATTGTTGCACTGTTCCATCATGTGGCTCTATTGCTTGGGGCCATATTGTCATTACTCTGTCTATATCACCGCTTACATTTTTTTCCACTTCGGACATTTTATTTACCATTTGACGTGTAGTGTCATATACATTCTTATTCGTATCTTGCAGTTGGTTAGTGAATTGTTCGAACCTGTGTTCGAACCTATTATTTAACTGTTCTATATTTTCGTTTATATCACTCATTCTTTTGTCACTCTGTTCCATCCTATTATTAATTTGTTCCCCTATTTTTTTCATTATTATATCATTATTCTCTTTCATCCTACTATCATTTTTTACTTCCATCGATATAATATTTTTGTTTATATCGCTCATTTTATCATTATTCTCCTTCATCCTATTATCATTTTTCACATCTATCCTTTCCATTGCCTGCAGTAGGATCTGCATATCAAATGGGGTTGGTTGGGTGGGCTGTATTGGAGGTAGTGTATTACTTACATCTATTGCTTCCCTAAATTGTTGCGTCGTGAGAAGGCCAGTAATTACAGCATCTTCCTCGACTTCGGTTGGTTGCGTTGGGGTGCTAGACGCTGTGTTTCCCGAGGGTGTCAACATCATACCAGAATCGTTTTCTCCCTCAGACAAGTCCATTGTCGAAGCTTGTGTCGCGATAAAGGAAGAACGTTTTTCGGCGGCCGTTGGTTGTCCATCCGCCATTTTGCAAAGGTTTTAAATAGAACAAAGAAAAACACAATCCAATCAATATTGAGAATTCAAAGGAGTAAAAATTGTAAAAAGTTATCAATCAATTGAAAGAATTGTTCTATCGTTCTTTCGAGTGGGGGATGGGAATGAAGGGATAAAATGAAAATATTTTTTTTTTGAATTTACCAATTTAAGACAAAGAGATTGAGTATCTTTTCCAAGCTCGCCTTTCAAATCCCAGGCACCTTCACCATTTAATAGGTTTTGTAATGTATTTACCTATTTTTGTAAATAATACTTACTTTATTTTACTCTTTTCTAATAAATGGATCTGCTTCGCTTGGTGGGTGTAACTCAGGGTGATTCTCCTTGTCTTAAATTGGTTCCTATGAATTTACTGATTTTAATTGAAATTATGGATATTATAAAAAATAAAAAAATAAGAAAAATAAAAGGGATGATTGAAATACTAGAGGGGTTGAAGTGAGTTTGGGAAAGGGAGGTAAGGTGATTTAACGACTGATGGAGGGGAATTAAAATTTTCTTTAAGGTGGACTCGAAAGAATGATAAAAAACAGAGATTAATATATATGACAATTTATTTATAGCAACAGTTGGAAAATTAATTTATATAAAAAAACAAAACAAAAGGAAATGTGTAAATTTAGAATGGATTCATAATTATTGGACTTGCGCTGAGGTGCAGATGGTGAGCAGGTATTATCGCAATGGGTGCGAATACAATCAGCTGTAGAACGGATGTATGGCTCGTCTTTCGGTATGGTGACCAAGCAGGAGGTGGTCACGTAGACGTCCGGCTGTTCTTTCAATATTCCGCCAAAACGAAGACGCCAGGCCAAGATAAATGATAGAATGGCTCGTATGCAGAATGAACGAGTGCGATGGAGCGTGTCGTATTATATATATATATATTGGTGATGTATATTATATGATATGGCTGCCTATATGATAATCGAAGCAATCATATGGTAATGGATGCCTATATGACAAAATCTATATAATAATGCCTATATGCTAGTAGCAGCAGTAATCATCATCTGATCTTGGTATGGGCTCGCTCTGTGGTCACGAGATTTCTCCCTCCTTCATCGCTTTTTTGTCCGCCTTTTGTCCGATATCTTTTTCCATTATCGTTTCTCGAAATATATTCCAAAAATACACACCTCATTAAGAATTTAAAAATAACAAAATTAAATTTTAATATTAATATATTTTCTCTGCTTCTTTAATTCCCATTGATTAATTTATATTCCCTTTCCTTTGAATTGAAACTCTAAAAATAACTCCCTTGATGAATTGTGTTTATCTTTCCTGAATCTATTTCACCCACAATGTAGGGTACATTGTAAACTTTTACAATTTCTTTAATAAATTGTGTTTTTTATTTGACATTTATTTTTGATTTGCAGCCCTTTTAATCAATAGTCTTATTATAAGAATTTATTTATGTGCGTAACTAAGGATGGACCCTGGCGAACTGATATTTTTTTTAAATATCTTTTAAGGTAGTTCTTTCACAAATGCAAAAATTCAAGAAGTCTTCTAAACTTGGAATATAAGCCATTAATAATAAACACACTGTTAAAATTTGAAGACGATTTACCACACCAAACATGAAATAATTTCAATTAAAAATGGAATTTTGTGCATATGGTAGATTGGGAAAGGATGGGAAAATTATCATTATTCTATTTTTTTCATTTAAGGATTTTCACCATTTTGATGAAAAACTAATATTTATTAGAATAATATATTCGGAATAAATTAAAAAAAAAATTGAAATTATTAACCTCGTAGTTTTGTTAAAAAATAAAAAAACCACTATTTGTGCGATTATTTTTAGTGGAGGGATTTTTGGTCAAAGGTTTGGAAATGATCCATTCTTAAAAGGATATAGTAGTGTGAGAAGTACAGTCACGTTAAAAAAACATAACCTAAAATTTAGCACCGTTCAAATGTATAGAGTGGTCACGAGGCTAAAACTTTTTGTGTGGATTGTCGCAAAAGAACTAACTTAAATTATCATATTTACTAGAGAACGACTTTTTCGAAGGCATAATTGTTTTGTTTCTCTTTAATTTCTGGTATCTAAATAGTTTTTCAGACATTTTGAAAAAAAAACAACACAAACACAGATTTTTCCTCACAATTGTTGATGAAAATCATTATAGGAGGGATATCTCTTCGAGGTATATAGAAGTAATTTTTAAAATCACCCCTAATTAAAAAATCAATCAAACGCGTTAAAGAAATATTGGTACAAATTTTAATTTATTACATTTTTTCAACAGAAGAATGATGAAAGAATTTTTTTTTTTTAATTTAAAAAACCTTTAAAGAATTTTAAAAATATACAATTCTATAAAGTTTAGGGAAAGCGGTGTTGGTTTATAGTGAAACATATTAAACAAAGGAATTATTATTTAACGGGTTATAGTGGTGTTTCACAAAGAGGAAATAAAATTAAAAAATTAAAAAATCTTTTAAATTATTTTGGAGATTTTTTATTTATCTCTATACATATTTCGGGCTATGAACCCTTCATCAGGAGGTTAAACAGAACACTGTTCTGTTTAACCTCCTGATGAAGGGTCTCATAGCCCGGGATATGTATAGAGATAAATAAAAATCTCCAAAAATAATTTAGTAAGATTTTTTTAATTTTAATTTTATTTCTTCTTTGTAGTAACACCACCATAACTCACGTTAAATAATAATTCCCTTTATACAATTCTAGGTAGGTTCACAAAAAATAAAAGACAAATGCTTGTTAGCATGACTCTATATATATAGTTTTATCTGTGAACTCCTGAAGATGGGCTCACACCTAGAAATATGTAAATATAGAGTCATACTAACAAACATCTTGTCTTTTAATTTTTTTGTGAAACCCATCTAGAATTTAAATTTTTTAAATTTTTTTAAAAAAATTTCTTGACTTTTTAAATAGGTATGTTTCATCAAGAACCTAGAGACCTAGACCATTCTCCCTTAACAAAAAAGAAGAAGAATGTATATTAAAATAAGAGAAACTTTTTCAAGTCTCAATAATAATGCAAAACATTATTATTTTTTACTTTTGAAACGGATTAAAATCTCAAAAAATGATATCCTTTGGATTATTTTTCATTTTTTAATCGTAAGCCCTAAATCTAATAAAATCTCCTTATTGAAAATACAAACATTTTACACGAATGAGTTTTCTTCGGCTTTTCGTTCTTAAGTTATCTTGGGTATCTGAATCCAGACAGAGAAAAAAATCATGGTTAAAAATGATTTTTCTCCACCTTAAAGACATATTTAACCGAGGGGTGAACCGCGACCTAAAAATCCTGTACACCTACTTCCACTTCCACTTTCATTTTCAAGTAGAAGACAATAGATGACAATAGATTATCTAATGAATTCCAAAGTAATTCCAAATAATTCCAAAGACGGTGGACACCTAATTCCAATCGTGGTTCACCCCTCGTATTAAGCCCAATGAACAAAAAAGAAAAAAAAATCAATTCAATACTAGGATCGTCCAGCAGGCAGGCTTCACCTGCCTCCAGAGAAACATATCAGTTTCCAGTGATACTGGAAAGAACTTGATTTGTCAACAAATACATAATATGATAACGGAGAACCAGACACACTGTAAAGTACTTTTATTAACTATTAAAAAGAAAAAACTACAAAAGAAGTATGTGGTTTATCAAACCTATTTTCGTTTAGAAAAGACCACAAATAGAAAAGGAAAAAAGTTTTCAAATTGAAAAAAAAAAGAAGTCTGTTGATTGATGATCAAGATCTATCAATTGTGCGAGAGCCTTGGATTGAATTGAATTCTAGCAATTCTATTTGGCCTGGAAGGTATAAGAAAACGAACGAGCAGACACTACCACTGATTAATATGTGACAAGTGCTAATGACACAGAGAGAATGACATTTATCAGAACAAAAGTTTTTTTTTGGAATGGACTAGTTTTTATATTTATTAAAAAGTAGATAATATAATAATAGATAAAGGATCATTTTATTAAATATAGATATTTATTAGAGGCTCAACTTTAAAAGAAATTGTAATGATATGAATGATATGATCATTAAAAATTAATTGATTTTATAGAGAAGTGGTTTCCAAACTTTAAAAAATATTTTGGCAGTCCCCTAAATTCAAAAATTAACTTTTGTTAATTAATAAACAATAATAATAGAAAGCAATTTTTTAGCTAATAAACAAATCTAGACACCCGGCAGTGTGTCGGCCAAATCGGAAAAACGGGCGACGCAAACTTGAGTTGTTTACCAAAAAAGAATTTAGTCTTTTTGATTTTAAGTCGATTCTTCCACGTTTTCAGTAGAGGTTGCCATTAATAGTCAAAACATCAAAAATGGAATGCAATAAGGTTATTCCTCTAGTATTAGATGAGAATCGATCGTTATTTTTGATTTTATGTCGATTCCTCAATGTCTTCAGCAATGGTTACCAATAATAATCGAAACGTCAAAAACCTAATGTAGAATTGTTATTTCTCAAGTATTAGATGAGAATCGATGGCTATTTTTGATTTTAAGTCGATTCCTCCATGTCTTCAGAAATGGTTACCAATAAAAACCGAAATGTCAAAAATCCAATATATAATGGTTATTCCTCAAGTATTAGATGAGAATCAATCGCTATTTTTGGTTTAAAGTCGATTTCTCTATGTCTTCAGCAATGGTTACCAATAAAAACCGAAACGTCAAAAATCCAATATAGAATGGTTATTCCTCAAGTACTAGTTGAGAATCAATCGCTATTTTTGGTTTAAAGTCGATTTCTCTGTCTTAAGCAAAGGTAACGGATAAGAAAACAACGCAGTTGCTATGGTTACTTATAAAATTTCCTCCCAAATTTTTACCATTTCACAGCGAGAAGCCTAACCATTCTTACTTAAGTTAGGTTAAATGAGCTATATTAAAACGAACAAATGAATAAATTTTAAAGAATTTAAAACAAAAAATTAAAAAAAAGTACTATTTTACTCTAAAGTACTTTAAAATATGATTTTACTAAAAACTTTATTTAACCTTTTTTGTGGTCCCCAAGGTACTTAATTAGGATATTAAATTTTATCAAAATTGGTTAAGTCATTTTCAAGATATTTAGAAAAAACTAAAAAAGTACTCAAATAAAGTACTAATGTTTGTGGACCGATATGTACCAAAAACTAATCAGCGCTTCATTTTGTTAAACTAATGGTAGGTTTTCAATTTCATTTCAATCAGCGCAAAGGTGTGGAAAAAATCGTGGACGAAAAAAACGATAACACACATCCATCCATCCATCCATCCATCCATCCCCACGCACTTCCAAAAAAAATGGCACTTTTTGGCCTCTCGACGAGATTCCAGGTAATTTTTGGCAAAACCGTCACGTGCTAAAATTCAATCTCATTGAATACTTCAATTTGTGACCTTAATTGAGTCTATGGGTTCCGTAGTCTTTGCCTGAGGACCCTTTGAAGTCGCGCTTGCCGCGAGAGCGATTCCAATACTTTCTCCCATGCTTCGCATTGTATTAAGTAAAAAAGGGACCAAGTTCGGTACCAACGGCTTCGTCGACAAAAGAGTTGAGATCTAAACGCGCACCAAGTTCCATAGCAGTTGCTTAAATCATAACTATAGGGATCAACAACGATCTTCAATTGATTTAAAAGAAAATTTGTTACGTTCTTTGATATTAAATTTCTAACTTGGCAAGTTTTATATCCAACTAAATTGTTTGTAGTATAAAATAAGAACAACTAGATAAATTTCAAGCTTGTATTAAATATCATCACGTTAAATGTAATTTATTGACTATTATAACTTGCAGAGTTATAAATTTAATATCAAAGAACGTTAAAAATTTTCTTTTAAATCTAGATCGTTTTTGATCCCTATAAGTATGATTTAATCAAATGCTATGGAACTTGATACCCGTTTAGACCTCAACTCTTTTGTCAGGTTTGTATTTTTTCTTATTACGATACTTTTTTCTGATACCTACGATAACTCCTAAACAAAAAGTATTTTAAAGTAAACTTTATTTCTAAGGCACTTTGTAGCATTGTCAAGATTTTAAAAATATTTATATTTCTTCTGGTTTAAATTTCATAAATGATAGAAGTAAAATTTTTATCGAATCGCCTTAAAAATAAAGCATTTTCAAATACTTTTTTGTTCAGGAGCTATTATCACCAGAAAAAAGTATCGTAGGCTGAAGAAAAATACAAAATTGTTCGTTGAAATTCCCTTTCGATTGTGAATTACCATATAAGCGGATACATAAAGTACAGTTCATTGATATTGCAGCACTGATCCAAGTCATAGGCCATTGGCTAGAAATTGGTTCATTTAATAGCGAATGTGGGGATCCTCTAGGATGTTCCCACATGATCTAATGAGCTCTAGGCTGTCCGATGCTACCTCGTAATCCTGCATTGGCGGCTGCTTCATAATAAATATCTTATTCACAGTCTCATCTTTAATTAACTTTTGTTTTATCTACTCTTTATATTTTCTATTATTAACATTAATACAACACTAGCTGTTAGAAAAAAACCTTCTCGCTTTTTAATTAGAGATGATTAAATACAATTATTTTAGAGCCCCCTGGGAGTTATGCAACTATTGTTTCCTAATAGAACTGAAATTATTTTAATTTTTTATATCTCTTGAGAGGTGTGTTTTTTTTTTTTTTTTTTGTTTTTTTAATAATTCCGTTTCCGACCTCGTATGAAATTTTGTTAAAATCGTCACAACATATATCACTCATTCGTACATATAACATCGAAGTTACGTGAATTTATTTCGATTACGTCTATATTATGACTTTGATTCAAGAATTATGGTATACAAATAAAAAATATGTATATTTTATTATATAAGAAATAGAACGTCTATATATTTTATTTATATGAAATATAATATCAATAGAATCATAAAAGTGAATTTTTTAATTAAAATTATCATAAAATAAAAATAAAAAATCGTCTATGTGACTAGAGATTGCTATAACAACAAAACGAATTTACTATATCCAATCGAGTAATTAACCCCCATGAGAAATAACACATAAAATATTAATAATTAAAAAGACTGATGATGAAGGTCAATCTTTCGATACTATGTATAAACTCAAACAAATAAAGTATGTAAATGTTGGAGTAAAAACTCGTTTTTAATAAGAATGTGTTTTTACTAGTTAAAACGCGTTTCACTAAATATCTTTGTAGCAACTAGAGTTTACTGATGATGTTTGAGTTTGGTTCAAGTTATACGAGTATATACATCTTTATATTTGGAGAATTGGTGTGTTTATTTGCGTCAATCAAAAGACAATCAACGATTTCTCTTTATGAAAAAATAAAAAATTAAATGAAAATTATTGTAAACAAAAAAGTTTAAATTATGGAGTATATTAATTAAATTTGCACGAATTTTTCTCTGGAGAGAGACGGACTGGTATAATCCTAATTGAAAGTAATGGAAGGCAGCCTAGGGGTAGTGAGGAAATGTAAAATTAATACATATCCAAATAAGGTGTAATTTATTGGAATCCTTCCTCATTTCCTTTCAAATCGACGTTTCGAGGATTCTTCCCTCTTTCATCTTTTATTTGTTTCCCTTCATTGGCCCTTTAAAACCCCGAAGAAGGAGGAAAGAATCCCGCAAAACGTCAGTTTGAAAGAAAAGAAGGAAGAAATCCGATAAATTTCACCTTATTTGGATATGTGCTTATTTTTTCTTTCCTCACTACCCCTGGGATGCCTTCCATTACTTTCAATTTTAATTAAAGTTTAGTCAATATAATTATTAAAAACTTGTTGTGGTTAGGGAATCAAGAAAGTTCCTTTATTAAACCACAAATATTATATCCATTAAACAATTAATTTAACGTATAATTAGTTTAAAACAAACATTTTGTTATTTAGGAATTTAATATAAAATCTGATAGGTAATGTAAAAATAGTTTCTACTAAAATCTTAGATTTGAGCCTAAATAAAATAAATTCTTTTTAATAAAAATTTTGACTCTACAACTACATCGGATTTTGCCTCTACAATTAGATCGAAATACTAGTATCCTCATAAAATTAATTTTTGAAACATTTTTACCCTGTATAATATTTTCTACAAGGGACTTTAGTTATTTAATTTAAAATGAGGTGTTTTTACTTTATTTGTATTTTCTATTATCTACTATTTTATTTGAAAATATATATTTTTTTTCATCAAGCAGCGCACAAACACCCTCTTTGATAATATCTTAAAAACTTTTGAATAGTATAATCTGATTATTTATTATATATTATTAGGTATAACACTTTAGTTTATTATTAAAAGTCAGTAACTGAAAGTCGATGGATATTCACTCTAGTGTTTTTTCTCTTCCCTTATATCTAGAGACCAAATTTTTATGCAGTAAAAACTGCCAAAATATGAAGTTAAAAATGGTGAAATATGCAATTAATATGTAGAATGCGTTGATATATGCAAAATAAGATGCCAAAATAAATTTTTTTATACACAAAAAATTAAAATTGATGACAAAAAGACTATAATATATTTGAAGGAGTGCTATGAAGAAAATAAAATGATAAAGTAAGCTATAGAGACCAAGTGTCAAATATGCAATTTTATTATGTAAAAAATTGCACAAAATTCTCATTATATTTAATATATTAAAAAATCTTTAAACGCAAAGAAATAATAGGTGCTTTTGAATAAAATCAACATAATAAATATAATAATTTTTCAAAAAATGTGAAGGAAAAAATACGTGAATGGGGGGTAGTTTTATTTAACAGACACCATTGTATTGTATTTCTTTTATTTTTTATATTAAGAAGCTTTTCTTTTCTTTTAAAAAATCTGTATTTTGACGAAAATATGCAATATTTTATAAAAAATCCTTCAAATATGCAATTTTAAAAAATATTTCTCAAATATTCAAAAATATGCAGTATAAAATTTAACCCACAGTATCCTAAATGCATGATTCGGATAGATAATTGATCCCCTGGGTCGTATGTGGGGCCAAACAAAATATGCAATTGCATAGGAATTCGGTCTCTACTTATATCATATTCCACTTTCAAATGGTTGGTAATTTATTAATAATTAGGTCTTTATGACTGTATTTGTCTAATAGTACTGACCATGAATACCCAAGCAAATGGCAATTCTACAAATAAGCAGACAGATTGGAACTTGTGTTAATTAAATATGAAATATATAATTGACAATATGGCTAGATTGTTTGTGACGTTCAATAGCCTAGAACCCTCATTTTTCCACATTCTCTATCTATACAAGACACCCTCTTTAATGCTTAGAGCTAGGGCTTGATTCAAGGACCCTCCTCGCCTGTCCAAATGTTACCCCAAGGAGAAATTTTGTCTTTTAAGAGGGTGTCTGTCTCTCTTCTACTCTCACTCTTCTATTCTAGAGAGAATGAGATCTATCTTCTTTAGGGAATAGATTCCATGAAAAGAGAGGAAATTATATGAACACAAATAACACCTGAACTTAATTAAAAATCTAATTTAGTTTCTGGAGTCACCATTGAAAAATAAAAAAATTATATATTATATATATAAAAGCCCTTGTCAGACAGTACCGCGGCGCTGTCAGGAGAATATGTGGGAGAAAGAGCAACTAATATTCAATGACAGTTGTTAGATTGCCAAATTTTCCAAATAAAACATCTCTATTCTCTATATTATATATTCTTCTATATAGCTTAGAATATTAGATTTACGGCGTGTCTCATTTGAAATTTTAGTAGACAAATTTATTAATTTTAAAATATATATTATATATTAATATATATTTAATTTTTTGGAAATAATTCATACGGCGAAAATTAATGGGTTTTTTTTTGAATTTAAGAAAAATATAAATTCTTGAAATTTTAGTAGACAAATTGGGAACTTCGAGAGAAATGGTTGCATGGTCTAATAAAGTATTTATAAAGCATTTACTGATATTTTTTCATCTTTCTTTGATTAATATTCATTATTCAAAAAAATATTTTTTTCAAAACATAATTACGGACAGCTAATAATCACATCTAGAGAATCTGCCCGCCAGGCCACCATCCCAGGCAGAGGGCAGAAAGGACCCGCGTGCCGTAGGCACGCCGGGTACTGCTCGTATATATATAAAGAGAATCTGATGATTGATTCATTCATTCACAGACCTTTGCTCAGCCTACACGGCTGAGCCTAGAAAAATGAAATTTGGAGTGTATATTCTTTCTAAGATTTAAGGTTGAGATAAGAAGAGATTTTTTTTTGAAATTCGATACGTAAAGGAGAGAAAGGACTCTAAAATTTATTAAACCCGAAAAGATATAGATATGGTCTAAGCTTGGAAAGATGAAACATTAAAATACAAAAAAACATATTTGAGTAATTTGCTCTATTTACCTGTGAAATGGAGATATAAATTTTGGGGAATTTTTCAAGTGTTCTTATTTCCTGGATTTTAAACAAACTTCAAAAAAAGAGGAGGTTTTCAATTCGAGTGATTTTTTTTTTTTTTTTTTTTTAAGGGATTATACTTATTTCTAGTAGACTATTTTGTAAAGATATAGGAAACCATTTTTAAGAAAAAGTTCATAAGGGTCCCCCCTTATCATCAGTTTCCATTTTTTTTTAAAATAAATATTTGAATTTCGGAGGGATTATACTTACTTTTCTGTAGAGTATTTTATAAAGATATAGGAAATCATAAATTCGTCAAAGAAACTCGAAAATTTTTTCTTTTTGTACCCTTGAATTTTAAGAAAAGTTCGCAAGGTTCTCCCTTATCATGAGTTTTCCAATTTTTAGAAAATAAGTATTTGAATTTCGAGGGGATTATACTTATTTCAAGTAGAGTATTTTATAAAGTTGATAAGGGTCCCCCTATCACTCAGTTTTCCAATTTTTTTAGAAAAATAAATTTTTGAATTTCGAAGTGATTATACTTATTTCTAGTAGAGTATTTTATATAGATATAGGAAATCATAAATTCGTCAAAGAAACTCGAAGAAAGTTTCTTTTTTGTACCTTTGAATTTTAAGAGAAAGTTGATAAGGGTCCACCCTTATCATGAGTTTTCCAATTTTTTTAGAAAATAAGTATTTGAATTTCGAGGGATTATACATATTTCTAGTAGAGTATTTTATAAAGATTTAGGAAATCATAATTTCGTCAAAGAAACTCGAAAAAAGAATATTTTTGTACCCCCGAACTTTAATAGAAAGTTGATAAAAGTCCCCCCCTTATCATCAGTTTTCCAATTTTTTTAGAAAATAAATTTTTGAATTTCGAAGGGATTATACTTATTTCTAGTAGAGTATTTTATATAGATATAGGAAATCATAAATTCGTCAAAGAAACTCGAAGAAAGTTTCTTTTTGTACCTTTGAATTTTAAGAGAAAGTTGATAAGGGTCCACCCTTATCATTAGTTTTCTAATTTTTTTAGAAAATAAGTATTTGAATTTTGAAGGGATTATACTTATTTCTAGTAGAGTATTTTATAAAGATTTAGAAAATCATAATTTCGTCAAAGAAACTCGAAAAATGTATATTTTTTTACCCCCGAATTTTAAGAGAAAGTTGATAAGAGTCCCTCCTTATCATCAGTTTTCCAACTTTTTTAGAAAATATAAGATCTGAATTTCGAAGGGATTACACTTATTTCTGGTAGAGTATTATATATTGATATAGGAAATTATAAATTCGTCAAAGAAACTCGAAAAAAGTTTTATCCCTAAAGGAGAGTTCTCACAATTCAACTGATTTTTTTCTATCTATGTTACCTGATTTCTTCGCCAATTGTGAACCCATTTTGATGATTTTTTTGCATTGGCTTGAGTATAGTTTCCGATTGGTACCACATTAATTTGGTCAAGTTCTGATGATATGATCAATGACAAAATACCGGAAATCTCCAATTCATATGAACAAATAATTGAAATTATTTATAAATTTTTATAATAATCTATCTATCTAATTTATCCATTTAATTGTTCTACTTGTTCGAAAACATTAAATTAATGAAATTTGTAAAAAAATCGTTACAAACTTTTTTGAACTTTAAATAAGCTGTTAATCAAGCTAACAAAAAGAGATATATAAAAAAATAAAAGGGTTCATTTTCACAATAAATCTTGATCCTTTTCAAAGTGTCCTTGCTTTTTTTCATCCTTCATTTTTCTTTCTATTATTTTTTATTTTATTTTTTTTTTGTTTTTTGGTTTTTGCATTGCTCTAGCACTCTTGAGACAGTTGCAAATCCCCAGGCGAAAGCAGATCTTTTAGAAATGCTGAGCTCAAGTAAAGAAGAACGTTCATCCTGTCTTAGAATCAAAAGCTCTTTTATCAACAAAGGAATATCGACATTGATTTTTTGCCTAAATCGACCCAATTTAGAAAAATTAGTTTATATAAATTGAAAAAAAAAAGATATATTGGTGAAATGGTTTTGATTAACGACCAATAATAAAAATTTAAATGGAATTGGCAGCTTAGTTCTAACACCCCACTCTCTATATCCATTCTCTAAAGCAGGGATCCCCAAACTAAGGACAAATCCGGCCCTTGAGATTCTTTCATCTTGCCCGCGGCTACTATAGAATTAATTCACAAATATTCATGCCATATGATATAATATGGTATATTAATATAATTTCTGTATAATATCTTATATCCGCCCCGCCTATAGTTTTCAATATTCACATGTGCCCCTATCTCTAAAAAGTTTGGGGACTCCTGCTCTAAAGAAACCCTAAATTTCCAGTAACTTCCTTTAGGGATCAATTCAAGTGAGATATCAGGATGGCTAAGAAAAACCGGTACACACTAGCGGTAAAAGTTATCGGGATGCTGGATCCTTTACATTCTGGTTCCTATCGGCCATTCAATTCACATTATGGGGATAAGACGCAATATATTCTCATGTTAGACGCCTAACGAGATGGATCGCAAATACGTCCAAATCTCCAAAAAAGTTTTGTTTTCGTATCTAGCGTACAAATACGTGAGTTTTGAAAGTGTTCAAAATTGGCATTAATTTTTCTCCACAATCATGGGACAATACTTTCACTCATGGCACCCGACACCTTTGAATCGATTTTACAAGTTCCCACCCCCCCCCACCACACTTTTGTTCAAGCTCTTGCAATCCATCTCTCAAAGTCTTTCTTCTGCGAATACCCTTTCAGAAGATAAGCATATAACTATTTTTAACCGATTTAAAAAAAAGAGGTCATCAATTCAAGGGAATGTCTGTATTTTTGTGTGTGTTTGTTCATTTATTTCTCTTTACCATGTGGACCGATTTGGATGATTTTGTTTCATTGCGTTCAGTCTCCTACCCCAATGGTCCCGTTTTTTTTTCATTGGGATTGGACCTTTTTTGTTATGTATGTTCACGCATAACTTCTTTGTTTATGAACCAATTTCGATGATTCTTTTTTTATTAAAGGGTATACCTTAGGGGTAGTCACATATTAATTTAGTCAAGCTCTTATGATGTTTGTTTTTCGATTTCTAATCTAAGTAGGTATACTTACATGTTTATTTGAAGATTTTTGGTATCTTCTATTATAAACCGCTTATAGGGCTTCGCACGAGACTAGATTTGAGAAAATATCGTCTCGGTCTCGTGAATTGTCAAAAAAGACTGTATCGTCTCGGTCCCGGTCTCGTCTCCTCAGGCCTAGTCTCGTTTGATCTCGTTTGCTCTCGCTTTGTCTCTTTTGGTCTCGTTTGGTCTCGTTGAAAAAATAATTAAAGAAAAGAAAGAACACATGTCTTTTATTTAATTAGTTTTTCTCTTATCGAGGTTTTTCCAATTCCAATCGCTGAGCCACGCTTAGTAACCAAACATGTTTAATCGCCCAATCCATCCATTGGCGACACACAAACATACACTTTCCTTTGCCCTAATCCAAGCATTAGAGTCAAGAAACGTACTTTTCTGGGCAAGCAACTTTGAGCAGTTGGAGCGACGTATATGAGGCGAACAGCACACAGCACATTCAATTTTGCGCAAGGAACATAGGACAGATGACCTACAGTATTCCAAACCTAATCTTTATCTCATCTCTCTAAACTACACCTTTTTTTAAACATTCCCTTTTTGTTTACCAAATAAATTTTATATAAAACGTTATATTTTTGCCTTTTTATTTCATTCTCTTTTGAAGAGAACTTCCTTTTGTCTCCATCCATTTTCTTTACAGGATATTAAATGTGTATAACATTAACAACTCGATAATCAAACCAGCACATTTCGAAAACATTACATATATAAAGTTAAACACAGCTGCCTTGAGGATTTACTCCCCTCATAATCAAAAGGCGCGATACTTTCAATCAGAAAGTAGTGTCAAACAAACTAAAATATTGAATTCATACATTAAACAGAGAGATTTAAAATGGACTTTCAGCATAAGTTTGGTGTCTCTCAGGGATGATGAAGAAAAGTTTTTTAAATACGCGCGTCCCGATAATTTTAACACCTAGTTGTGCACCGACCCTACAAAATAAGCTAACAACAGAGTTCTCATAAATAGCTTCCGACTCAAAATATTAAGGATTTGTGTAATTTTTGACGCCATTTATCTTTTGGAAGGTTGTACGAAAATATTTTTTATTTCATTTTCTCACTTGATATCAGTTTTGATTCTTTAATATAAAACTTAGAGAATAGAATGAAAACTTTTTGAAACTCAGTAGGTTTTCTGCATGTTTTGGTAATTTGTTGACTTACTGAAAATGATTTTGAGTTTCTTCATTTTTGGAAGTTATAAATCTAGAAAGGCAAAAATTTAATCACAATAGAAATACAAACATTATGAAATTGTGACCATTACTAGATTCCTACTAGCTTCCCTTTTCTTGTTGTCGTGGGTATCTGAATCCATCAGGCGTAAAGGAAATCAGATACAGTTGAAAGATAATAGGGTAAAGAAAATTATATTTTAAAATTATTTTTCTTTGCATATTTCTAAAAACAAATATGCAAACAAAAACCCGAAATCCAAATACCTAAGAATTAAGTATCCTTAATTAGAATATTGAATTATTTCTTAACCATTACCTACACAACTATTTTATTTTGCTATGTCCTATAATAATTATTATAACACTTTAATAAAACGATATCTTTAAGCTAGAAAAAAAATCAAATATTAGTCTCCACTTTTTGATGGCCTGGCCTGAATGAACCAAGGTTAATATTTACGAAAGAACCAGAGAGGAGTGAGAAAGAACAAACGAGGGTGACAAAGTGTGACATTGTAAAGAACGAGTAATAATCCCTAGCATAAAAGGCTTTTTGGCGAATGGCTCATGAAAGCTTGCAAAGTATGGCAATGATAAGAAAAACTCTCCTCATACCATATGCAAATTTCTTGTTTTAATGGTCATTTCTTCGGGAGTAAAATATAAGTGCTAACCCAATTTAAGGTCAAAAGCAAAAAAAAAAAAAAACTGAACATGATATGGAAATGTTATATGGATTCATACACGGAGAAAGAGAATTAGCTACGAATAATTATTTCGTTTAAATTCTATTAAACAATGGCTAATAATAATTTTATGTATAAAACATTTATTACTTCATACAATAAAATATTATCACTAGGTATATTAAAATTAATTAGCGATAAATTCGTTCAAAATTAAAAAAAAAAAAAAATTGTTCCAAGCTAGTTTAGGGGGTCTATCCGCAAAATAGAATTATGGGACATTTCAAATGCTTACTATATGTCTTTGAGCAAAATAGCCTTAAGCTTATGTGAATAGTATATAATCATTCAGTATAAATGCATGCTTTATACTACATTTAACTTATCATAAACTTGAGCTTGAGATGGCAGTGGTACGTCCAAGCCAAAATTACATTACCTCTATTGCAGTCATAGAGAGTTTGATATTTCAAACTATTTGTAGTAAAGTGATTTTGAATTAAGTGAAAAATTGATTTTTGACAAAATCAACTCATCATCATCATTGAGTATACAGTCCCAAGACTGGTTTGATGCAACAATCCGTCTCCACTCGACTCTGTCCCCCGCCAGCTGTTTAACCTCTCTAAATGTCTGGCATCCCATATCCCCAATTATTTGAGTTGAAATATTCTAATCTGGGTCTTCCCCTTCCACTTTTCTTTCCCACCTCCCTCCAAGATATCCCTAAGCAGTCCCCCATGTCTCAGTGTGTGCCCCATCATCTGACCTCTTCTCTTCTTCAGACTCTTCCACAAGGTTCTTCTTTCTCCGATTCTTCCAAGAACTTCTTCATTTGTAATTTTATCCATCCATTTGATATTCATCATTCTTCTGTAGCACCACATTTCGAAAGCCTCCAATCTCTTTCTCTCCGCTTTTCCAATTGTCCAGGTTTCACGCCCGTACATGGCTATGCTCCATACATATGTCTTCAATAGCAACTTCCTGTTTGCTAAGCTGATATAATCCTATATATAATTATATAATCAACTACATAAATAAATAAAAAGTATTTAAGAATATAATTTAATTTTGTCCTACAGTTCAGATTTCAAAGAAAACTGAAGCAGGGGCATTTTCTTAATCCTTTGTATTTAGGTATACTATATAGACAATCTATACGAGACAAAAAGTGTGATAATTAATTGAAAGTCTTCACCTAAAAAATAAGAAAAATAGACACTATCCCTCCCCGGAACTAACTCCAATATAGCGTCTACCAAAATTTATTTTGTTTAGGCCTCAACATGGAGAATGATAATTTGACCCCAGAAACAGGTAATATTGCTCTAGGGCTATACATTAAAATTTGAAGTAGTATAAAGATAGCACTCAAGATGTGATAAGAAAGTTGAAAGTTTCATTGAGCAGTGCTGCAATGGAGAAACATTCGTTCATCCAGAGACAATCAATGACCAAACAAAATAAAGGGGCGCATTACAAGAGGATGTATACATAAGCTATCATATTTAGTAAAGACAATGTTTAAACAATTTAAAAATTTTTAAAAAATTTAAAAATATAAAATTCTAGGTAGTTTTTCCAAAAAAAGACAAAATGCTTGTTAGCATGACTCTATCTGTGTGCCGCATAATGATCTACGACATTTTGAAGAGGTATAAAAAAATGAAAAAAATTTAACCAGAAAAAAACTGAATATATTTTTGAAAAGAACATAAAAAGAGCTAAAAGTTTCCTTTTTGTCAAACCCCCCCCCTTTTTTTTTGTCTGATAATGCTTAAAACACATTGAAAAAAATTATTTTATGTTCTTTTCAAAAATATATTCATTTTTTTCTTCTACTTAAATTTTTTTCATTTTTTTATATCTCTTCAAAATGTGGTAGATCTTTGTGTCCCACCCTGTATTTTGGTGTAGAGCCTATCTTCAGGAGTTCACAAAATATGTGTCAAACTTACCTAGAATTTTATATTTTAAAATTAAAAAAAAAATTTCTTTACTTATTAAATATGTTTCGAAGGAAACAATAAAAGAGTGTGTCTTCCTGGAATTATAAATTTTATTTATTTTTAACGAAACTATAGTCTCGTTATAAATAAATAAAATTTATAATTCCAGCAGAAGACACACTCTTTTATTGTCTCCTTCAATATATAGAAATTCTGCTACTCTCGGCAAAAACTTTCATTTTAAATATGATTCATCAAGAACCTACACCATTCTCCCTTAACAAAATATTCTTAGTATTAAATTGAAAGTTTTTGTGCCCAAGATAGCAGAATTTTTATATATTGAAGGAGACAATAAAAAAGTGTGTCTTCTGCTGGAATTATAGTCTCGTTATAAATAAAATTTATAATTCCAGCAGAATACACACTCTTTTATTGTCTCCTTCAATATTCTTAGTATCTTGGACTTTCATTTGACAAGCTTTTTATTTATTTATACCGTATACTGAGATTTTCAAGGGATGGCTACAAGTCCTTGTCCAATAAATATCGTTATTTAAATCAAGTTTTAAGCTATTGGATTAGACTTTAATTTAAAAATTGCCTGTTATCATTGAATTTCATCTTTTTCAATTCCAATGCTAATACTAATAAAAAACCTCTCGCTCCAATAGCAGGTGTAATAAAAAGTAAGTCAGGCGATTTTATTGATTGACAAAATCCTGCCAAGCTATTTTAAGCAAAATAGTTTCAAATAGCTCTAATAAAATACTGCTAAGTTCTTCTTCTTGATTTAAATCACCCCCTTCTCTTTTTTATTCATTAATTTTAACTATTAACAGTCGAGTTATTAACTTTATAAAATATTAAAAAAATTAAATAGGTAAGTAAGTACTTACTTGGAGTAATAAAATGTTAATATTTTTGTAAAGGTTTAAATTTTTATGTTTTAACATAAAATAATGTAAAATTCGCGAACCCTGGTAAAGAAACCGAATTTTTTATATAATATATAGGCATAACTTAATAAATAAATAATAATAGTTTTTAAATTAAATCTAAATTAAACTTTAAAACTATAAAGTTATCATAAAAAATGTTTTTGAAATTTATTTAAAATAAATAAATAATAAGCTGACGTGTTCTGATGTGGCCATCCACTTAACTTTACCATACAACCTGGCCCCTCTCTTATATTTAATAAAATTATTTATAATCATATAGGGAAGGGGGGGTTAGTTTTTTTCCATTTTTAGACTCCTGGGGGCCAACTGATTATGTATACAAAATTTGGTTGAGTTTGGTACAAGGGCCTAGATTTTCATTTTTTGACCCCACCTCCCATTTTGGGCCGTTTGTTTTTGCATTTTTAGACTTCTGGGGTTCCATTGATTATGTATACAAAATTTGGTTGAGTTTGCTCAAATAGACTAGATTTTTAATTTTTAACCCCCCCCCCCCCCTCCTTAATTTTCTGTCGGTATGCACCAAAATCTAATCAGCTCTTAATCTCAATGGGCCAAAACTACCTGTGAAATTTGGTTTCGATATTCACACTAGTTTTTGAGCTAGCTCGTCCACAAAACTTTGGTAACACACGGACTAACAGAATAACAGACTAACTAACTAACAGGGATTTTGACAAAACAATTATTATCTCAAAAAATATAATTTTTTCGATGTTCATTTATTAGGACTTTTTTGTAGACCGAAATGCCATGGTTTCGCTCAATTTTTTTAATCAAAATAGTTTTAACCGTTTTTAAGATATTTCGAAAAAAAGAAGGAAAAAACACTTGTTTTATGCACGATTACAATACTTTGACCATGTATGATAGCTGTGTACTGTATGGTAAAATAAATATGTATTTTAATTATTTTGAAAGATTAATATCGAAATTTGCACATGATATTTTTTTATTTTGTTATTATTTCTACCAAATCCTATTAAAATCTAATTTTGAAAAGGCCCAGGAAGAATTCCTGCTGCGGAAATAAATTGATTAGTTTCTATCAGAGGAATTGAAAATTGCGCTACAAGTGAAGTTTTGAATTCTCACATTCTCTCTTATAATTATATTTTCGTACAAACGTAAAATCTATTAGTTTTACTGCGATGTTCTTCTGCCTGTCTGACTGTCTCTGTAGTTAGTAAACTAAAATTTAGAATACATATTTGTAATTTACGAGTAATATTAGCTTTACCAGAAATCAAAAAAACAAATTAATTTTACTTTAGCATACAGGGTATGGTCAAGTATTGTAATCGTGCATGAAAAAAGTGAGTTTTTTCCTTCTTTTTTTTTCGAAATATCTCAAAAACGTCTGAAACTATTTTGATTAGAAAAATTGAGCGGAACCATAGCATTTTGATCTATAAAAAAACTTTAATAAGTGAACATCGAAAAAATTATATTTTTCGAGATAATGGTTGTTTTGTCAAAATGTCTGTTAGTTAGTCTGTCTGGTTGTCTGTTAGTCTGTGTGTTACCAAATTCTTGTGGACGAGCTAGCTCAAAAACTAGGGTGAATATCGAAACCAAATTTCACAGGTAGTTTTGGTCCACTGAGATTGGGACCTGATTAGATTTTGGTGCATATCGACCCAAAATTGAGAGGGTCGGAGGGGGGTGTTAAAAATTAAAAATCTAGGCCATTTGACCAAATTCAACAAAATTTTGTATGCATAATCAGTGGGACCCCAGAAGTCTAAAAATGCAAAAACTAATCGCCCAAAATTCGGGGGAGGGGGGTGTATGTTCAAAAAATGAAAATCTAGGCTCTTGTACCAAACTCAACCAAATTTTGTATACATAATCAGTGGGCCCCCAGGAGTCTAAAAACGCAAAAACTAACCCCCTCCCCTACATGATTATAAATAATTTTATTAAATATTAAATATAAGTGAGGGGCCAGGTTGTATGGTAAAGTCAAGTGGATGGCCCCATCAGAACACGCCAGCTTATTTTATCTAGGGTTGTGGGATATCATTATATAAAATTTGCTAAAAGGTACTGGTAGAAGGAGTAATTTTTTTTTAAATTAACTTCATGCGGCTGCTATAAACTTGACATTTTTACCTTTTTAGTTGTTATATTTCAGAAACTGCTAAAATTTAGAAAAAATTATTGAAAATTCTTCATTTCTCCTATAAAATCTAGAAACAATAACGATTTGAATATATAAAGTAGAAATTCCATTTAATTAGTTACGGCTCTCTAGTTATGAATTAAGGTTTGCCGTATGGTTACCACCTCAAAACTAAAAGTCTCGCCCGGAGACGATGATTAAACACCTAAAAAAACACACATTCATACATATGCAATTTTTTTATTTATATAAATTAACAAATTTTAAACTAACATTCCTGGAAATTAAATACAATTCTAACGATCACAGAGTAGTTACTATGCATATAACTAAAAAAAAGCAAACTTAACAATTTACGTATAAAATAAAAACAAGTAAATAAGAAGAAAAATATGCAATATGCAAAATTTATTTAGATTTTCCATGTATATTTCCTGTTTAACATCGCAGCCTTTACAAGATCGGCATTTTATGTTTGTTTTTTATAAATTCACAAAATTCTCGACAACTCATGTCAAAATTAAGTCTTATGTACCAGATACACGCGATAGTCTGCATATAATTTTGTATATATTCAATTTTATTTACATAACCCGGAGAAATAATCATTAAACCCGGAGGCCGGAGAACTCACCTATACCCGGAGTCTGCTCTTCGGGTCAAACCCGGAGAGGTGGCAAGCCTAGAGTTTGGGGTATGGTTTTTTTAATATCGTCGGCTTAGAGTGTAAACCTGCTAACTCTATTTTTTTATCAAATATGACATATTAAAACCGTTCTAAAGAAAAAGAGATGCAGCATCGTTCAAGTAAAACTGCTACTTAAAATTACGATCGTAAGTTGTAGAAAAAAAAATGTTAAAAATACTTTCTTTCAATAACAACAATATTAAATTTTGTTTATTTTTTCTAAATCTAGAAAAAACTGCGAATTTCAAGGTAGATACGGAAAATAATAGTAGATATTATTCTGAAATATTGAATAAGATCAGCGAACGTAATTAGAGTATTGTAATGGATTTTGGATTTTTTTTCCTGGTGTAGAGAGATGGACATTTTCATGTTTTTTGATGAAATTTTAGAATATTAGTGGGGTGGTGGAATGTTTTTGGGTTGGCAATACATTTTGGGGGATTTAACGTTTCAAGATTTGTGTTCACTGGTGCTTTGTGTGTGGAAAATTGAAATTCTTTGTGTTTTCAGATAAATCATTAGATAATAAATATAGAAAAGGAATAATTAATAGCTTGTACTATGTATTCATATGATACAGAATGTGATTTGATTGGATTCAACTAAATTTAAGATTGTTTCAAGGTATGTTTGATGCTTTTTTGATGTAAGAAAAAATGTAAAAAAATGTAAAAAGAGGTGTGATGTGTGTTCAGTTGTTTGTAAAGTTATATATATTGGAAATAATGAAAGGATGGTTTTATTTTTAGGCTGATGATGACATAATTGTAGATGTCGAAACGTCCTGATATAACAATAAAATAAAAATAAATGAAAAAAATATAACCGTATTATTATTTTTTGAAACAAAGAAAATCAACACCTATTCTAAAAGAGAATTAAGATCCTCAGAAGATAAATAAATATTTTTTTTTAAATTATTAATTTTTAAATAATTTAACAACAATTTCTTCAAACCCAGTGACATATTCTAACTATTTATTTTTTGTTTTATTTATTTGATTATTTATTTACTCTTCCCAGTGTATTTATTTTTTTATTTATATTATTTGGACGACATGCGGTATTCCTTTTTTTGTTATTATTATTATTTTATTCTTGGTCGCAGCATACTAAGGTTTCTCACCGTTCTGCTGTGGCCACACCCTGAGCCACTCAACCGGATCCTGAGTGGGAGGATCGGAGGGCTATAAGGGGAGATGTGGAGGCCCTTTAAAAAAATATATCTACTCTTATTAAACCAGCAAAAATTCTATATTTATATATTTGTATCTTGGTTCTATTTTGAAAACGGCCTTACCGATTTTGATGAAATTCACGGGTTAGGGGGTTTTGGGGTTGACAATTCGATCTGTCACGGTCTCATCTTCAACAAAATTGTTTTTGATGGGTTTTTTTCGTAATCAAATTAATTATTCTCAGGTAGACAAATCCCATTCTTAGGGATTTAAAAAAGGTTTCCCTTTTCCTTTTGTGCCCAGACAGACAATGGGTTACCTTAATACATTGTTCTCAAAGGCCTTGAAGAAGTATTGTGATTGTGGTTTTTAACATATTTTGTTCAACCTAAACGTTAGAAATATTAATAAACGTTTTATAATTATTTTTATAAAGAATTTTATTTATTTAATAGAATAAAAAATAATCAAGAATTTATTTAAAAATATATTTCGCATAAGCAGGTCTCAATTTTCTGAAAAAATAACACATTTTGATAGGTTTTATTTATTAACAATTGGATGAATAAAAATGAATCATATGGTTGAATCAAAACAGGTGCAGTGGTGGGGGATCCGGGGGTAGGTCGAGGTTTCGGGGGTGGGGTCGAGCGGGGTGGAGGTGGGGGGGGGGGATACAGTGGTCGAATATTATATATTTTTGTATTTTTTTTAATTTGAAAACGGCTCTCAAATAAAAATCGACATTTTTATCAGAATTATAAATTAAAAATAATATTAAAATAAAGCTTTTAACTGAAGGAAGAAGTTACCGAGCATCGCTCGGTGCCTCCATATTTTTATTAGATAGGAAACTCTCGATAAGCAAAATTATAAAGCTGCACTTGCACTTGGATGGATATTCAATAGTAAATATAAAATTATAATTTTCATATCCTGGTAGAATTTGAACAGATTCAGAAAAAACTTTTTAATTTGATCCCAATCCGTTGTAGTCCTTCTAGAAGAGGGATTGTTATAAAAAACTTGTTCTTAGATTATTATTATTATTAGTATGGATAAAATTAAAATCATTAGTCACTTTTCAAAAGAAATATCTTGATTTTAATAATCTGAGAAATGATCACTATCTCCATCTATAATTTATTTAAATCATCCTTTATGCAAGAGATGAGCGAAAGGGGAATGAACGTAGAATATATGATTTGAAATTAAGGAAGAATAAGCGAAGTAATATTCATTCCTTGAAAACTTGATGCAAGTTGAATGAAAGAATGGAGGGTAGGAGGGTTGATTAATATGATCTACTCCTGAAGAGAAGGAGTGAAAACAAGTTTTGACTTTCAAAACTTAGTGACAAATAGAAATCCACACATTCATTCTATTTTACCCATCTAGGAATAAGTCAACAGAATAGTAGCACTTGTCTCTTCAACAATTCTTTTGTATAAATAAACGATGGCTTATACTCAAATGAAGTTGAAATTTTAAAGAAATGCAATTAGTTCTTAAAATAATAAACATAATAAAACATAAATTTTATAAAAAGGAGCTAAAAATATATATCCCGCCACCGATCAGCCTTCACCCCACTATATTATGGAAAAAATCGGATTTTTAATGAGAGAATTGTTAATAAAGTAAAGGGAGTGTAGTTTCACAGTGAAAGAAATAAAACTCAAAGAGGTTTTATACAAACTCAGTATATTTCGGATTATTAGTGTGTTTGCATAAATAGAAAATAGTATATCCCAACCAAAACTTCTCTGAAAAAACAGGCCAAATTCAAAAAAGTAGTGAAATCTAGTGTGTAGCCAAGTTAAATTCGCCAAAAAATATTTAAGTTGAGAAAATAGTAGATCTATCAATTTAAATATTCTTGGCGAATTTAACTTGGCTGCACACTTGATTTCACTACTTTTTTGAACTTGGACTGTTTTTTTAGAGAATGTTTTGGTTTAGATTTCTCTGTATTTTTGTTGGCCCGTTGGTCCAAAAGGCTAGAATTTTTATTTTTGACCCCCCATTTTGGGTTGTTAGTTTTTGTTTTTCTAGCCTTCTGGGGGTCCACAGAATATGCAAACACAATTTGGTTGAGTTTGGTCCAATGGGAGAGAATTTTCATTTTTGAACCCCCTCCCCATTTTTCACAATCAAATTAAATTATAATTGTATAGTTGCCTACGTATTCCTTCTTTTCTTTTTTTGTTGCTATAACAACAAATTGCAATTATTGTAATTAATATAAATATATAAACAACTTTTCAAATTTTGCTTTTCATTTGTATTACCATAATTATATTTCCCAAATAATGTATATTAGCTCCCGTAGGAAATAATGCGACATTTCTATCCCTATACTTTGATGTGATAGAAACTAACTTCTACACCCGATTGCGGAAAAAATAATTTTCTCTACCTTGATGTATAATATACTATTATCCATTTTATGATACCTACTCTTGTAGTCAAATTTAATTGTTTTTTGAAAATAAATTTTATTTTTTTTTTTTATTTTTATAGAGAAAAATTTGCGTAATTTAACAAAATGAAACGTTTTTTTAATTTTTATATAATTTCATCTAAAAGGAAAGAATTTGAGTAAACAAATACAATCGTCTTAGTTACCAAAAAAGGAGGCCTGAGGGAACCGAAAAACGAAAATGGGTACCTCAGGGTCGTAGCATGAAGTTATATATATCCTAGAACCTTCCTTAATAAACGGGCTATTTAATGCAAAAATAATTTTTTAAATCGGATTAGTATTTCCTGAGATTAGATCTTTTAAACCAACAAACCAACTAACTAACATACAAACTCTCAAGCATTATATATTAGTATAGATTAAAAACTGCTCGTCCACTGAAATGATCTAACGCTACAGAGTAGAAAAACCATTGCCTGATGTCTTTAGAGTAAACAGCCAGCAAGTTGCGAGCTGCCTTCTGGACTGCTAGCACTCATCACAGCGGGATGCCTAACTCTTCGCCTGAATCGTGGGCCTTGAAGAACGGCCTGTTCGAGCATCACAGTTGACTCTGATTGGTGTTTGGACTCTGCTTGCTGAATAGGTATGGGAATGGCGGGTGTTGGCGGTGAATAGAGGCGAGTCGACTGCATGGGTGGATCGGACAAGGAAGCGGAAGACGACTTGCTGCCAATTTAGAGTTTGTCGTTTCCGTCTCCGCCGAGAATACTAGTTCATCATTATATAGCATATATACATATAATTTCCGAAACTCCCTTATAATATTCCTATTAAAATTTTGTATTTTATTTATTTATTTAAGCCTTTTTTTGGTACATTTTGTATATTTATACAGTATTTAGAAAATAAAAGAGAACTAACAAGTTACAAAAAAGATTTTAGTATTATTATATGTATAGTATAATATATTATTTAAGTATTGTTCATTCATTTTGCACCAGGCCCGTTTGGGCGTAGGCCTCTCCCTTTCCTTTCCATATCGGTCTTCTTCTGGCAGTTCTGCTCCATTCATTTCCCGTTATCTTCCTAATATCGTCACACCATCTCTTGTGTTGTCTTCCCCGTCTTCTTTTTCCTTCGATAGGCCACCATTCTGTTACGATCTTGGTCCATCTTTCGTCGCTAAGTCTGGATATGTGACCTGCCCAATTCCATTTTAATTTTTTTATTAAATATGTTATATTTTTTAATTTTGTTTTTTTGTATATATATTCATTTTTTATTCTATCCTTTCTAAAATTTTGTATACAATTTATTATGTAAAACAGAGGTGCCCTCAAGGGGGTGGGGGTTAAGACGCAGAGTGCGTCATTCAAATTACTAGGGGGGGGGGGGGTTAAAAATTGCTGGAAATTAGCATTATATGGTAAAAATAAAAAACGGTCAAGTCTTATAACTTCAAGAAAATGTAATAAAAAGCTCTTCTAATTCTTTAGAATTGAATTAAATGGGGGGAATACTTTTTATTAAACTGGAGGGATGGGAGGGGGCATCTCTGTGTAAAATGGATACGGAAGTTACTTGTAGATTGTAATCTCCGACTAAAAAATTGACAACTTTTTCAAGACTTGGTACGTTTTCTGCAAATTTCGATAAATCAACAAATTTATTTGTCATCTAAAGTTGAAATTTGTTTTAGTGCCGAAATTTTCAACTCATAAGATTCAGCCAATTAAAAGTTACTCATATAACCATTTGGATTTTTTTGACTTTCTGAATTTTTCAACTGCATGTTCCGATGCTAGAAAGCTCAAAATGTAATTTTTTTATAATGATATTGATTCAAAAAATTAAATTTACGCTGAGCATATCAATGCTTCTTAATAAGTACTGATAAACCTAAAGTTATTTTGAAATAATTGGATTGAATTTTTGTCATTATTTATTCATTTGCTACTGATTATTTTTAGAATTTCATAAGCTACACTTCTCTTCAGGTTGCGTAAAACGGTGGACACCAAGGTTCTGGGAAACAAAGTTTGAAAGGAGATTGTTCAAATGACAAACTACGTTCAGGATAGATATAAAATACAAATTGAAAAGACGAAATCGCCAGAATTATTGAACAAATACTCAGTTCAATCCACTTTAGAATTTTCCAGAGGATCGAATGTTGACCAAACATCAATAATAAATGCCTTTTTAACAAACAAAAAACCCACCACACTAGATACTAATATTAGCGAAAATCACCATAAGATGTAATATCTATTAGCAGTATATAGAATTTAATAATTATAGGTAATGGAATAGAGAATTAGGGATCCTATAGGAAAATTTCACTCTTGACTTCTGGGGACAGAAAGATATCGGGTAAACAATTTTCATTCTCCCTTATAAGAGCAATGCATTTACTACCACGATAACTATCCTATTTGATTTTCGGCAATAATATGACTTTTATCGAAAGCGAAAATATTTAACCAGTGAATATTGAAAATAATTGCATTTTTACGGGCCAATTTTCTAATTTAATTCATGTAATAATAAAAATTTACATTTATTTGAGCAAGATATGTAACGTCTTTTTTTATTCTTTTTAGAATTACTTACTTACTAAATATATTATTCATATTTTGGTTAAGCTCTATTATGAATATCAAAATGCTTTTAACGATTTAACATAAAAAAAGACTGTATAATGCCTTTTTATGGATCTTTTAATCCAGTAGAGCAATGCTTGTCATATGTCCGTTTTATTCTTTTTCCCATATTTTTGTATTTAAAATTTTCCATTTATTTATTTGCTATTGTTTTTTTCTAGAACCACCCTCTTTAAAAACAAAAACAAAAATTAAAAAATAAATAAATTATTATAGATCAATTTTTATAGTGTAATTTAATACCTGTTTATTTTAAAAATTATTCCTCACTACTCCAATAATACTTGTTTTTTTGGCTTTTTGGCCTTTTTAGCCATAAGCCCATTTACGATACTACTAAATATTTTAAAATTTGTCTCTACACCCCCCTGGGTCAGGTTTTGGCCGGATGCCTCGCGTCTTTAACAAAATGAATTTTCCCATCAAAACATTTTAAAACAAAACTAATCAAAAAGTCAAATTTATATTTTAGATGAAAACTTGGAGTTCATCAAATAAAAATGTTAATACCACTCTCACAAATTTTTTATCATCCAAAGGCAACCGAAAACATAATAAATTTATTGTAATCCAGATTAGTTGATGAGATTTAATTTAATTCTAATCTTTTTATTTAATTACTGGATTACTTTTCGAATTAGTTATTGAAAAAAGATTTCGGCAAATTCTTTTACAATAAAACGTTTATCAAATTGAGTTAAGTTTTAAAGTTTCCTAAAACCTCCATCACCTCGCATTTCCGCAGGCTTTGGAATTGGGGTCAGTTTGCCTAAAAACAAAGTTTTCATTTGAATTGAATTTTTTGTTTGTTAAATCGCTTTGCAGAGACCCCATAGAAATTTTATGTCCTCAAGTCCTAAACTCATTTAGGAAAAAGCTATATAAGAAATGTCTTTTTTTAAACTTTCTTCACCCATTTAGGACTACTGTTCAATTAAACTGCTTTTTCTCTAGATGTCTCAAATAATTTTTACTTTATTTTATTATTTTATCGAATCTCAAATAAAAATTTAGCAAAATTAAAAAAAAAATGTCCTAAATCAATAAATAATAAAACTATATTTTTAGCTCATTTGGAATGTTTATTAAATTTTCCAAAAAAAATTTATTACAGAATTTAGATTTTTTTTTACAATTTTATGAAATTGCCATATAAAATAAATGAAAAAGAATATCACATAAAAAGATTTAAAAAAAAACCAGACTAATTTTTTTCGATTTTTGAGTTTTCACTTTTTCGAAAAGAAATAGTTCCTTTTGATGATTTTATGGAAATTCAATTAATAAAAAGCCAATTTTTTCCCGGGCCATAAGCTTTCCCTCTGAGACGAACCAAATAAAAATCACCCGTAGGATTCAGTAGTTGACAATCTCTCGTGTTTTCTATAGAATCTGCTACCATCGTCAATTTGAGCTTTTACCAAAAGTATTATATATTTTTTACCATTTTTTATACAGAACCCTAAAAATAAACATGTAATATTTATATTATAATATATCAGAAGTTGATGGTCAATTGGTAATATAGTTTTTTATTTATTAATAGGTATTTTATTAGGTTGTTTCAAAAGTTTTGTCCGTTTTTATGAGTCTACTTTAAACTGTAATACCTCAGTGAATACTTATTCAATTTAATCGAAATAAGCGCCATTTGAATCAGTGCACTTTTGCCAACGTAACACACGTCTATTGATTCCGTCGGCATAAAAATTGGGTCCTCGGGATTCGATGAAGTCGACGAAGGCCGTTTAAATATTTGAATTTCGAAGGGATTATAGTTATTTTTAGTAGATATTTTATAAAGATATAGGAAATCATAAATTCATCAAAAAACTAGAAAAAAGTTTCTTTTTATACACTTGAATTTTAAGAGAAAGTTGATAAGGGTCCCCCCTTATCATTAGTTTTTCAATTTTTTTTTAGAAAATAAATATTTGAATTTCGAAAGGATTATACTTATTTTTATTGATAATTATTTTTTATTTTTTGCAACGAAATTTTCTCTGGAGAGAGACGGACTGGTATAAATTTTAATTGAATGTAATGGAAGGCAGCCCAGAGGTAGTGAGGAAAGAATAAATTAACACATATAAAATAAGGTGTAATTTATTGGAATCCTTCCTCCTTTCCTTTCAAACCGACGTTTCGGAGGATTTTTCCCTCGACCCTTTGAAACCCTGAAGAAGGAGGGAAAAATCCTCCGAAACGTCGGTTTGAAAGGAAGGAGAAGGATTCCAATAAATTACACCTTATTTTATATGTGTTAATTTTTCTTTCCTCACTACCTCTGGGCTGCCTTCCATTACATTCAATTATTTTTATACTTTGATTACCAATCTGATATATTTCTTTATATCAATTTCATGATTAGTCAATATATCACCTCATTTAATATCTATTACTAAATTTTATCCCTAGAGTGTTGAGAAAATAATTTAAAAAAATATCTATTAAATCACACACCACTTGCGTCGATACAAATATTTGATAATAGTATTACTTAAATCGATTTTCCAATAATAATTTGATATCCGAACAGAAAAATAAAAAAAGTTGATAGGTATAAATATAAATCAAAGGGTGAAATAGATAATGATAAACTCTGCATTCACATGATTCCCATTTTGAATAGAAGTTAATTAATGAAATACGCCTTCTCAATAAGCAGCTGCGGATATTAATGCGAATAATATGGCAATATATTAAACTCAAGCGTGTCGCTTCCAAAAGCCTGGGATTATTTGTAATCTTAGTTCTAAATTTTAGAATGAAATTACGACTTCCTTTGAACCAACAAATGCGGGAGAAACCCAAGCTAAGATTCATAAGAGAGGCAAATACAGAAGAAGATATCTAAAAAACATAAATAGATAGGTAGAAAGCAAAAACAAAATGGAAAATAAATATTCAGTGTAATTTAATTTTGAATGATTCAATAACGAGAATGAATTGTAATTTTTAAAGAAATAAGCTGACGTGTTTTGATGTGGCCATCCACTTGACTTTACCATATAACCTGGCCCCTCACTTATATTTAATCTATATAATAAAAATGAATTTCTGTTTCTTTGTAAGCGCAGATCTCTCAAATGCCTGGACCGATTTGGCTAATTATTTTTTTTAATGTTCGTAATAGTCAAATTCAGGTTAATACGTAAAAAAAAATTGGAAAAGTTTCCCGGAAAATTGGAAAATTCAGGAAAAACGAAAAAAAATTCAGGTTAGCTAACATAGCTTGCCAAACAATAAAAGAACTAAACTAGCAAAAAACAAGTGTTGTCGGGCCCTGTTTGTAAGATTTTTGAGTGCCATTCATTCTCAATAGTTCTAACTACATTATCGTTGAAGAAGAATTTAATATTGCAACAAAGATTTAAAAAAAAATATGTTTTTTTTTAAAGTAAATTTAAAATAAAGTAAAAAACGTCATGATAACTAAATTTTTGAAAAAATTATGGTTATTTAAAAAAAAGCTATTTTTTCAAAAATTCCTAACTTCTTTTGGGTTGGGTGAAATTTTTTAAAAAATTCTGAAAACCGTCTTTAATAGGGTAGAAAAAAAAATTCAAGAAGCTCACACTAATTTATGAATAACTAATATAATGCTATTGTATAATTGTGTAATGTGTTGTATTTAATGAATATTGTAATATATTCTTGTGTATGTAATATATAATTTTGTAAATTGAGGCTTCTAGCCGTTGAAAAATGAAATAAATAAATAAATAAAAAAAGTTTCAGCCAAGCTTTTGATTATATATATAGATGAAAAATATTTAATTTAAAATAAAATATGTTATTTGAAAATCATTTTTCTTAAAAACACCCTTGGGAATCTCACCTCATTTTTTTCTATTGTATTTAAGACCCTCAGCCATTTTAAAAGAACAAAGCCTTTTGGCTTTTGTATTCGAGTTCATTCATTCATTTCAATATTATTTATTTATTTCAAAGTTAGTTTTTCCATTTTTAGACGCCTGGGGGACCACTGATTATTTATTTATACAAAATTTGGTTGAGTTTGGTACAAGAGCCTATATTTTCATTTTTTGACCCTACACCCCCCCCCCCCATTTTGGCGGATAGTTTTTGCATTTTTAGATTACTGTAGGCCCACTGATTATGTATACAAAATTTGGTTGAGTTTAGTACAAGGGCCTAAATTTTCATTTTTTGACCATATCCTCCTCCTCCCCATTTTGGGCGGTTAGTTTTTGCATTTTTATACTTCTGGGGTCCCACTGATTATGTATACAAAATTTGGTTGAGTTTGCTCAAATGGCCAAGATTTTTAATTTTTAACCCCCCCCCCCCCGCCCCCCTCCACCTCTTTAATTTTAGGTCGATATGCACCAAAATCTAATCAGCTCTTAATCTCAATGGACCAAAACTACGTGTGAAATTTGGTTTCGATATTCACTCTAGTTTTTGAGCTAGCTCTTCCACAAAAATTTGATAACGCACAGACTAACAGACATTTTGAGAAAACAAATTATCTCAAAAAATATATATTTTCGATGCTCCTTATTAGGGCTTTTTTGTAGATCGAAATGCCATGGTTTCGCTCAATTTTATTAATCAAAATAGTTTCAGCCGTTTTTGAGATATTTCGAAAAAAAGAAGGAAAAAACACTTTTTTCATCCACGATTACTCTGTATGGTAAAGTAAAAATTGAAATTTTCTCAAATACACAGTAGGCTAGTAAGCAAATTTTAATAATTGCTAATAATTTTAGCTAGAAAGTTGAATCTTAAAATAAAGGTATAGGTACTTTATTAATACAAACATATGTTCCAAATTTTCGATAACTTCCTATTTGACTATTCGATTTTTTTAAGTTTACAGACTGCTTTGTTTACATATCGTGTTTTTCTTTATTCGTTCATATTTAATTAAAATATTTAGTTTAATTTGTTCATATTTAGTTTTGTTTTGTTTTTTATTGTTTGTTAACTGTTTTTTGTTCAATATATCAATTAAATTTTGCGAAAACCGCAAATGAATGCGAAGAAGAGCGGACTGGTAAACTCTCGTAAGAGGACGGCTCCAGTGAAGCCATCATCAGCCTCGGCAAACGGCCCCTCAACTTCAAAGGGAATATCATCTCCTCAAAATTCAAGTGTACGGAAAAAGAAGAAAGATGAATCAGAAAAATATAATATTGAGGTAACGAATTATTTCGACTCATTAAATCCTGATAAATTAAGTGGTGATGATCCTAACGCAGAAATGGCGTCCTTACCTCCTTCAGAAGAAGAGGTTAGGCCTATTAGGATTCCTCCAATCATTGTTCGGGGCCATTTCCAAAACCCTAAGGAAATTTTCGAGTTAGCGCATGGGCTAGTTACAAGCGCGCTGAACATAAAATGTACAAGGAGTAATACGATCTTTCTTTGCAACACATCTAGAGATCACCAAATCATCATAGAATTTTTGGACAAAAGACAAATAAATTATTATACATATCCTTTGCCTGGTCAAGGACTTACTAAAATGATCCTTCGGGGCTTGAGCAGTGGCATTTCTGTCGAAGATATTAAAAATGAACTAATAAATAAAGGCTTTCCCCCTCAAAAAATAGTTCAATTTAAGGATAAAAATAATGGTCGTGAGATCCCAATATTTATTTGTATGTTCAAGCCTGGAACTCCTTTTTTAGAAGTTAAAAAAATCGATAGGCTTTGTTATATGTGTGTTCGGTGGGATAAGTTTAAAAATAGATCTAAGTTTATACAGTGCTATCGCTGTTTGGGATTTAATCACACCTCCAGGACCTGCAAATGTGACGAACGATGCATCAGGTGCGGAAGTGGGGTCCATCGTAACTTGGATTGTGATTCGGAGTTAATAAAATGCGCTAATTGTGGCGGAACTCATTGGGCTAATTCGATTGAGTGTCCTTTAGTAAAGAGAGAAATTCAAAATCGTGAGAATAAGCAAAAACCAAAAAAGAATGTTAAGCAAGTCATGGAAATCACAACCTCAGATTATCCAGATCTCCCATCAAAAGGGTCTAACAATCAACCGCCACCTAATATATCTGTTGCGTGGACTAAAAACCCATTGCGCTCGGACTCAAAAGAGGAGTCTAGTAAAGATTTGATCCAGGAAATTTTCTCTTTACTAAAATCATCGGGAATATCTCAACTATTGGGAAAAATTTTAAAATTATTGAAAGCTCTTGCCGTAGCGAAAAATGGGGCTGAGCGTCTGAGAATTCTCCTGGAGGATGGAGCCTCACTGCTGGGGTAATGGCTATCCTAAAAAATATTAAAATTATTAATTGGAACGCAAATGGCATAAAAAACAAAATCTCTGAGCTAATCGAATTTGGTAAACGTCAGAATGCTCACGTGATTGCAATAACCGAATCTCGTCTTAACCTAGAAAGTAAACTTTGGTTACCCGGATATACTATTTTCCGAGCTGATAATTCCCCTCCTGGTCGAGGAGTTGTACTTGCTATACATGAGGACTTTCATGCTGAGCAACGCGCTCTACCTGACTTAGGACATCTTGAGGCAATAGGAGCTTCTATTGACACACCGAGTGGGAAAGCCATTATCGTCACTGTATACAACTCTCCTTCGAGATTGAGACCTCTTAACATTAGCGTGCTTTCTTCTCTCATGCGCCTAGGAAGTAAAGTGATATTAGTAGGTGATCTAAATGCAAGACACGAAGAGTGGGGGTGTAATAGAGCGAATATGAACGGCCGGAGACTATTCGACTTTTGCTTACAACATAATATAGAGATTGTATTCCCTGCTGAGCCAACTCGCTATCCTTTTACTTCAACGGCCTTCCCGAGTGTTTTAGATCTTATGTTAGTTAAAGGTATGCCGGGAATTAATATATTCGCAACCAGTTTCCAAGAGCTGGATTCGGATCATAATCCAGTTGTTGTGGAAATTAAACAATCTTTTATTTCTGAAACTCAAAAAATATGGGATATCTCGAGAGCAAATTGGAAAGAATATCGTCGGCTGATTTGTGAGCAAATTGATATTCCTAATATTAACTCAACTGATGATCTCGATGATGCCACAGTAAAGCTTACAGACGCCATCCATAATGCCGCTAGATTGTCCATTCCTTTGAAACGTTCGTCTTTTAAAGGAGACCCTTTACCAGACAATATTAAGAACATCATTCGTCAACGAAATCAAGCTAGGAGAGCGTGGCAACGTCATCGACTTGACACATCACGGACTGAAATGAATCGTCTCTCTGCTGAAGTAAAGCGAGCAGTAGCTGAATGGAGGAAAAATATTTGGATTGAACGCATTTCTAGTTTAAATGTTAAAGATTGTTCTCTTTGGAAATTTGCTCGACGTTTACGCGGGTCTAAAAATTCTATTGGACCTATTGCAGGACCAAATGGTCTTGAATATTCATCTGACCGACAAGCTAATATCCTAGCGGGAATATATCAGGAACAATTCACAAATACCGAACAATCTGAAATTAGTGAAAATAGCTTGATTTATGAAGTAGCAAAAAAGCTGGAAGATCAAAGTGTAGCAGCCACCTATCCAACCGTAAAACCTAGGGATATAAAAGCAGCTATAAAGTTAATTAAAAAGAAAAAAGCACCAGGGCATGATGGTATACTACCTGTATTCGTACATTTTCTTCCAGGAAAAGCAATTTTATTTTTAAGTCGAATAATTACTGCTATATTCAAGCTGGGACATTTTCCATCGACTTGGAAATGTAGTGAGATAATTCCGGTCCACAAACCAGGCAAGGATAGGTCTCAGGCCACTAACTACCGACCCATCTCTTTGTTACCTGTTCTGGGGAAACTAGCAGAGAGATTCATCCTAAATTGGCTAGAGAGGGAGACATCTGAAAGGAATCTTCTCCCAGATACCCAATTCGGTTTCAGAAAAGGACATTCGGCAGTTCATCAGATTGTGAGAGTCAGTCATTTTATTAGGGGTCGTTTAAATTTAAAAAAAGCCACTGGGATGGTACTGCTTGATGTTGCTAAGGCATTCGACAGTGTTTTTCATTTAGGATTGGTAGCTAAATTATATATTTTTGGTCTTCCCGGTACCCTGTGTCGAGTTATCGATAATTTTCTCAAGGAGAGAAGTTTCAGAGTGCGGGTGGGTCGTTCTAAATCATCCTGGTATCCTATAAGAGCAGGCGTTCCTCAAGGCGCTCTGTTATCACCTTTGCTCTATGCTCTTTATACCTCGGATCTACCCAAGCTAAAATTTGCAAATATCGCTCAATATGCCGATGACATTGCTATTTATTACTCTCATCAGAATTTCAAATGTTTAAAGAGAAGAATCGAAGAGGAAACACAGGTTGTCTTAAACTATTTCAAAGATTGGAGACTCAAAATAAACCCAAATAAGTCTGAAGCTATTCTTTTTACAAGAAAATTTAAATATATTAATACTACATTAGATATTGGTGGATATGAATTAAAATGGCAGCCTAGTGTGCGATATCTTGGTGCTACACTTGACCGTAGGGCGAATTGGGCTCTCCATACCAAGTTAGCCAGAGAGAAGGGTCTCCTGGCAGCAAAAATCATTTGGCCTTTGATTAGACCTGGCAGCCTGCTTCCTCTGAATGAAAAGTTGACTCTATACAAAATGCTTGTTCGGCCAGTCATGGGATACGCTGCCCCTGCATGGCTCCCCTTCGCCTCCAAAACCAGGCTCGACGATTTGGAAAGGGTCCAGTCAAAAACATTAAGAAAAATGACCATTCCTCCTCCAGGAATCAACAACCATATAATAAGAATCGGGCTAAACATGACTTCTCTAAAAGAAAACCTAGAAAATAGTGTTAAAAAATTCGAAAATAATGCAAAATCAAGTCTCAACCCTCTAATTAACGAACTATACCGGATGTGACACTTCATTTCTCATTTAGTGATATTCATTTCATCATCATTCATTTTGTTTTGTTTTTGTGTTTTCTTTTTTTTTTTTCTATGTTAAAAATAAAGTATATGGGGTTTTTTTATCAATTTTTTCCCTTACCATAATAAGGAGTGAGAATAATGTATAATAAAATAAAAATAATGGACATTCGATGGTGAGGCTTTCGGGCCTCGAGGTCGAAGTTTTTTTATAATTGTAAAACATGTTGTATTTTTTTTTATATTGGATAATAAAGATCATTATTTATTTATTATTTATTTATTTAAGTTTACAAGCAATAAATACAAAAATGTAATGATTTCAAGAAATATCAATACGGAAATTTTGACTCCATATTGAACTTTCTACGACTTTTTCGACTTATCGTTATATTTTGTTGTTTTTTTACTTATATTTTTTTTAAAATACTTTATTTTAAAAATGCATTAAGATCTAGAAAATAAATTTCCTTCAAAACATCATACAATTTTTTGTTTAATTTTTCTCCTTTGAAAAGCTATAGAAAATTTCGGATGAACAAGAAAAATATTTTATATTGTGTTGTATACAATTTATACTGATTTCCTAATATAATATTTTTCATTTTTCTGCTTTCTTTACATATAATTTTAGCGTTCCCAAATTTTTTCTAATAATTTTATTATTTTCACACCCTTGACTAAAAAACCTAAGCTAATCGATGTAAATGAAATCTGAATAAAAGGAATTTTTTTTTACTTATATGGCCTTGGTTTGAGATAACATCTGGCCAGTTTAAGTTTGCTACAATTTTTATTTACAGCTTGATACTTTAACAAAATGAAAATTCAATATATACGTATACTATATAATATCTCATACCTATGATATGTCCGAAAATAACTTTTCTATATCCATTCAATGTATTGTATTAGAGGGGCCTGTATGTTGGAAGTGGGATTATATTGATGTATTGATATTGTTTTATAAAAAATTTATTATTTTTTTTTAAGAGCATTCTAAATATAAAACGTCTCCGATCATAGACTCTTTGCAATTACAGTTTGGTGACTGACGATTTTTAATTTTGAATATATAATTTTGAATTAGTAGCATAATCTAATCTTAGTCTTAATCTTATTAATAATGCAGTTAAGTTTCTGAAATACTTTTCTTCCTGAAACCATGGCTTAGTAGGTATATGGGGAAATATTCCACTAGACTAGACCAACTATTATTTATTTTAATTTTGGTTGACTATCGTTTTACCATTGGGTTTTAGAATGACATCTGATCTTATAGTGAATATGCCAGTAATTATCGAGGGGTGAACCGCGATTGGAATTAGGTGTACACCGTCTTTGGAATTATGTGGAATTATTTTGGAATTCATTAGATAATGCCCCTTCATCTATTGTCTTCTATTTGGGAATGAAAGTGGAAGTGGAAGTAGGTGTATACGATATTAGGTCGCGGTTCACCCCACAATAATTAATAAATCTAAATTGATCAGCTGACCTGATATACCAGTCTCTTTAGCCAAGTTATCTGCTATTTCATTATAAATTTTCCACCTGGGTTTGACTGAACGCATTTGCAGTTAAACTCTTAAAGGTAAGTGGAATTGCCGTATCAGGCAGACATGTATGAATAATTTAGTCGCTAGTCGTTAATATTTGTATTTATTTCATGAATAATGGTAGAATAAATATTAGTCTTTTTTAAATTCACTCTGTTTATCTGCCCCAGCATTTGCTAGCAGCTTATGCAACCAAACAATAAATCATAAATGTACTCTGAATGTGTCATCACTACTTTCACATACAAATAAGTCAAAATAAAGCAGATCAGTTACACAAATTTTGATTAAACATAATAAAATTTGGAGTTTGTTCTTGAATTTTACTAAAATATAATTTCAATAAAATAATTTTTTTTAAACATAATTTTTTCCGTTTAACTGAATTAAGTTACTCTCAATAACTCATGAACTTAGAAAGTTTATTCTGAGTCAAAGATTATTTGTATTTGAAAACCAAAGAATCTATTATATTTCGGGTTTTCTAGCTTTAAAAAATTCGGTCCAAAAATTCAGAAAATCAATAAATAATAGAATTGTCATATTAGAAGCTATATATATATATATATATATATATATATATATATATATATATATATATATATATATATAAAATAAAGGTTTTGTCTGTACATTGCTCCAAATCACGCAAAATTTTGGTTGCACACGTTTCAAGCAAAGTTATGAACGAAAACTCTCAACAAAATTCCTGTCTGTCTGTTTGTCTTTCTGTATGTATGTTTCCGTCGTTTCCGAAAAGTTGCTCACGATTCACGTAAAAACGACTGAAGGGATTATTATGAAATTTCATATTTACATCAGATGTCTTCTAACTTACGTTTATAGCTATATAACGTTTTGATATTTTGACCCCAGAAGGGGGTTTGGGGGGGGGGCGCACGAATGAAAATTATCAAATGACTCCTAAACTATTAACTCTACGGCAAATTTTATTATAAGCAAAGTTGTAGGGGATGTGATTTCTGACAACTTTTGTTTAAAAAAATTCCCCCAAAAAACCACCCAAAAAGGGGGGGGGTCAAAATATGAAAATTCTTGCTCTTTGACCAAACTCAACCAAATTTTGTATACATAATCTGTGGGTCACTAGAAGGCTAGAAATGCAAAAACTAACTACCCAAAATGGAAGGGATCAAAAAATGAAAATTCTTACCCTTAGAGCCAACTTAACAAAATTTTGTATACATAATCTGTGGGTCATTAGAAGGCTAGAAATGAAAAAACTGGGGGGGGGGCACGGGGGGAGCAGGGTGCAGTGGAGGGTTTAGGTCAAGGTCCAGAGGCGTAATGGGGGGGTTCAGGTGAGGGTCCAGAGGCTTAATGGGGTGGTGCGGGGGCTGGGGTGGTTCGGGGGCTGGGGTGCGTGGTGGTGGGGTGCGGGCGGTGGTTGGGCACGGGTGCATGGTGCGGGAGGCGGGAGGTGCAGGGTGGGGTTAGGTTGGTGGAGTTCGTGGGTTGGGGGTCCAGCAGCTAGCAAGAGGGCCACCGAAGGCGGGCCTTGCAGCTAGTTATATCATATAATTGTAGTTAATGACCTAAAATTTGTATGAATAAACAACATCTCTGCATTTACTTTCGACTTTCTAGTCTTGACGAAAAATTGATAAAATTTGTGTAAGGCGTACCGTGCCGGATCTTGTAAATTTTTATTCCAATAATATTCTTTAAAACGAATTAAAACAAATTCACACTTCCTGAATAATTGAAAATGAGCTGAAGCGATATAATCTCTGAAATTGTTGTCTTTTAAATCTTTTTAGATAAATGGGATAATCTCTTAACATTTAATTAAATTGGGCTTTCTATCTATTCTCTCTAATGAGACTTTAATTCATGTTGAAATTTTAAAGAATTTCTCAGACGAGAACAACATTTTGTATTTGAATTAATTAAAAAAAACGGTATGCTGTCACTTTCAATAATACGTTTCACAAAAATAATTAATAGATTAGCGGGATCTTGTAAAATTTCTCTATCAATCAAATGAATTCAAATTAAATGATGAAAATATATTAACATCCATTAGCACTTTCGTCTTACAAGTAAATACGTCATATCCATATGTTAATGAGTTTACAAACAATTGAAAATTTTTCGACAGATAGACTAAAATTCAATTTTCATTTGATTTGAAATCGAAACTCTAGGATCTAGGATCTAATCAATCATGGTATAATGATCGGTTAAAGTTGATGAATCTTGACCCAAGATGCAATTAATTATTTCGATCTCATTAACTATAACTTATTTAACGATTACATTTTTTTCTATTTTTAATAAATAAGTTATAAACCTAGTATTCAGTTAATGTAATTGAAATACAAACATGTTGAAACCAGAACTAGATCTCTGTTCTCTTATTGTGGTAAGTATCAGAATACATATCTATCTATCTATCTATCAACTCTTATTAAACGAACAAAAATTGTTTATTTGTTTGTATATTTGTTTGTATCTTTGTTCCATTTTAAAAACGGCTCTAACGATTTTGATGAAATTCACGAGTTAGGGGGTTTTTGGGTTGACAATTCGATCTGTCACGGTCTCATCTTCGACAAAATTGTTTTTGATGGGTTTTTTCGTAATCAAATTAATTATTCTCAGGTAGAAATGGCATTCTTGGGCTTTTAAAAAAGTTTACTCTTTTACTTTTGTACCCAGGTAGACAATGGGTTGAGTTAATTTGTTGTTCTCAAAGGCCTTGAAGAAGTATTGTGATTGTGGATTTTAACATATTTTGTTCTACCTAAACGTTAGAATTATTAATAAACGTTTTATAATTGTTTTTATAAAGAACCTTATTTATTTAATAGAATAAAAAATAATCAAGAATTTATTTAAAAATATTTTGCATAACCAGCCAGGTCTCAATTTTCTGAAAAAATAACACATTTTGATAGGTTTTATTCGATTTTGATTGGATGAATACAAATGAATCATGTGGTTGAATCAAAACAGGTGCAGAAGGTGGGGTGCAGTGATCCGGGGGTAGGGCGAGGGGGGATCGAGGTGGGGGAGTGGGGGACGGTACAGTGCTATACTATATACACGGTACAGTGCTATACTATATATATATTTGTATTTTTTTTAATTTGAAAACGGCTCTCAAATAAGAATCGACCTTTTTATCAGAATTTTAAATTAAAAATAATTTTAAAATAAAGCTTTTAACTCAAGGAAAAAGTTACCGAGCATCGCTCGGTGTCTCCAGGTACTAGATATAAATAAAGACACACTTAGAAAAAAAATTGTGTTTGTAAACGATTTTTCTTCACATTTCAGGTATTTATTTCTAAACGCAATAACCAAAAAAATTTAAAGAAATTCACTGAATTTACCACTCAGATCGTTCATCAAATGGTGCATTATGAGTCTAAAATATATATATTTTTAAATGATGATATTATTTTTATTTCAGTGTAATTTTATAAATTCGGATGTTCAAAAAAATTTATTAATTAATTAAGAAAATTATTAAAGAAATAGAGGAGCGAAAGTTACAAATTGTTTGTGGTTGTGTGATTTCCAAGCTATGTAATATGGTGTTAGTTTTTATTACATTATTATTTATTAGATTCGATGTTACCCTCTATCACAAGAAAAAAATATAGGTACTTAAACATAATCAGAAAATATTGAATGAGACATAAGCTCAAGAAGAAAAACAATTTGTTTGGAATATTGAGACCTTAGTTTGAACAAATGATCTAACCCCTTTTCACAGCTGCTGTCAATAAAGTAATTAGACCCAACATAATCACCACCATTGATGGATGGGATATTGTTCATAAAGAAAATCTTCGTGAAAAAAGGTGGAAAAATATATTAAGTTCATCTATTAATATTCTTATAATCAAAGCCCTTGATCACATTCCCGTTCTTAGAGTTAAGCAAAATGCGGCGCAATTATTTCCTTCATTGGTGATCGTCTACTCATCTTGTTCCAAGCTTGAATTATACTTTGAAAGTTAAATGTAAGTTTTGAACATTATAATTCATGAAAGTTTCAGAGTATAAGTTTTTGCCTGTAATATAGACAACGTCTAGATTTAAAAGGATCAAAAATCACTTGGTATTGAATAATTTATTCCAAGTGTATAAATTTGAAGGAAAACTTTCGAAAGAACTAGTTTTTCTACTTATATGCAATTTAACTTGCTTTGAAACTATCATCAAGAACATTTTTGAAACCTGTAAAGTAGGGTTTATTCCAAATGTAGGTATCTCTTTAATTTCTAATTTTACATTATTTTAAGGGATAAGGGCCATAACTATTTGAAATTTTACTGGAATTGATTAATGCTGCTTGAAGAGATTCTGGCAGTTGAAAGCCTCAATCTTTGCTTATTTGCAATTACTACCCCTGAAGAATATATCTTAGAACATAAACACGTTTGGGTTATTTATTTTTTCATTAATCGTTTCCTAAAGTCGCACAGACAAACTGAACAAATTTGGTTGAAATAGGTCTTGCTAAAACTACCGATCAATTGTGCTTGCTGCCTTAGCAGCGACCCTGGCTTGCTTGGGAGGACTCTCTCCAGAATCCTTTAGTAACTGCAGGATAGTTCGTATGATCATAAAGATTTTCCCGAAATTAAAAAAAAATGAAACAAATGAATACCATATTTTTCAAATAATGAAGTTATACTTCTTTTGGCGCGTTTGGATGAGAGTGAATTTGTAACCTGCGCGCGCAGATGTCACAAAAATTAACATGATGAAGTTGGCTACAGAAGAGAATAAATAATATATTCCTTTAAACGACTGCAAGTAATCTAACAAAACGTGTTGTTATTTTCAAATTCAATAAACCAGTTGATGTGGATGTGAAATATATTATTTATATTAATAATCAATTCTTAGTAATTATATATTTATATAATTATATATTATATTTTTGAATAATATATATATATTTATTATATAAATTTGTCAGTTACAAAAACTGGAAAAACTTTGAGAGTGTTTTCAAATATTAGAGGTTAATTCTGTAAGTATTATTTCTAGAATTATTACTGGAGAGTTAATTATTTTTTAATAAATATTTTAGTATTTTTGTTATACTTCTTTTGGCGCGTTTGGATGAGAGTGAATTTGTGACCTGCGCTAACGTTTCATCAAGACCATTTATATCATATTTTAGCTACCAGAAACATCTTGTCACTCACCTGCCTATTCAATTATTACCAGAAGAACTTATGGATATAGCTTAGAATATTTTAAATATTTAAAAAATATATTTGACTCGTTCACATGATAATTAATGATTGTTTATTTTGACTGTATAGCTATTTTTACTGAAATAAAACCTTTTTGATTAATTTAAATATTTTTCTTCGATCTTTACTGCAGTTTTGTTTTTTGAAATTTTTTTTCAGACGCCAAAGAAGTATAACAGTACATAAGTACACACACACTTTTTTTTATTTAATTTCTCATAATAATTTTATTTGAGAACTTTCATTTCTTTATCTGAATTGTTTGAGTGAAAATTCTAAACACGGTTTCTCGAGATGTCTCAATAACTTTTTGTGTACTGGCTAAAACCCTGATCACCCCAGGCTAAAAATAAACGTAGTAGATGCTCAACTTCTAGATCGTCACGCCTTTCACTTTATGCACACAAATATAGATACATAAGAGATATTAGTATTCATAAACTGTTTTGTTTCAAGAAATGTTTGAATATCTTCATTTTTTGTGTGGCTCTAGAATGCTCTAGAATGGAGATTTACAGCAATATCCACTCTAGGAGTTGAAGTAGTCGCTCGACAAAGAAATAAAAACTCCATTCTATTATTTCCTTATCTATGTCGTAGAAAAATAAAATTGCGTTCAACTTGTGAATAAATATTTGTTTGTTGGCAAAAATGATCTCTAAATCAGGTTCTCTGGTAAGCTAAATATTATCTAAAAACACTTTTTTTATTGACAAACAAATTTATGAAAGCTGGTAGGTTATCAAACGGCTCATCAGATCCTTTTGTGACTGAATTAAAGCCGATAGAGTGAATGCGAATTCTTTCCGGGCGGAAGGTGTGGGGTCGGGACTGGATGCCTAAGGGGTGGGTCTGTGTGTTTATGCGGTTCGATCGAACTAGTGGCTGCCTCGTTGTTTTGAACGAGGTCCTGGCTTATGAAACGATATTCGCAATTCGAAGCACGGAACGTGCGATCTCGAGGTGACTACAAGGCGAAGCCACCCCTGTGCGATGGCGAGGGGTGCATCCCACCCGCGTCTTGCGCCCTCGACAAGCCCGGCAATGCAGTTTCTTTCCACGAGGAAATCAATCCACGACTGCGGGAAAATTCCAGACAAACTCTCCTATCGAGAAGAGCAAAATTATTCTTTTAAGTAAATTTTAAACGAATGAATGATACATTCAAGAAATTAGCATATAATTTTAGGTAATGAAGAATATGCAGAATATGCTAGGCCCATATAATTTTTTCAGATTAGGGGTGGGGATGGGCAATTTACTAAGCCATCAATTCTCACCAACCTTCATCGACTTGAAACCAAAGTTAGTTGCCAGGTTGACTTCTTCAGTGATAGTCTGAGAACTTTTAGAACTCTTTAGTATACTAAGTGTGGGTAAATCAAATCTTAATTAATTGGTGTTAGTTGTTAAACTTTAACTTAAAGGATTTAAATTTATATTTATGTTCTGAATTTATAATTTTAATTTGTATTAAATTTATTTATGTTTTTTATATTTATATTTACTTATATTAGATTTAGATTTACATTGAATTTACATATTTATAATTTGTATATATGTGTAGTCTGAGTTTGTATATAGGTACATATATTTATTTTAAATTCATATGGGCTATTTTGCACTAGAAATTGTAAATAATCATATCTGCTACATATATTTATATTTGTTCTTAGGTTTTGTCTTTAAGAAAGCTTTGTAAAAAAGGGTGTGACTGACCGTTAAATAAATAAATAAATAAATAAATGGGAAGAAAACGTCACTAGTTTATATTATTTAAACTTTAAACCATTGTTTCTCAAACTTTTACAAATAGGGACCAGTATTTTCTTAAATATTTTTGCCCCACCCTTATACATATAACAAAATATAATTAATAAGTAACACTAATAAGCACTTGCAAAAAAGTAGTGGTTACAATAAAAAGAAACTAAATAAACATAGCATAAAACGAAAATAATATGTTTTAAAAGAAAGAATTTAATTTTTAGGTCAGATTCTAGGATTTTAATAGAAATATCGCAATATAAAAAATATTTCTACTAAAATCCTAAAATCTGTCCTAAAAATTAAATTCTTTCTTTTAATATACATTGGTTAAGTTTAATCCGAGCTGATTTTTTGAAAAACATTCCAACTATTTCAAAAAAAAAAAGATGCTCAAATCTTTAGTTTTATATAAAAATATAAATTACTTTAAATATTTATTCATTTTTTATGTTGTCCACAAACTTTTTAGTCTGAAGGGTGTCCATACAAGTAAATTACCAGACTTACATGTAAAGATGAATCATTGTTCAAACAATCTATTTACTTATTAAAGAAAATGAACAAAATTAAGAATGCCAAAGAAGAGATATTTTTTCCATGTTTAATGTGAAGGATGATATTGTTTGTAATCAAATAATAAGTCTAAATCAGGAGGAAATAAGTTAATTTCATCCTCAAATCTTGCTCGACATCCACTCAGTTTCTGTAGATATTTTTTAATAAAACTAAAATAAAGAATCAAATTTTGCCCTTATAAGTTTTAGGTAACTTAAAAGGCATTAAAAATCGGACTTCTTTCTCCCATAAATTACATGAATCACAATCTTTCATAATGGACGCTCTATGTAACCGTTATGTTAAAAGTGATGCCTAATCAAATATTTTCTGAGGACTGGAACTTTTTTCTGCGTTCTGGAAACGGGCCGCGGACGTAAGTTTGGGAAACACTGATTTAGACAATTAAAATGTTTTATAAATTTTTCCGCTAAATAATTGATAATACTAACGAGAAATTAGCTAATTAGCAACGTTGCATACACTCAGCCTTAAGTTTAAGTTATTTCATAAGTTTTGTTAAGGGAAAATGGTCTGGGTTCTTGATGAAACATTGTAAATAAAGTAAAGTAACTTTTTTAAAATATGAAATATAAAATACTAGGTAGGTTTCACAAAAATTAAATTTTTTCAACGAACCAGACAAAAATTCCACACACCATTCATGGTGTTTGGTGCTATATGAATCTATTCAGAAGAACCATTTTCAAATTTAATATACTTTTGAATATATATTACAAGTCAGATTTAATTTCCTCCTATAATCTTGATTTAGATCAAATCTGTAATCAAGATTAAGAAAAATAATAACAAGATCACTAAATCGATTAAAAAGTAACAAAACTTCATTATTTTAAATGGGAATCCTGAACAAGAGCTTAAGTCAATGAAACAAAAGGTCATCTTTAAAGGTGAAGACATTTCGTTCAGAAAATCTCAAGCCTATAATACTTAGCTCAACTCAGACTTTATCGAAAACCATAATATATCCATTTCATACATAAAACATTAAAACTGAAAGCAAGATACGAATCGAAAACATGATAAAAACTCAAATATCTATTTATGTGAAAGAAAAATTGGTCTAGCAATGTTTTTTGTAGCTTTGGAAATAAAGTTGATGTGAAAGATATTAATTTGCCGATGGTAATAGATTCAAATTTACTAGAAATTCATAGATCAAAGATGGTGTCATCTATTAATTCCGATGGAGTGGAGTGGTCTTCAAAATTCGAAACACTCAACCACCTTTATTTAAATTATATGGCATGGCTATATGTTTAAATTTAGAATCACTATATCGCGAAATTTTACAAATTAAGATA
>JALMQS010000099.1:14006643-14116801 GCA_024734495.1 Forficula auricularia | reverse complement strand
ACTCGGGTTCGATTCCCGAGGGGGTGAAAAACAACCCCTCTGACATATAATTAAAAATATTCCACTCCATCGGAATTAATAGATGACACCATCTTTGATCTATGAATTTCTAATAAAGTTGATGATTAAGAAGATGCACTTGGTGTAAATAAAAAAATTAACATATTCTTTTACTGTTTTGATAATCAGTGTATAGTAGAGTGGTCCTTATTTTGGGTATTTTCGAATTTTTAAACTACCAACGGTTCATATGGTTCTAACTAAATAAAAAAAATATCCCCCAAGTTTCAAATCTCTATCTCAATTATAACCTGTGCCCCCAGCGATGTAAGTTTCTCATCTAAATAACACGGGGTTTTTGCCATTGAAAGATCAATTTTTTATTCAGGCCAAAGTAATGGTTCAAAAAATTTGAAACTCTGTAGACTTTATCCTTATAATAATATTAGCTATCCATCAGAATTATTACAGATTTTTAGCTATTATAATTTTGGAGTTACTGCTATATAAAATACTGCTATATTTATCTCAATGTTAATAAGTTAGAGACTCCAAAATTATAATAGTTAAAAATCTGTAAAAATTCTGAGGGATAGCTACTATTATAAGGTTAAAGCCTATAGAGTTTCAAATTTTTTTAACCATTACTTTGGCCGGAATAAAAAAATGATCTTTCAATGGCCAAAAGCCATGTTATTGGATGATAAACAGATCGCTGTGGGCACAGGTAAAAATTTAAATTTCATTGGTATTGGACCATTTTTGATTTGTTTGTTCAGGCATAACTTCTTTGTTTATGAACCGATTTGAATGAATCTTTCTGCTTTTGGATCAGTGTGGCTCCAAGATAGTCAAGATACCTAACTATTTATTTATTTTATGTATGTTCAGCGAGAACGTTTTGCCACGTGGGCCGTTTTCGATGATTCTTTTTTTATTGGAAAGGGGTCCCATATTAATTTGGTCAAATTCTGATCATATAATCAATGACAAAATAACATAAATCTTATGAGCAAATAATCGAATTTATAATAAAAAATAAAATCTTTTATAAAAAAACAATCTTAAAACGTTCATTTAAAATCCGCAAACATTTCTAGAGAATTTCTATATTTATGAATTGATATTATCATTTTCTGTTTCATTCGCCCGACGCTTTCTCGTACGAGATGCATGCAAGGTATTATCACAAGTCACTATTAATAACATCACGAAAAATAAAATTAATTTTTATAAAAAAATAAAATAAAACCGACTTTAAAAAAATTAAATGCAGCAAATAAAATAATAAGAACTCAAAAATAAAATAAAATCCACTAAAAGGTATAAAATAATTATCTTATTTAATTACAACTAAACAACGGAATATTAACTTGAAATCACTTTTTGAAGTCGGTGCCAAGCATATACATTTTATGAATCGAACTCGACGGATCTTACTTATAATAGTACGTTTGGCGGGTACACTAGCTTAGTTTGTTTAGAACCGACTTCAAAAAGTGATTTCATGTTAATATTTCGTCGTTTAGTTGTGACTAAATTAGATAATTATTTTATACCTTTTAGTGGATTTTATTTTATTTTTGGGTTCTTATTATTTTATTTGTTGCATTTAATTTTTTTGTTATCGGTTTTATTTATTTATTTTTTTTTTTTTTTTATAATCATGATACATTTTCATTCGAAAATAAAAATTATTATTTTTATTTTGACATATATTTTGTTTTCCTGTCACCTTTTTCCACTTTTATTTTATCTTGTCACCTTATTTCAAATTTAATATTTCGGTTAAACGGTTCGGAATAAACAGATGAACCCGACGATAAACTCCTTCACGCAGCAACCTTAAATATTACCAAAGAAATAAATAAAATTCTTAATTTAATTTATTTCCTGTGACCTCTTTGCTTTTAAGAAACAAAATTTCGTTACCCATACAATTTAGATTCCTTTCCTTTTTATTTATTTATTTTATTTTTAAATTAACAACCCTTAATGTGTTTCGTATTTAGTTTAAATCTTAAACTTTTTATAAATCTTCTCCTTAATACAAAATTATATTTTCTGATTGTCAAAGCTACCTTTGCTTAATGATCTGGAAAATGCTTTGGGGGTTGGAAAATTAATTAAAATTTTTTAGCGCGTTCTTTTATAATGTTTAAGTTTCTAATTCTGAAGCCGATTTAAAGTGATGGGGTTATTATAAATATATATAGTTTCAACTTACTATAAATCATCGAGCTTTTACACTCATTAGTAAGAAAACATTCAGTGAGTAAATATCGATTCTAATAGATTCAATAACTCACGTAAAAATATATATTTATCATTCGAGAACTATTTCAAATTTAAGAGAGTAGGTAAATGTTTTGAGATCTTAATTAGTTTTGGATAGGTCTACCCAAAAGAATCTTCTAGATCTTCAATCGCATTTCAGTCTTAACAAATCATTTGATTAATTTTGAGAAATAACAACATTATTTTCACTTTGTATAAATCTGGTCATTATACTTCTAGAATGGTTATCTAAAATCTATTTGCAGACATCATTCGTATATGAATGCTTCAATTGTCAAATCGATTAAGTCCATAAAACAAAAAGTGGAGAACTGCGATGAAATAATCTATATATATAAAAGTCATTGTCAGACAGTACCCGTGGCGCCTTACCGTACGATGTGGGAGAAAAAGCAACTAATATTTAATGACAGTTGTTATATTGTCAAATTTTACAAACAAAACATATCTATTCTCTATATTATATATCTATAATATCTCTATATATTAATTTATTCCTCTATTAGATTTACGGCGTGCCTCATTTGAAATTTTAGTAGGCAAATTTATTAATTTTAAATATATTATATATTAATATATATTTAATTTTTTGGAAATAATTCATACCGCGAAAATTAATTTTTTTTTTTTTTTGGAATTTAAGAAAAATATAAATTCTTAAAATTTTAGTAGACAAATTAATTTTAAAATATATATACTATATATTAGGTATATATTTTTAATTTATAATATAAGTTTCAATGAGATATGATTTAATATGGGATAATGAGATTAATTCTTAATTTATTACTGCGCGGGTCATTTGAAATTTTAGTAGATAAATTAATTTTAAAATTATTATAATAATTAATTTAGAGACACTTTTTAGATAAATTTTAAATATTGAAATGTATTATTAAAAAAGAAAAAGGTTTCCAACCGATCGGAAACTTCGAGAGAAATGGTTGCATGCTCTAATAAAATATTTATAAAGCATTTAATGATATTTTTGATTTTTCTTTGATCAATATTCATTATTCAAAAAAATATTTTATTCATATAATTACTGACAGCTAATAATCACATCTCGAGACGCTGCCTCGCCAGGGCCACCAGCCCGAGGCCGAGGTGCCGGTCGTGCCCTAGGCACGCCAGGTACTGCTCGTACTATATATATTTGTCTAGATTAATTTGCCGCAACGCTGACGTAATGCTGCCGAGAGCGCTACTGTGGTATATTTGCGGCGAATTTGAAACATAATCTTAATTTTGGACTCAAATTTCGAAATGAAAGACTCCAATTGATTTTAAATAAGAAATATTAAATATGTTGATAATTATTACCCCCTTCCCCCCCCTCCCTTCACCACTCAAAAATTAAATATTCAATTCGCTTTTCTTTGTGCACAGAAAAATAAATCAATCACATCATATTTGATTTATACATTATTTGTTTATTTTTTAATAATTTGGCACTTGTTTATAATTTTTAAAAAATCTAAATTTTGTTATTCTTATTTTTTGATTTTTACAAAATTAAACGACTTAAGACACGCATGCCCATATGAGTTTCTCATTGCAATACTGGAGCAGCCTGTCATACAAACAACACCTGATCTCTTTTAAATATTTGGAGCCTTATATCGATTATCGATCCCAAATTTTAAAATATAGATATAATATAATTCTCCTCCTCACACGATACCACTTATTTAAATAAATCTATTTCCACACAAAAAATATCACAATGCTGTAAATTATAGAAAAAAAAAAACCTCCAGATTCATATCTAGAGCCTCATTTCTGTAGCTGTGTCAGGACGAAAATGATGCGAAACTTTAAGAGACTATGTATTTTCGGGAGTTTACAGGTATCCATTTGGAGTGTAGTTTTTTAAGAGGAAGCCGCCCGCCAGGGCACCAGCCCGGAGGGCCGAGCTTCGAGGGCGTGCCGAAGGCACGCACGAAAAGCTCGTATACATTATTACATTATTTATTATTCAATGGCCAAAAAATGTTGTTATTTAGTGGTGTTAATACTTAATTATTATTAGAGAAATTTCTTTTGAATATATACAGTTAGGAGTCAATTAAGAGCTTTGACATTATAATTTAATAAAATTCAGAAAGTGGAGTTAATCGATTTGGCAAGTGAACCATTCATATATTACTGCTTCCAGGGTTGGCCAATGCATTAAATTCGATTTTTTTGTTGCTAATTATTTTTAAATATAATAAATAATATATTTGAAACGTGAGAAAATAATTTTCTAGCATAATTTTTCTGTCTGACTGGATAACGATACCTACTATAACTCAAGTTTGCAAAGTCGTAGACAGATTATTCCAATGCCAACATTTTACTATTTCTAATGAAAAAAAAATGATTAAATTTAGGACTTTCTAGCCTCAGAACTTCAGGCTGGAAAATCAAAAAAAAAATATATAGAATTATACAATCTATATTTAAGGTAATTGTTTCACCATATGGGTTTTCTTAGGAATTTTTTGAAATTTTTTCAGATTATTATTTAAATCTTCTGCATCGATTGGTGGCAAACATAAATTTATGAACAATATAGTTCCGGAGATAATAAATTCCAAAGATAGAGTTTTTCAGACTCTTATACATTGCACTATACGGGATATTGGAAAGTTTACATACATATTTAATTATAATTAAGAAACTCTTCTTACCATTGTTATAAAAAACTAAACCAACATTAAACAATAACTAATACATTTTTTAAGAACATTTTAATTCATAGTTAAAACACAGTTTCTGAGATAATAATGAAAAAATAATGAAAAATTTCCACTAAAAACAAGCTGGCAACAGCGCATTTATTTAACCTAAAAAGTTGGTTTACTTTAGTACTTTTTTTGACGTTTTTTTGCTTTAGCCATTGTCGCAGCAGCTTCCAATCGCTTATTAAGAACTTTTTGTTTTATAAATCATCCGTTATAATGTACTTTATCTGACATTTCTATGATAAAATATATACACGCTTGATGCCAGATTTGTCAAACGAGCACAGGATTGGCTAGTAGTGATACATAAACAGCAAAAAGTTTTGGGCTTATGAATTATGAATCATTATTGTCTGTTCTATATACTCCAGCATTAACTTTTTTCTGGTATTGTCGTGAAACAACTACCTACCTTAAATTTAGATTTTTTTTTTTAAGAATTAATTTCTTATATATCTATGATTAGAATTTTTTCATTCCAGAAATATCTTTCGGTGCATAAATATCTATACTTATAAAACCCTTTATTTTTTCCTAATTCTTATTTCCATCATCCTTGATTAATAAATAACTATACAAGTGTAAAAAAATACCAATTACAAATGCATTGATTGTTTTATTAGCGAGTGAAATCAATATACAGTTTCTAACTTAAAAAAGTAGAAGAGAAGAGTTTCAATTTTTGAGCTCAATTGCAGATGAAAATAAAGAAAAAATCGACAAAAAATAACAGTAAGAAAAATAGGGTTTGATTGGTCTAGTGGTTATAGAGAATGCCTTCAATTCAAGCTAGCGCGGGTTCATGCTGAAAATATTTGACCGCCTATAATCTGATTCCTTCAAGGGAAGGCAATGGGAAACCACCCTTGGGAAAAAATTTCCCCCAGGAAAATTACAATGGAGAGTATACTCTCGATAGTAATCGACGCTCGGAATCGAGAATGCCACAAGAAAAAGAAGAAGTAAAATGACAAGAAATCATAAGTTGGTGTCATCTATTAAATCCGATGGAATGGAATATTTTTAATTATATGTCAGGGGGGTTGTTTTTCACCCCCTCGGGAATCGAACCAGAGTGCTAGTAACAGCAATCCGGGCCACCTGTCCAAGGGGTGAAAAACAACCTCCCTGACATAATTAAAAATATTCCATTCCATCGGATTTAATAGATGACACTAACTTATGATTTCTTGTAAATTTGAATCTATTACCATCGGCAAATTAATATCTTTCATAGTAAGATGACAGCCTGATTGACTGACCATCGCAGGTCAAACCCACATTCGAAGGGAGAGTTCTTTTCCCGGCCCATTAAAGATTTCTTCTCATTTCTTTGACCGCCCTTATCATCACTGTTCTCAACAATCAAACGCAACATTGTTAGGAACGCATATGATAAACAATTTCAAGAAAATTGGTTTTCCAGCAAAGCGGATATTAATCTTCTTAATTTGCCTAAAGCGTACCGAGTTCGGAAAAGGTTTTTTTCCTTTTTCTCTTTTTGAACAAACTTTTTTTTTTTAATTTATTGGAAAAAGTTTTACCTAGAACCAGCATCACACGCATTAAGACTTAGTTATCCTGGGTTGTTCAATCGGTTCAAGCTTTCACTATTCCCTCTCACACGAAATGATCGATTCGCAGGTTATCTTTTCATTTTAACGCAAGGGAGAGAATATCGTAAAACAGTCCGTTCTTAAATCCACAAGAGTTACGCTTTCGTTAGCAAATACAAGTGAAAAGGGGGATGCGACTGAAACTGAGTTGCCGGGTTGCAAACACATCTATAAGTTCACCTTATTAAATTTATTCTTTCGCTCATTAAATATAACTTTAATCGAACTAGAATAAATTGGATTAAGACTAGATATGTATGCTCGAAATAATTAATAAATAAAATAAATAAATAATGACCTTTATTATCCAATACAAAAATACAAATGTTTTATAATTACAAAAAAAAAACTTCGACCTCGAGGCCCAAAAGCCTCACCATCAAATGTCCATTTTTTTAATTTTTAACATATTTTTCTCACTCCTTATTTTGGTAAGGGAAAAAATTGATACCGAAATAATTAATATAATCTTCTAAGTTTATAATGAATCAGATTTTAAATTGAATCCATCAATTAAAATATGCTTGTTTTTTTTTTTTTTTTAATTTTGATAAGGTTTCATCGAGAATGTTCAGCAGAGATTAATTTTTTAATTAAATAAATAAAATAAGACAAAAAATTAAATTATTATGGAATAAAAAAATTAATAAGAATCTATTTTAAGTAGAAAGCAACTCTTGAATTTAAGTTTCTTATTTTAAACATGGGTGCTCTCAGGGGGTGACGGAGAGAGCGTCATTGAAATTTCTGGGGGGGGGGGGGGTTGAAAATTCATGCAAAATTATTATCATTATATGCTAAAAATAAAAACGGTTCAAAAGTTAATTAAAAACTCTTCTAATTATTTAGAAGTGAATAAAATATAATGTACAAGGGGTGTATAATAATATGGTTGAATGACGAAAGTAAGAGCTGGATTTCAGAAGATAATGTTGACTAATTTCATGGTCATCGATGTTTTTATTCTTTGTTTAAATTTAACGACGTTTAACAAAATATAGTAAAGAAATAGCGCAAAATTCTAAAAATTTCAAATTTTCAAATGAGATGCGCCACATCTTCGCAATGTCCGATCGATCTCAAATTTTGTACAAATTATTTTCTTATTTAATTTCCTAACTTGAGCCCCTGGCGCTGTCCTGAAAAAATTTCATGGTCGAAAAATAAGGTCCATCCTAGTGTACAACTGTACAGTCACCATAAGAGTTGGCAGTTACTCTAAAGAATATCCTCTCTTTCTGGAAAAATTGTTCACATGGGTGGTTTTCTTACGTCTTTCCTTACATTTGGAGATGCGCCTTGAATAAAGTTTGACTTAGAAAAACTGAAACTTGACAAAAAATTGAGCTTATACAAACTTAGGTGCTAAATTTCAGCTAGTTAGCAACAATAATTCAAAATACCCCAATTGGCTACTCGCATTTTTAAAATTTTAGACAAAAAAAATATGAGTATTTATTAGTCATAATTAGTATTTAATATTAATCAAAAATAAATAAACATTAAAGAAGATATTAAGATTGGGGAAATGTGTTAAGCTGAAATTAAAACATCGACTAAAAAATGTAAATTCTTGCCCTTGGAACAAACTCAAGGGTTGGAGGGCACGGGGTGGGGTCCGGGGTGGATGGGGTGCGGGGCCCAAGGTGGGTGGGGTGCGGGTGGTGGTGTGTGGCGGGGGATGGGCATGGTGCGGGGGTGGGGGTGCTGGGAGGGGGTGGGGGTGAGGGTGGTGTTCGAGGGCTGGGGGTCCAGGGGGCGTGCCCCCTGGTTAGGAAGAGGGCCGCCGAAGGCGGGCCTTGCAGCTAGTTATGTTATAAATTGTCGTATAAGCTACAAAATGAAAAACTTCAAAATTTAGAAAGATGATCTACACAGTTGTAATTTTTCAGAAAAGAAATTTTCCTTCCAATATAATATTATAATGATTAAGAATTTCTTTTATAATATTTATTTAATAAGTAATTAAACATACCATATATGATCATGTTGACAATAGTGAGACTTAAGATAATACCTTGTATTCATCTCATAAGAGAAAGATTCGTGTGAATGAATCACAAAATAATAATAAAATTCAATTCATAAATAGAGGAATTCTCTCGAAACGTTAGCGGGTTTTAAATAAACATTTTAATATTGTTTTTTTTTTATAAAAGATTTTTTATTATAATTTCGATTATTTGCTCATATGAATTGGAGATTTCCGCTATTTTGTCATTGATCATATCATCAGAACTTTACCAAATTAATTTGGGGCCAATCGGGAACTATACTGATCCCAATGCATCATCCGAATTAAGAGCCTCCTCCTTTTTTTGAAGTCGGTTAAATATAAATTTTGAGTTATTATATCAATGGCCATTTTAGAAAATATATACTCATTTCTCAATCTTTAATCACATTCGATTTGTAGGAATATATTTTCACTCGCATTCATTAGACCAGGGATGGGAAATACTTTTCATGAAACTGAGGGGGGGGGGGGGGCATGAAGCTAGAGAGACACCTCTGTTTTAAAAATATAATTTAAAAAAATCCCTTGTAATAATATTTTATTCATATATTAATAAACTGAAACGTTCTGGCCATCCACTTGACTTTACCATACAACCTAGCCCCTCACTTATATTTAATATTTAATAAAATTATTTATAATCATGTATGGGGGTGGGGGTAGTTTTTGCATTTTTAGACTTCTGGGGGTCCACTGATTATGTATACAAAATTTGGTTGAGTTTGCTCAAATGGCCTAGATTTTTAATTTTTAACCCCCGCTCAACCCCCCTAATTTTGGGTCGATATGAACCAAAACCTAATCAGCTCTTAATCTCAAATCACCAACTACGTGTGAAATTTGGTTTTGATATTTACACTTTTGTTTTTGAGCTAGCTCGTCCACAAAAATTTGGTAAAGCACGTACTAACAGAATAACAGACTAACAACCAGACTAATTGACAAAACAATTATATCTCCAAAAATATAATTTTTTCGATGATCACTTATTAGAGCTTTTCTTTCTAGACTGAAATTCCATTGTTTCGCTCAATTTTTTTAATCAAAATAGTTTCAGCCGTTTTTGAGATATTTCGAAAAAAAGAAGCAAAAAAAAAACACTTTTTTCATGCACGATTACAATACTTGACCATACCCTGTATGGTAAAGTAAAATTTGATAAGTCTTACACTACATTTAAATACCCTTATTATTAATTTTATAATTTTTTAATAATGGAAATAAATTAACTGCTGTGGCCATATACATTACTTTACTACATCATGATTCTTTACACCCGCCCCTCTCGTTTATTTCAATTAAAATAATTTGATTTTTGAAACTTCATTTTTTTTTTATTCATTATCAATTTTACATGTTTATTCATTCAAGCGTAAGGCCTCAAAATGTCAAAATACACGTAAGGGAAATTTTGTATAGATCGATCAAAATAGACTTAAGCAATAATTTCATTTTTTTTTAATATGGTATTCGTAGAAAGACATATTCTTTTTTAATATAATAGTAAATTTCAGGTATTTTCGTTTAAAAATCTTATTATTTCAATATTTTAAGAACACCCAAACTATAACTAGTCGTTTACTTGTTCTTTTTCCAAGTTAGGAAAATGCGACTTAATATTGCACATTCATTCATATAATTTTATTCCATCATCTTTATTTCCACCTCACCTAAAAATAATAAAAAACCGGAACCTCTCAATGGATTATTTATTTGATATAGGATTATAAGAAAAAAGAAAAGGAAATCTGATTCGAAATTTATGAGCTTTCACTATCCAATATAAATATTATATAAATGTTAATAATAAATCAATAGCTATAGGTAAAGTTTGTTTTTTATTTGAGTAACCCTGCCTCCGGTATTGATTTTGTTTATTATATTTTTGGAGAAATCACATTTCGAGTGTTATAGCTTATGAAAAAAAAATATCCAATGGTACGTTTACTTTAACATATGGTATCAACATTTTTACTCTTATATTTATAAAATTTATTTCTTCTAACCGTATTATTTTTCAAATATACGAATATTTAAGGTAACAAACATCTCTTTCCCATCTTCAGGGTCTTTAGTACATGAAAAGTGGATCAATCAACATAGTACTGCATAATATAACATAAAAAAGATATTTTTTACTTTATCCAATGCGAAAGATGGGAAAGTATTGTAATCGGTCTCGCGGCAAGTGCGACTTCAAAGGGTCCTCATGTAAAGACTTCGGAACCCATGGTCTCAATTAAAGTGACAAATTGTAGTATTCAATTAGGTTGAATTTTACACCTGAAGGTTTTGCCAAAAATTACATGGGGTTTCGTCCAGAGGGCAAAAAGTGCGATTTTTTCAGGAAGTGCGTGCGGATGGATGGATGGATGTTATCGTTTTTATCGTCCTCGATTTTTCCCACACCCTACAACCGATTGAAATGAAATTGAAAACCTACCATTATTTGAACAAAATGAAGCGCTGATTAGTTTGTGGTATATATCGGCCCACAAACTAGTACTTTTTTAGTTTTTTCTAAATATCTTCAAAATGACTTAGCCAATTTTGATGAAATTCAATATCCTAATCAAGTACCTAGGGGACCACAAAAAAGATTCAATATAGTTTTTAGTAAAATTTTATTTTAAAGTAGGTACTTTTTCCTAGAGTAAAATAGTACTTTTTTAAATTCTTTAAATTTAATCATACGTTTAATATAGCTCATTTAACCTTCCTTAAGTAAGAATGGATAGGCTTCTCTCTGTGAAATGCTACAAATTTGGAAGTAAGTTTTATAAGTAACCATACCAAATGCGTTGTTTTCTTATCCGTTACCTTTGCTGAAGACATAGAGGAATGGACTTAAAATCAAAAATAGCGATTGATTCTCATCTAATATGTGAGGAATAACAATTCTACATTGGATTTTTGACGTTTCGGTTATTATTGGTAACCATTGCTGAAGACATGGAGGAATCGTCTTAAAATAAAGCTTGAGTTGTTTACCAAAAAAGAATTTAGTCTTTTTGATTTTAAGTCAATTCTTCCACTTTATTAATTTTGTTTTTAATTAGATTGACTATACCATTTACCTAAATTTCCCTATGTGCATTTAATTAAGAGCATATATTTTTTCCTATCTTAATTTGCATCTGATTTAATCTTTAAGAGATTGATTATGAATGAAATGAAATGAAAAAATTAAACGTTAATACGAATCCAAAACATGTTTATTTATTAATCATTTTGTTAACCAACTGTTTTCTTTTTGTTTTAGGTAAGTGAATCAATCGGTTGCAACTGACTTTTCAAAAATAGTAAGTAGAACTGAAATTAATTTGGATGGATCAATGATCATCAATTTAATCAACGGATAGTGAACTTTTTATGTCCACGTTCTAAAAACATTTATTAAAATATTTGTGTTAATCATAGTAACTTAAATTTAGAAAAATAATCAAATTTCGAACAGTAATTTTTAATGAAGAATACAATTAATTGTTTTAGAGTTAATTAAAGCAAAAAATTTACAAATTCAACTCTAAATCGTTGTATGATCGTCTGAACTTCAGATGTGATTATTGATTAATTTGTTTTTGAATAATAATATTTATCATAAGTATATTTATTTTCAACGTACTGATTTGAAAGTTTTTTCGCGTTGGTTCACCCATGGGAAAATTCAAAATTATGTTAAATTTTCCAGCTCATAGGATTCTATGTATAAAGAAAAACAATAAAAACTAACAGTTTGCCTATTTTCATAAATCTGAATTGCCACACCTTTTCAGATATCTGACTATTTGCATTATCCATTCCTATAAATTTCGAGCAGCTCTTTAACAAATCTATTGTATGAATCGATCAGAAGACATCAGAGATTAGAGTGGTTCTTATTTTAGAAGTATGTGGAAATCAACGGGACAACTCGGAAACTTGTTCGTAAAAATGAAAAACTAATAGCTGTAGATTTTGAGCCATATCGAACCGAGGCCTTTAAATTTTGGAAAAATCGGTTTATTCCCTATTTTTCATTTTGGTGCAACCTAATATGAAACGGAGTTATGAATTTTTTAATTACATCATATTTATATATTTCAAAATTTCGTAGATATAATTTTATTAAAATTCGAATATTTTTTGCGATACTCTTCAATGGTTTATAATAAAAACTCCGTCAATTTTAGTCCGATTTCAATAAATAAACATGTTTTGGATTCATATTAACGTCATCTATAGATATAATATATAATTTGGCCATTTGGAAAGACCGTTTAATATTAGGGTGGACCAAAATGAAAAAACCTACAGTTATTAGTTTTTTATCTATATGAACAAGTTTCCGGGTTGTCCCGTGGACTTTCATATAATGTTTTTTGATGTTTTTTAAATTCCATCCCAATAAGAAAACATATGCAGGACAAATAAAAATTACACCCTAACAAGGAAAATCGAAGTAAAGCATAAAACCCGTTATACTAAAAAGAAAAAACTACGTCGTTAGATAAGAATTCATGAAAATTTATAAATTTACCAAAAGTAGACATGACACTACTGATTTATGAGTTAGTAAAATGAATTTTAAATACAATTATTTCCACGACCAATGTAATTTTTCAGGAGGCATTTTCAATCACATAGTACATTGAATTCTCGATCTTTTAAATAACGAATTTAAAAATATTTTTTTTTATTTCAATTTACCAAATACAAATTTAAATTTATTCTTCCCAAAATGTAAACTATACAATTGGCCATGTGTCATGTCCATAAATTTTAACACAGTAACGGTTAAGCTAGGAAGATGACATTTCAAATGATTTTAAATGAGGCCAATGAATTTCCGATGGAAGAACAAATATTTTTTTGAACTTATTCTTCCTTTCCTAAGGTCAATTCATAAAAAAAGGCAATTTCCTTATTAAAAATCAAAGTCATTAAGTGATTATCAATTTTTCTTTCAAATTTAAAATAAAATAACTGGATACAAGTTGTTACTCGTTTTAAATCGATTTAAGATGATTACAATACAGTACTAATGGTCCTATAAAGTGCTTAATGTCTTTTCCGCCTCTATTGCGCCAGACTTGACATGAATAATGGAAGAAAACATTTTTTGAATATGTTTAATCAAGACTTCAAAAGTAGTTACTCCAGCATGAAATCATTGATTGAAGTTTCAAATTTGCATTAGTATTACTTTGATTCAACAAGATTAATAAATATTTTTCGTATTTTTTAGATTAAAATTAAAAAAAAAAATAACTACAATTAATTACAATTGGTGTATTTCATTACGAAATTATTATGTATTTCGGAATTATTTCTCCAGTTAATCGGGCCCTGTTAGGAGACGAAAAAACTGGAAAAATAATTCCCATTTCTATGCAAATGCTTTGAATTTTTCTTTTGAATATTCTTGAAATTTAATCTTTTTAAATTAAATATCTGGACTAATATGGCCAAGTCTAATTTATAATAATTAACTCTTTTAATAAATAATTAAATATTTCAAATATCTTTTTTAAATATTATACCTAAATTACAATATGGGAAATAATTCATACATTTATTAATCTTTGTAATACGTGCAATCCAATAAATCTAAATTAAGGATTAACTAAGAGTTGCAGGTTGCAGGGTTCTATGGAACGTGATCGCAATGTACAGCGTGCGAATAAACTCATTTGATTTCATATATCTTTCCATTTCAACAAATAGATTGAGTATCTATATAATTAAAATGAAAATGACATTTATTGTGTTTCTACCATTTCAGATTCTCTTCCATCTTTACTAAATTACTAATATTCGTAGAGACATGTAGGAAATTTAAATACGTTGTTATATACCATACATAATGGAATAGAAAAGATTCGAATTTCTTAATAGGATCTCTTGCTTAAAATAGGAAATTGCAATTTCGAAACATGTAAAAAGAGGGAGGTCTAAAAACTCGCAAAGTTATTAGTAGAAGACCCGTTGGGAAAAAATAGAATACTGCCCTTAAGCACACAATTGGCCAGCTTCTATTTGTAGTGAATTATTTTATTTCTTCAAGGGTAGAGCCGTTGCGATTCTAGTGAAGATATCCGGCTGCAATTCTTTCTTTCTTAAGGTCTTTCAAATTATTACTAGTGGGAAGCAAGCAGCTCGACTGAAATTAGAAAGAATGAAAATTTCAAATCCACCAACACACTAGTAAAATGAAATTGGTAACGATTAAAAGAGGCAGTCACACCAAACTAGACTTTTTTAGAATTGTGTTCTCGGTTTTTGGTTGTCATTAGCGCATCTTGAAATTTGACAAAAAAATTCATTCCTGATGACCCGATTTGTGCTGCATTAAATTTTGAGCTTAATCAGGAGAATAGACAATACGCTGTTCCCGACATCTTGACTAGTTCAATCGCAGTTGCCGGGTTAACTAACCTCTCTAGGATCCTTTATTCTGGCCCCCAAGACACTGGATTACAAGGACTCGCCAGCGTCCCCGGCCAATAAAAATACAATTGTTATTAGGCTGGAAACTCTCTCTAACATTATAAACCGGGGTGTTTAACCAGAAGAATATGTCATTCTATCCTAAATATAATACTATATTTGTTAATCTTTCTCCATTAGAAACGTTGTATTGATTGAAATATAGTATATTTTATTACTCAGTAAGCTTGATAAGGATTTGCTATCTGTATTTGAAAATGCCCTAAATCTGAATTCTGATACCCTCAAAATCAGAAAAGTTTTTTGTTTTGATAAATAAGATTTAAGCTTTCTGGCATCAGAACTTGGAGAGTGAAAATGCAGAAAATCAGAAAAAAAATGAATTTATATATGCAGAGAACTGGGACTGGACCTTAACAAAAAATTGACAAATCAACTAAACATAGAGTCCTTAAAAAATATTACATTTTTGCTTCAATTTTATAATTGTTTTGTAATTAATATATGAGGGGACAGGTATCAAAGGCGTCAATCTTTCTCATGTGTTAAATTTGAGTTAGTGACGAAAACGCGTAATTCTAAGTTGTAATATGCAATCGAAAAATGTGTTAAGGCTCAATATTAAATCAATATGGTTCTAAGTAAGAAATGATAAAACAAGTATTTGAATATATAAGGAGTATACCGGTTTTAATAGATTTCCAGATGTATTTTTTACTTCATATTTCAGGAAATTTTAAAGTACAGCTTTGATATAAACCAATTACAGTGAGTTCCGTACAACGCGGGGGATACATTCCGCGTAATAGGAAATCGCGTTATATGGGAGATATATTATCAGACCAATTTAACAAGACGTTGGAACTTATTTGTTGATACTTCAAATAATAAATAAATAAATAATAAGTAAATCTTTATTCCTCGACCTGCTTAGAAGTACAAGTCTTCGGTGGCTAGGCCCTCCAAATATCAAAACAATCTGACTACAACAAACATCAATACAAATTAATTACAATAATTTAACAAATAATAATAATAATAATAATAAAATTAAAAAAAAAAAAATAGAATTGTATGGTCATTAACAAATAACATGACCATAGATTTCCATCGAAAGACAAAAAGTAATTTAAAAATTTCGGGTAAAAAACAGATACCATGAGCGATATATTAGCCATCCCGGCATTTGCCATAAGTTGTTAAGGAAATTTGGTCAAAACCTTAGCAAGGACCTCTCTCTACCTCAACTAATCTCTGCTTGTGAGAACTAAATAAAAATAAAAAAAAAATAATAATAATAAATAAAAATAGTAAATAAATGTTAAATATACCTATTGAGGTGGTTACATGTATTTCTATTTTTGTTAAATAAAATTGTTTTTCTCTTATAAATGTGTATTTATTATAATAAAAAAAAATTGGGTAAAATTGCGAAGTAGGTTTCACAAAAAAAAAAAAAAAAAAAATAATACAAAAATGAGTTTTGAATTCGATATATTTCTCTGACTCCTGAAGATGGGCTGACAACCCGAAATATATCGAATTCAAAACTCATTTTTGTTTTATTTCTTTTTTTGTGAAACCTACCACGCAATTTTACCAAATTTTTATTGTTATATAAAAATGCTTCACCTAGAACCAACACCTATCTCCTTAAAAGTTATAGTGTATTTATTACTATTCTTTTATAAACCGCTGCTTCGTCAGCTTCAAAAATCAGAAAATATGTGAAAATGTTAAATTTATCTTACGGTTATACGGGACTGTTTATCTCCCTAAATGAGAGGTACTCGCAATTTTTTCGTCGCGTTATACAAATTCCCGTTTTACGGGACACCACTGTACATAGACATATAGCACTCAAAAAGACCAATTTTTGGTGTATATAACTTATTTTGGCCATTTGGGAAATTGTCATCTTTGATACTAGACCCCATTTTCATATAATAGAAAAATGAGAAATTTTGATAAAATTTTAATACACAATAATCAAATTATATAATTTTCTGAATATTCTTCTGTATTAAATGTTTATTTTAAAGGTTGTTGGAGTGAATTTATTCTTTGAACTCAAAATGCTCGCTTGCTCTAATTACATTGCTTGAGAATAAATGTTTTAAATTTTCAATGTTTACCAGAGCTAAAGGGTATTCAGGAGTATACTTGAGAAAGCATAAGGGATGAGGGGATGCCAGCCAGCCAGCCAGTCACTTTGTCCGAGTGGGTTTCGGGTTTTGATTGCTCAATCTGCATTCCTACCTTATATTTAATTATTTCTGGAATTTAATTGCTTCTTCTAACTAAAACTATTTTAACATTTATGGTCGTCTCAATTCAAAAAATTAAAAATCTTTATGAAAATCTTATTTTAATGTTTGAATTTTTATAAAAAGATTATAGTTTAAGATCCCGACTTAGGTCGACCTTCACCTATCAAGTTTCCTAATGAAATTTTGATAATATAATGTATTAATAAACAAAACTTGATAGGGTCGACATCCAATTTCCCTGCATAACTATTTTTAATAAAAAATTAAAGTTGTCAATTTTATTACATAAATGTAGTTATCGAGTTTCCGGATGAATATATTACCAAAGGAGAATAAAATATGTATATAAAATTTCCCTGCACAAGTCCAGGTAGACAGGGTATTAACACGTAACTTCGAATTAGTATTTTGTAGTTATAGTTTCCTTTATTGTTATATATGAAAATGTAGATAATTAAAAAAATAAATAAAATAAATAATAAATAAATAAAAATAAATAAATCCAACAAATTAGATAAAATAGCTATGCAGGGAAGTTTGATGTCGACCCTATCAAGTTTTGTTTATTCATACATTATATTATCAAAATATTAATTTCATTAGGAAACTCGATAGGTGAAGGTCGACCTAATTCGGGATCTTGTACTAGTAAGCATTTTTCAAGATTCACGCTTGCCGTGAATTTTAGTAATTAAGCATTTTACGTTTGCATATGTGTGTGCTAAATTTCAGCTCATTGGTTACACATTTTTTAAAAGAAAAATTTAAACCTAGAATGTCGAAAATCAAACCTCTTTTTATTGGATATTCAAACATTTTAGAACCCGAGTAAACTTTATACGATTTTCGGTTCTTGCGTTATCTTAGGTATCTTAATCCAAAGAATCAGACATAAAGAAAAAAATCAGACTTGAAAATGATTTTTCTCCTCGTTTCAGACATTTCTAACCAAGAAATGCAAAATATTTTTGAAATTTTAGACATTTCAATACTTTTTCCTGACAAATATAAAGAATAATTATAAAAAAAATAAAACCGACTTACAAAAAAATTAAATGCAACAAATAAAATAATAATAACTTAAAAATAAAATAAAATACACTAGAAGGTACAAAATAATTATCTAATTTAGTTACAACTGGGCCACGAAATATTAACATGAAATTACTTTTTGAAGTCTGCCAAACAAACTATACCTATAAGTGAGAGTACCCGCCAAACGTACTAAGTAAGATCCATCGAATGCGATTCATAAAATGTATATGTTTGGCACCGACTTCAAAAAGTAATTTCATGTTAATATTTCGTCGTTTAGTTGTAACTAAATTAGATAATTATTTTATACTTTCTAGTGTATTTTATTTGATTTTTAAGTTGTTATTATTTTATTTGTTGCATTTAATTTTTTTGAAGTCGGTTTTATTTTTTTTATAAAAATTATTTTTATTTTTCTCTTTTTAGTGATGTTATTAATAGTGACTTAATATAATACCTTGCATGCATCTTGTAAGAGAAAGCGTCGGGCGATTGAAACAGAAAATGATAATAAAATTCAATTCATAAATAGAGAAATTATCTCGAAACGTTTGCGGGTTTTAAATGAATGTTTTAAGATTTTTTTTATAAAAGATTTTATTTATTATTAGATTAAAAATTCAGTTTATTGGACAAAGTTTTTTTATTGAAGTTCTTCTTCAATTTTTGTACAACGTTTCGTCTCTCTCGAGACTTTTTCAAGTACTCAATTGGCTAGAACAACATTGGTTGAAATAAAGATAAAAATAACTGAGACATAGTAGAATTTTTTCTTTCTAGATTGATACCATAAAACAATATTTTATTATTTATTTATTATAATTTCGATTATTTGGTCATAAGAATTGGAGATTTACGTTATTTCGTCATTGATCATATCTTCAGAACTTGACCAAATTAATATGGTACTACCCCTAAGGTACCCTCTTTCCAATAAAAAAATAATCATTGAAATCGGTTCATAAACAAAGAAGTTATGCCTGAACAAATGTATCAAAAAAGGTACAATACCATAGAAAAAAAAACGGGACCAATCGGAAGCTAGACTGAACCCAATGCAAAAAAAATCATCAAAATCTGTTCACAATTGGTGAAGATGTCAGGTAACAGAGAAAAAAATTCAGTCGAATTGAGAACCTCCTCCTTTTTGGAAGTCAGTTAAAAAAATACTCAGCCTCTTTTATTCTGATTTATACTTTGCAATAATTAATTTTTCTTTGAACTTTCTATCCAAGAAAAGTAAATAAATGAGACTTATCGATTTGAAAGAAGAGTTTTTGGCAAACCAATTTCTTTCGGTGAGAGATATTCCGCCTTCATTTCGCGCCGTGTGCAAAAGGGCAACGACTTTTTGCCATTTTTCACATGGCTGACAACCCCGAGATAATGAACCTGAACGCCAATCTTATAAAGAAACATTTCAAATTATATATATCTTTTATCTCAGAAAAAGAAGAAATTCAAAACGTTTCTATGTGGGAGTTAATGTGGAATAGTGAAATGATTCCATGTCTTAAGAATTGAAAACGGGAAATCGAGAGCGATTTTCATAAATAAGCCTGGTTATGAGTTTCTTGGAGAATTCACTTGATTCTTCTTCCGTTAGGGAAGATAATATACAACCTTACCTAACTACTTCTCTTGAATATTTATAATATGAAAATGTAAAGAGAACAAGAGTCTTTCAATAATCTGTATACAGTTCGAGAAGGGGAGATAAAAACAAGCACATTGATATATGTATATGCCTGGAGAGGCTCAACGTTTTGAAATACATAGGCATCTATACTTGCCTTGAAGGATTCTTACTCTATTTTTAACCGACTTCAAAAAAGGAGGAGGTTATCAATTCGACTGAATTTTTTTTTTTTTTTTTTTTTTTTGAATCTATGTTATTCGATTTCTTCGCCAATTGTGAACCAATTTTCATGATTTTTTGCATTGGGTTCAGTCTAGTTCCCGATTGGTCCCGCTTTTTTACTTTATCAATGCGAAGCATGGGAAAGTATTGTAATTTTTCATTTTTTTTTTTTTTTTTTTTTTTTTTTTTTTTGAATCTATGTTATTCGATTTCTTCGCCAATTGTGAACCAATTTTCATGATTTTTTGCATTGGGTTCAGTCTAGTTCCCGATTGGTCCCGCTTTTTTACTTTATCCAATGCGAAGCATGGGGAAAGTATTGTAATTTTTCATTGATATTGGACCTTTTTTGTTATGTATGTTCACGCATAACTTCTTTGTTTATGAACCGATTTCAATGATTCTTTTTTTATTGGAAAGATTAATTTGGTAAAGTTCTGATGACAAAATAACGGAAATCTCCAATTCTTATGAGCAAATAATCGAAATTATCATAAATAAAATCTTAAAAAAAAAACAATATTAAAACGTTCATTTAAAACCCGCTAACGTTTCAAGATGATCTCTATTTATGAATTGAATTTTATTATCATTTTCTGTTTCATACGCACGACGTTTTCTCTTACGAGATCCATGCAAGGTATTGATTGTATTAAGTCACTATAAAAAAAATCACCGAAAAGAGAAAAATAAAAATATTTTTTATAAAAAAAAAATTATATATAAACTGACTTCTAAAAAATTAGATGCAACAAGTAAAATAACAAGAACTCAAAAATCAAATAAAATGCACTAAAAGGTATAAAATAATTATCTAATTTAGTTACAACTAAACGATGAAATTGTTACTTGAAATCACTTTTTGAAGTCGGTACCAAACAAACTATATAAGCGAGCTTACGCGATGTTGTCTTGATTACACGCCAAACGTACTAAGTAAGATTTTTGAGTTCTTGTTATCTTATTTGTTGCATCTAATTTTTTGAAGTTGGATTTTTTTTTTTTTTATAAGAGCCCAGGTGTTACACTATAGAGTAAAACCTAGCTAAAGGGGACTGCTCGCTAATCATAAAAATCCCAAATAATTAAATTATTATGGAATAAAAAAATTAATGAGAATCAATTTTAAGAAGAAAGCAACTCTTGAGTTTAAGTTTCTTATTTTAAACATGGATGCTCACAGGGGTTGATGCAGAGTGTGTCACTGAAATTTCTGTTGGGGTCGGGGGGGTTGAAAATTGATGCAATATTATTAGAATTATATGCTACAAATAAAAACGGTTCAAAAGTTAATAAAAACCTCTTCTGATCATTTAAAAATATAATGTACAAGGGGTGTATAATAATGGTTGAATGACGAAAGTAAGAGCTAGATTTCAGAAGATAATGTTGACTAATTTCATGGTCATCGATGTTTTTATTCTTTGTTTCAATTTAACGACATTTAACAAAATATAGTAAACGAATAGCGCTAAATTCTAAAAATTTCAAATTTTCAAATGAGATGCGCCACATCTTCGCTATGTCCGTTCGATCTCAAATTTTGTACAAATTATTTTCTTATTTAATTTCCTAACTTGAGCCCCTGGCCCTGTCCTGAAAAAATTTCATGGAACTGTACAGTCACCATTAGAGTGGGCAGTTACTCTAAAGAATATCCTCTTTCTGGAAAATTTGTTCACATGGGTGGTTTTCCTACGTCTTTCCTTATCTTCGGAGAGGCGCCTTGAATTAAGTTTGACTTAGAAAACTGAAACTTGACAAAAATGGAGCTTATACAAACTTAGGTGCTAAATTCCAGATAGTTAGCTACAATAATTCAAAAGCCGCCATATTGCTACTTTTTAAAATTTTAGTCAATAAAATATGAGTATTTAATAGTCATAATTAGTATATAATATTAATTCAAAATAAGTAAACATTATTAATGAAGACTGTTGAGGTATTTCGGAAAAAAGTACACTCACTTTCATCTGTTAAGTTCACTTCCTGAACATAGTAAAGAGAGTTACTTACATTTATAATGTACTTTTTTCCGAAATACCTCAACAGTCTACAACAACAATAATATACATAAACGGAAACTTTGGCTGATCACTGTGGACCCTTCCACGAGTCTCCATTAACTTATTATTAATGAAGATATTAAGAGTGGGGAAATGTGTTAAGCTGAAATTCAAACATCGACTAAAACCGAAAAATAGTTAAAAATATAAATTTTGAGGGAGCAGTGGCAAATACAAAAACCTCATAGGCTAGTTTAAGTACCATTAAGTATATGACTATAAATTGTTTTGTTTTACTTTATTCATTATTAATAAATATAAACTATTACTATAAATAGTACATATCGAGTACGCACTATGTCACTATAAGTACATTAATAAACCATTACTACTATTAAATAACAATTTATATATTTCTTAAATTTTTTTTCAAAAATATAAAATAATGTCCCGGACAGACATGACCTAACATGTTTTAGCATGTCAGGACTTGTCTTTTTAATCTTTGCAACTATTTAGACCACAATAGAAAACAGATTGATAGGGATTATTATATCGGTGGCTCTTTTAGAAAATATATTCTCAATTCTCAAATCCATTCTTTAATCACATTTGATTTTTAGGAATCTATTTCCACCGCATTCATTAGATCAGAGATCCGGAATCTTTTTTAGCTATTATCCCAAAATATATTTGATTTCACTGAAATTACCCCATGGATTTGATAGACCATTTAAATTAAAAATTGTTTATTGAATCAATTTATATGGAGAATATACATTCATAAATATAAAAAATATAAATTATATGGTATACCTACAATAAATTAAAAGTATATAATATAACAAAAAAATTTCATTTTGGAAAAAAATAAAGATTTTGGAGAATTGATGTTGTTTCATTTTTGAAACATTAATATCAAAATTGGGTTTTTTTTATGTAAGATCAATTTAAATACTTCGTTCGGTTATGTAGTTATTTTTTTATTGAGACTTCTAAAGACATATTGATTTATTGATTGTTTTTAGTAATAAATAAATACAATTATTTTATAAAACAATGTCAAAACGTTTATTAGAATATCAAACGTTTCGGAACGAATTCTTAATTTTTCAAATTTCATAAAGGGAGAATTTCACCCGAAACGTTTTATCTGTTTTGATTCTGATACCCATCATTACTAAAGAAAATATATAAAAAATTGATGATTGTAGCAAGTTAATTCTAATGCCAAATGTTTGTATTTTCAATGATAAGAACTGATTAGATTTGGGGTTCTCTATGCTATGGGCAGGGGGGGAGGGGCAGCTGCCTTAGAAGAAGAAATAAAGTTCATTGGGTTGGCAACTAAAAAATAGAACATGTAAAAATATTTCCCCTAATTTATGAAGGCGTATTTTTAAAATCATTTATAATATTTAACTTTTAAACTACACATTTATTTCGAACTCCCGCCTCTTCTCCCTCGAAACTATTATGCTGCCCACTTAGCTCAAATCCTGGGCACGCCCTTGAGCTCCAGAACTTTTGAGTTTTAGTATGAGAGATTATTATTGCGCTCGTTTAGTAAGCTATACCAGTGTTCCACAAAGTGTGTGCCGCGGCACACTGGTGTACCGTGGTCATTAGTTGGTGTGCCGGGGAAAAATGTCAAGTTTTTTGAAGATAATACACATAGCTGAGAGTTATGCGAGCAGCCTTATCAACGATTGCTCCAAATTTTGATCGCATGTGCTCATTTAAGTAGGTTCACATTTCTCATTAAACATCTTTTCATATTATAAATAAAACCCGTGAATCTATTATTTATTATTAAAATGGACATGAACCAACTAAATTTTTCACATTATATTGATTTTAATAATAAATAAATAAATCAATATTAAATAAACTTTGTTTTTTTCTTTGTTGTACCTCTAAAACAGGGGTGTCCAACCTTTTATCTTCGCTGGGCCAGATTGGAAGAATATGAGATGTTTTGGGCCACACATAAAATACACTAACGCTAATAATAGCTGATGAGCAAAAAAACGTAGAATATGTACTTAATATACTTAAGAAATGAAGCTTTGTTACTTTATAAATTTGTTATTATAAAAGTAAGAGACAAATCAGCAACATAAAATTATAGTGAGAATTTTGTCATTGTTTTTGGGACTAATCCGTCGATATTTGGCTCAAAGGAATTCTCAGTGAATTCTCAAAAAGCTCATCAAATATTTTAGATCTAGCTTAATTTTTTGCGTGCTTCATACTTGAAAATAGATGCTTGAATAAATAAAATTATTTAAGAATCACTTTATGAATATCTCATTGCAAAATAACGTGTTAAATTCAAAAATTCATTACTCATAAATTAATAGCAAGTTAAAAATATTGTATTTATAGTAATATCAATGAAATTTTTAGTCGCAATCTCACAAAGTTTGTAAGTTCGCGATTTTTTGTCGGGCCACATTGATAGCCATCTTGGGCCGCGGGTTGGACAAGCCTGCTCTAAAATTTCTTGATTTGGTAGGTGTAGCTTGATCACAAGAAGTTTGCGGAACACTGAGCTATACGAGTATTAAAATAAAACATGGTGAGTGCTCCACACGACATTCACTTACAGGATCCCCAGCTTTCTTTGAAATCATCCTCCCAGAGTTTTCTCTTCTAAATCAGCCCACAGGCAATACAAAACATAAAGAGGTACTTCCGGTTGTCCGATCTCAACCAACAGCTTGTTGCACTCCTGAACTAGCTAAAATTTTGAATTTCGTTGCTATGCAATTCACCTTTATTAAAAGCAGAGAGTACACAAATATACGCACACACATGCTAATGGTTTTTCGGTCACTTTTTGGTCTTTAGAGACCACAAAAACCTTTTGTTTTTGTTCATAATCTTATTTCTATCTTATTTAAGCGTATCGCTTACTTTCACTTGGGAATTATTGATTTTTGGAGGACGCTCATGCTGTGATAGTATCTATAAAATATGGAAAGCCCAAGAACGTTTCTTCGACGGACCAATGAGCCCAGAGAGCCGGTAAGGGTCAGTAGTATTAATATTATTTGACACCATTGTTATTCTAGCATCTCTATCACTAGATAGTTAAAACTATCAAGTAATTTCGAATAATAAAACTTTATTAAATTAACTGGTTTTAAATTAATAATTTAAACTTATCATTTATCAAATGGATTTTGTTAATAACTAAAACTAAAAACATCAAAAATGCATTTTCTAAATGGAATTTATCAGAAAAAGAAATCCTTTTGTGGCAATAAAAGAAACCAATTATTTTAATACTATAACGGCCATGAAATGTTTAAACTTGTGGTTTTATACTGTATATTTTATAAGTTTCTTGAATAACCATGTATCGTTAAACTTATTATTTTAAAATCCTTATTAAGTAGACTATTTAATTATGGCATTTTTATAGTTATTTTTGAATTAGTAACTTTCTGAACTAAGTATCTGATTTCCTTTAATTCCTTATAGTGTTGACTTATAACAGCCCAACCACTTCTAGCCGTTTTCTTATATTTCACTGAAATTGATTAAAGCATGAAAGGGCCTATTATTAATTATACCTGTGATTTATCTTGTAGAAAATAAAAACACATTAGCTAATAGCAGTAGGTATATACATATATTTTGGTGTCATATGTACCGGCTATATTAAAAACGACTCCAGAATTAGGTTTTGAAAGGTTGTGAATTCTAATGAGCTTTTCTCATAAAAAATATACAATCTAGATAGTCCTCTTTCAATAAATAATTTAACCACCAATCGAATCTGCAAATATTATATATATTATTGTCCTATGGATTAAGCAGCTCTCAGAGTGCAAGAAAACTTCATAGTGGCACAATCAAAAAATTTCAAAATAATATACTAATGTCTTGTGTATTTGATTCTTCACAGCTCATGCTAATATAATTGGAAGGGCATAGTTCATTTTGACCTTTAGATGAGAATCTTCAAAGAAATGATTGCCACTTGCTGTAAAACATCGAAAAGAGATACACCCACAAACATTTCAAAAAATATAGCTCTTCTAAACGACAGAAACGATAAAACTGCTAAAGAGAAGAAAATCTGCTGGTCTTGTTCCCGTGTAAAATGAAAAAAGATCATTATTGAACTTTAGCAATCGCCAATAAATGCTCAAAAACGTATTATGTCAATCATATATTAAATTATTTATTTGTATTTTATTATAATTAATAGTAATGGTAAAATTCAGGGGGTGGTCAGTCGTATGTTCCTATCACAAAATTTAAAAAGGCCATTTTGACCTATTTTCTAGTCCCATTAGATATTAAACATCAATATTTGAAATCAAAATATTTGTTGATGTAATCGAAGACAGCTTCCTCTTTGATTTTCAAATTACCACTTGTTTTTAGCTCAATTAGAACTCGAGTTATAACTAAAAAACTAAAACTACGTGATTATAAAGGGCAATAAACATAGATTAAAACATATGGTCTTAGTTTTTGTTACTAATAACTCAGGTTTTAAATGAGCTACAAACAAGTGGTAATTTGAAAATCAAAGAGGAAGCTGTTTTCTATTACATCGACAAAATATTTTAATTGCAAATATTGATGTTTAAGATCTAATGGGACTCGAAAATAGGTCAAAATGGCCTTTTTCGTCATTTTGACCGATAGTATCTCGAAACTCTGACCTGTTGTAAAAAATCGAGAAATTGCATGAAAATCAGCTCATGAAACTCTACTGGAATCCATTGTTAGGTTTACGGGTACAAATTTTTGTCGACCTGTGTTATTATTGCAATTAGTTCATATAAAAGGGATCATCTAAAACACTTTGTTGGAATATTTTAGTTTTCCCAATCTCAGCCGTGCTGCTTTTCTATTCTAGTAAATTGACTGAAGAAGCTCATATGGAAATATGTACTTGGAATTATGATTTTCTTTCTCCACTAGAAAGGCAAAAGTGAAGAGTATATAGTCTACAAAGCATTGACACTATAGGCAGAAGCAGGCTGATTAGGTTTTTTTATTTGTTAAAACATTTTTGAGTAAATAATATTTATTGATCACCCTTTTGAAGCAAAAATTCGTGAAACTCGAAAACGCCTTAAGGCACTGGGTCTAGACGCCAGTCTGCCGCCAGCCGATCGATAGGCTCTTTTGGGCAAGAAAAAGACGATGGCTTGGGCGGAAAAAGAATACGAAACCCGTAAGAATAATCAACCTAATTACAAAGGTTTAACAGAAGCAAACAAGCCAAATTTTCTTAATTAAATTATTTCTATTACAGAATAAATATTGCCAGTGTTCAGATATAGTTAAAGTGCAATGAAAATTAAAATTATGGTACGAGTATATAAATTCAAAAGCAATCGTCTTCATCAGCTTTTATATTTGAATCATTTGAAATTCAGTATAATTTCTTATATTATATATAGAAATTAACTGATCAAATTAATTATCTCATCTCATCTTAAGTAGTAAAGATATTGAGAATAATCTCTTTTTAAGACATGTATTTTGAAAATGCTTTCCTAGAAGCAATTAATTTGAAATTAATTTGTGCTATAAGCCTCTTTGAACATTTTAGATCTAAGTTCTTTTGAAAATGGGATTCACGTTATCTGAAAGATATATTCCAGACAATTCCAGCAATCTGTATGATAAGCTGTTAATGTTATGGTTACAATGCGGCAGCGAATGAGCATATTTTCTTTGAAGCAAAATCTTCTCCAGAGAAACTATCAAAAACGAAAAAATCTAAAATGGATACAACGAGTCCCCCCTGTAGTCTGAATCTTTGGGTTAAATTTTTTCTCTTTATATCAAAACATATTTGGTCTCTCTAAATACTCTTACATTAGAATCAATATACAATATCTTTGGAATTAATAGTTTATTTTTCTATGAATATCAAAGATTTAGACCACAGGGGGGGACACTTTCCATTTCAGATTTTTTCGAGGGTTTCAAAGTAAATTTTTTTCGCTTTATATCAAAACAAATACCGTATTTCTTCTCTCTGAATACTCTTGGATTAGAATCAATAAAAATATCTTTGGAATTAATAGTTTATTTTTCTATGAAAATTAAAAATCCAAACCACATACAAGAGTATTTAGACCTCCAATTTAATAAAACATATGATATTTAGTAATTTAGAAGGAATTATATTTGAAATATTATAAATTATATCAAATTATTAAATGATTCTGCACGCTATCCTCAAATTTGAGTGATAAAGCAATTTTTTGTCAGTCATTGGTTTGAGTCAGAAAGTTGAAAATTTGTATAGTTTATTAATATTTATATATATGAGTGTTAAATTTCAGGTGAATAGTCAATTGATAGTTCCGTATAAAATATTCGATATTTTTCTGATTTTCTGCATTTTCTAAAGTTAGAAAGCCCAAAATGTAATTATTAGCCTCTTGGTTTTGGAAATTCAAAATGTTTCACTAACAACCAACACTGCTTTCCCCAAGTTTTACAACTATTTTGTGATCAGATTGAGCTTTCTATAACCATTTCTTCTTGAGTTATCAGTGGTATTTGAATTCAGAATCACAGATTTGAAAAAAATATTATGTACCTACTTCAAAATTAATTTTTTCCATGTTGGGCGCACCAAGAAGTATAAAAATTATTTTTCAGAATTAGTACTGAACATCCCTTAGTAGTATTAAAGAATAGATGATAAAAATGGGCTAGGTAATGTTTTCGATGGTGGCACCTATTGAGAGATCATTTCAGAACAGCCTTTTCCCTTTCAAGTACAATCAATGATCATTTGCATAAATCTCCAATTACAAATCATAATGCAAATGAACAAATTTCAAATTCTAATCATCTAGTGAGTCGACCTTTTTAAAATTCCTATTTTTGTATTTGTTTTCTCTTCTGGTAAATGGAGAACGCTGTTTCTTTTTCGTCTGTAGCGAAACTTTTGATTAATCTTGCCGAAGGCGTTAGCAATTGAAATATTTCCGTCGATGTGGTACTGTCTACTGTATTCTCTATTGTCTTTTGAAAGAGCGGGTCTGTGTGCGAGAGAATTATCTCCCCCCTTTGAAAGGCAAAGTGATAAGGGCATGAGTCAACAAGGCTCGATTGCCATGGCAACATGGATGGTGTTGGCCATGTACCACACGCCCATTAAGAAGAGTGTTAGAATGGTACAATTGGGACAGACGGCCAGGACTTTTATTGGGGATCCGGGTGAGGTCTGTTTCAAGCAGCTCTTGCGGCTGTCAGGAATAGATAAGGTCCTGTGGGAGTGTGTGCCTTTCTGTCTCTGTCCTTTCACGCGACCAATCCACTTAATTTGAAGGCGAACAACACTAACATTAAACATGTTTCTTCTCAAGAACATGACACACTTCAAATCGATCCAATTTCACTTGAATATTTTCTATCCATTTTAAATAAGCTGCTGGGTTTACCACTCGACTTTCCCTCATTTGTTGTCCTTTAATTAGAAATCAACAAGTTATCACCTTTCCAACTGAGAATAAAATATTTACTATTTCTACAATATCTTATGCAAAAGGAAATTTATTTCATTCAAATGATACACTGATCTACTTATAAATGACAAAGAGCACCAAAGGATTGCTTGTTGAGGGTGCCGATGTAGGGTGTAAAGGTTTTGTCAATTGTTGCTGCCACCACGGACAACATGAAGTAAAGTTGAAGATTGGTAGCTTTTTAAGTGATTTATTCATAAAATAGTTAAAAGTATAACTTGGTGTATGATTTTACAAAGTACTTAGCTGAAGGCAAAATTCAACAAGTGATGTTAAAAGATCAAGTGTTGGAGAGAGAATATCTTCAGCACATGCTGGTGGCCCTATTTATAGGTGTCCATCTCTCCTCTTCTTATTAATAATTTCATTAAAAGAGTCATCCTAGTTGCAGGCGACACTCTTTTAATCTTATATAAACTTATTTTCCTATTTAAGTAAATATCTTTATGAATAGAAATGCTTACTGGTCAAAAAGCTAAAAACCAAGTTGCCAGCTGCACCCTTTATTTATATTAATTTTATATAAATGATACATTTCCCTTGCAAGTGGGCCTTCTCATAAAAATTGAATCGTCTTTGATTCGGAGGACCAATTCATCGATTGCCCCCCTTTGTTTATTATTGAAAGATTATATTAATGACTCTCCGTCCCCTTGACATAAACTTTCATGAATAGGCCACAGTTCACAGAAAATATAGAAAGATTTAATAAAGGTAATTTTCTAGTTGAATGTAAAAATAAGATTTTAATCTTTCATAAATCATTAATTTGGATTCACAACAGGCTTACAAACAAACCTAAATAATTGCTTTGAAATTTTTTTAATAATTATGATTGTAAAACTTTTTCACGATCCTGTAAGCTCTCTGCGAATATTGTTGATTTGTAAAAATCATTTTGTCAGGGAACGGTTTCAGATTGATTGAAATTTTCCACTAAGGAATGGCTTATTAAGGCCCGGTATTTCAATGTCTGTTTATTCTTGAGATTAGCCTTATTCTTTGGTTTAGTATTTTTAGGGGTATTTCAATGTCCGTTTATGAGTTGATCCGAAGAATAATCTCTGAAATCTTAAACGCTGCTTTGGGTGACGATCGAATACTTAATCCTAAGATTAATATTGGTTCGCATGGCAGCCACCAGGCGCGTAACTAACAAATATAAATTTTGTTAATCTCAAAATTTCAAACATATTTTTATATTTTAGTTTATTTAAATGGCTACTATTGGTTATTGATATTTTTGAAACCATTGTTGCCATCATTTCTTCCGTTTACCTAAGCGAAGCTTAAAATATGATTTAAATACTTGGAGTTGAGAAAAGCTCCGCTCAAATTTAATCTTCGCCTTGCTAATCTCAAGAATAAACGAACATTGAAATACCGGGCCTAAGACAAACTTTTGTGTTGAATTTCAGAATATTTCTACAACAATCGATTTTTTTGTATTCTGCATTTTCCAGGCTGACATTCTAAAGATAGAAAATTCAAAAATTCAAAATTTTATCACTTATTGATTTGGGAAAATTAAACAATGGCATATGAATTATATGTATCTTTCTATCATCTTCCGTTCTTGAGTTATTGTGGTTATCTGAATTCAGGACAGATTGAAAAAATCATGCTCGAAAATTATTTTCTTCCACATTTTCAGAAATTTCTAAACTAGAGTAAAAAAAAAAAAAATTCAATTAGCCCATCGAACAAAATAAACAAAATGTATACTTTTTCAAATAAAATATAATTCTTGATTAACATACAATTATTAAAATATATTTCTGGAGAAAATTTGTATTATGTGTAAGTGAATGTAAAAATGAAAGTTTTCAAAGATAAATACCTTAAATACGTTACATAGGTGAAGTGTTTTTCTTAAGGACAAAAAAATTTAATATACTTTATTTTTGTAATCTAATAAAATAAATGTCAAAATTCTTGTCACGACACTTATAAGAAAGATAGAACTAAATAGATAATTTTTCTAATTTTTTTTTTCTTCACAACTGTCTTCTCTCAATACAAAACTTGGACTATTCATCTTTCCCTCAAAAAGTTAATAGCTATTAGAAAAGAGTCTTCGCAGTTCCACAACTTTTTGTTCCGGAGCGTTTTCGAAGCCAGATCAAGATATGAAAAAATTGCGATTTCTCGCTATAGGTGTTCAAGAACTATTATTACCTTCCATTTATTTGATTACATAGGTAAAGAAAACAACTTACTGTTTTTTAAATTCAAATTGAAATTTATAACTTTATTAATCAAATATTCTGCTAGGGGCTGCTCCATTTCAAGGGTGGCATGAATGATGAAATATAAATATATTGATTTTTGGAGGTTGATCAGCGATAAGATTTGTTCTGCATGCTCTACTAATTTTATATTTGAAGAGAATGGTTCATAAAGAATACCTCTTTGTCCCTCAATTTTGACATATTTAATACAGCATAATTGGAAATTAAATGAACATTAGGACCTTGACATAAAGATTGAGATAAAATAAATTGTGCAACCAAAGGTCAAATAATATAAATGGATAGGGATTTATTAATCTAAACCCAGGCCCTTTATAATGCACGCCCCTCCCCCTCCCCCAAATAAATAAATAAATTATCACTCACGTCCGGCCTCGTCGGACTTGAGCGAATATTTGCCTTTTCAGAAGCATCATTCTATAAAACTCCTAAAATAAATTTAATAATAGCAATTAAATGTCAAAAAATATCGTTTCTACGTTCTGTTCTTAAAGGAAATAAATATCAACTCCTTAGGCTAATTATTAAAGGCAAATTAAAAGGCAAAAGAAGAATTGGAAGGCAGTAGATTTCTTGTTCGCGTGATAGTCTAGCATGGACTGACATTTAACTAGAACTAGAGCAAGTGGATTGTTCAGTCTACCCGAAGATAAACATAGGCATGAAGCAAAGCCTTGAGAGGGAGAAAATAATAGATTTATTAGTATTAAGTTAATTAAACAATAGTTATTTTTCATATTAATTAAAAAAAAATATTCTATTTTTTTCTTTTAATCATGTTCTCCGCTTAACCCCATTAACCCAATTAAGAAAAATCAATTCAATAAAACTTCAAATGTCGAACTTATCCTAACCAGTTAGAGGTGCAAGATGTACAGTAAATGCGGAATGAAAAAGTGAACATATTCCCAAAACCCGATATGCTTTCTTCACATTTTAACAATTTAGCATTATGATTTGAGGTAAAAAGTCGAATCTTGAGTTAAAGATGCAGTTTATTAATATAAATTAGTGTATCAAATAAATAACCTCATTAAATAAAATCGTTGGAATAGTTTGTCATAAACTAAAATTTTGAAGCTCTAAATTCAAAACCTAACCCGTTGTTCATTTTAGAAATACAAACCTTTTGGCACTTGAATTAGTTTTTCACTACCTTCCGTTCTTTAAGTCATTGTGGGTGTAGCGGCCCGCTGTCGCTCTGACGACGAGCCTTGAGACACGGCCACTAGATGACTCGCTCGGATCGTTGCGAAGCTTTTGCATGACTGATAATATATCAGTAATGCTATAAGTGAAGCAACTCGGTCTCGGCTGAGCATCGAATCGGATTCGAGCATTCGGATCTGGAGGGGCCAACCGCCAACTAGCAGCCCCTCCCCTGCACACACCCATGAGGGCACGCAACTAACAACCTGCACACCAGATTGTTAGGACCCCACCGACTTGGTGGGGGGCGCGGACACGCACCACACAGCACTCAGCACGCACGAGCGCCCTAACAAACTGGTGACCCCGACGTGATTGCTAAGTAAGAAGTTCTTGACCCACCGGCTAGGTGGATAGAGCCCACCCCGATTAACTAAGTCGGTATTGCAATCACCCCAAAAAAAGGAAAGAAAGGGCGTGATGTAGCGGCCCGCTGTCGCTCTGGCGACGAGCCTTGAGACACGGCCGCTAGATGACTCAGTCGGATCGTTGCGACGCTTTTGCATGACTGATAATATATCAGTCATGCTATAAGTGAAGCAACTCGGTCTCGGCTGAGCATATAATCGGATTCGAGCATTCGGATCTGGAGGGGACAACCGCCAACTAGCAGCCCCTCTACCGCTTGGGCACCCAGCCCGGCTTTCCATCAGGGCACAAACAACGCCCTGCACACACGCAACATTGTTAGGACCCCATCGACTTGGTGGGGGCGCGGCACAAAGCGCCACACAGCACTCAGCACGCACGAGCGCCCTAACAGTGGGTGTCTGAATTCAGACAGTCAGAAAAACATCAGGTTTAAAATTAATTTTTCTCAAAGTTTCGGATATATTTTTTCTATCTGTCTGTTTAGATTCCGAAAATCATGATAATCAATAGCCAAAGCTCGTAGAAAGTTCGATTCATTACTAAAATGTTTGTATTTCTAATTGCAAGAGTTGATTAGATTTTAGGCTTTCAATCCTAAGAACTACTGGTTTGAAAAATGCTAAAAATAATCAAATCGTTATATGGAAAACTCTTGAACGGTCCTTTCTAATCAGCTGGAATTGAAACTAAGGCTAGGTATACACAGTCGATTTTCAGTCGAGCGATAGTTTAGTTGATGGACATCATCATTGAGTATACAGTCCTAAGACTGATTTGATGCAACAATCCGTCTCCACTCGACTCTGTCCCCCGCCAGCTGTTTGACCTCTCTAATGTCTGGCATCCCATATCCCCAATTATTTGGTTGAAATATTCTAATCTGGGTCTTCCCCTTCCCCTTTTCTTTCCCACCTCCCCCTCCAAGATATCCCTAAGCAGTCCCCCATGTCTCAGTGTGTGCCCCATCATCTGACCTCTTCTCTTCTTCAGACTCTTCCACAAGGTTCTTCTTTCTCCGATTCTTCCAAGAACTTCTTCATTTGTAATTTTATCCATCCATTTGATATTCATCATTCTTCTGTAGCACCACATTTCGAAAGCCTCTAATCTCTTTAGTTGATGGACATAAATATATTAAGTTTAAGTTTGTAGGTGCATACACAACACAACTGCAGATCAACTCGATTATTTAATCAAAAGCGATTGATGAGCACTTATGATAAAAAATCGAGCTTAGTTAATTAGAGTTGGTTATAAATTGATAATGCATCACGATTTCAAAACAACCCAACTAAATTGTTGGGTCGACTGAAAATCGACTGTGTGTGCCTAGCGTAAGAGTTTGATCTTCAAACCAATAGCTCAAATTGTTTGCAGAAGAAAAAAATACTAAATCATCAAAATTTGCCGAGTGTAATAAGTCATGAAAAACATTTTACCCCAATTTTCCTTTGTACTTTTACTAATAATGAATCTCCATTGTTTATCCCCTAATGAGTATAAAACGCATTATGATTATATTCACCATTCATTCACTAATCAGCTATGTCACATGCTGGGGGCTTTTTAACTCTATTAATACAAACAAAAAGATCTAAATAATAAAATAATATAAATATAAATGTCATCCATTGAATATTCGGACTTTTTGCCTTTAGTGAGCGCTGGCGATGATCTGTAAATGATCATCGCGTATATGAAAATGAATCACACACAAAATAGTATTATTATAAATTTGCTTTTCTCTTTAATAATTTACCATTGGAAATTCAATTATTCTCTTTCATGTCTTTAAATCAACTAGTGAGAAATACATGGTTTAACTAATATTTGTTTAGCTTTCCATAGATAGTAGGTATAGATCAGTGTTCCGCAAAGTGTGTGCCACTGCACACTGGTGTACCGTGGTCATTAGATGGTGTGCCGTGGAAAAATGTCAAGATTTGTGAAGATAATGCACCTACACATAACTGAGAGATATGCGAGGATCAAGATCTAAGAGCAGCCTTATCAATGATTGTTCCAAATTTTGATCGCCTGTGCTCAATTAAAGCAGGCTCACATTTCTCATTAAATATCTTTTCATATTATATTGATTATGGTAATAAATAAATATTAAATAAACATTGTTTTTTTCTTTGGTGTACCTCTAAGATTTCTTTATTTGCTAGGTGTACCTTGAACATAAAAAGTTTGCGGAACACTGATATAGATAACTAAAGAATTTTTGTCAAGCCCTAAATTATTAAATTGAGTTCATGACTACTTCGCAAGAAAGAGCTAGTACATAATACTAGGTTCTACCCAAAACTGGGCAGACAACCGTTAATCCGTTAATCGTTAATTAATGAAGTTAAAATATATAATAACATATTACTTAACGATTTAACGTTGTTCGAGTTCGTGGCTGTGATGGAACTGTATTAGATGAAGGAGGAGGTATCAGCCAAAGTTGGATGCGCTGGGTTCAATAAAACACCCTGAATAAAACGTTTCGGCCTGAATTTATTTGGCCATCTTCAATTAATTGGGCTACAAAATTTACAAATAGATGTTAACATTAATATATTTTATTCTTATTATTATAAAATTACAAGTTGACCAAGTCGGTTGTTTAAACTTACAGTTATACGCACAATGGGGTACATATGTGTGATTGAACCTGGCCTTGTCAAAAATAAGAATTGTGGCTTCATGTAAATTTATAATGTGCCTGCGTCAAAGGTTCAGAGATGAATGCAATGAGTTTATATAATTTTTTTTTATATATAATTAAATATTTGATCCCTATGGGAGGTCATCATCAATCTCAATATTATTTATTTACATTCGAAAGGCCAAATTAGAACTTAATTACTTTTTTCATGCATTCTCCCCTTTGGCACTGGTACATTATATATTTACATGAAATTACAATTCTTATTTTTGACAAGGCTAGGTTGAATCACATATGTGTGCCGCATTGTGTGTATAACTGTATGTTTAAACAACCATCTTGGTCAACTTGTAATATTATTATAATAAGAATAAAATATATTAATGTTAACATCTATTTGTAAATTTTGTAGTCCAACTGAAGATGGCTAAATAAATTCAGACCGAAACGTTTTGTTCAGGGTGTTTTATTGTATCCAACTTTGGCTGATGCCTCCTCATTCACCTAAATAACGATTTAACTTTTAAGTTAAACTAAAAAAATATTAACGATTTTCTTAACTTCCGTTAACTTTAGTTTGTTACATTGTTTGTTGGGTTGATTTTGTTTCAGTACTGTTACTTAGTTTGAAGAAAGGGCCAAAGGCCAGAAACCTCTGAAAAACAAAGCTCAGAATTTGGTCAGAACTTTGCTGGACTCAAAGTCAAAAGACTCTGTTACAGATGCTATATTTCTAGGTGAACCAGTTGTAATAGAACTCTATTAAATAAACACTGCTATTCCGTCTTGTCTTGCAGATGAATTTCTTTTTTCGACAGGAAAATATATTTTACGGGCGAAACAATCATCGCTGTCGGATGACAATTTTAATATGCTAATGTTTATGAAGGGAAACATGAACCTAATGCAAAATGATGGTCAATAACTGATTGCTATTTTTTGCACTAAGTACTACATATGAGGCATTCAACGCGAAATTGGACGGTTTGAAACATTTCAATTTTTGATTTCCTTCATTTTTTGACATTGTTTAGTACCCATAAAAAAACTTTTACTGGTAAATTTTGAAATTTTTTTGATCACCAGTTTAAAAGATATCGAATTTCGCTTTTTCGCTTATAACTTCTTCAAAAATGGTCCAAATTCAAAATTTGTTTTTTTTTAATTTTTGTTTTTTACATACTTTTTAGAAAAAAATACAAAAAAATGATTTAAATTGTTTTATATGGATTTCTAAGTTTGAAAATTTTAATCTTGTTTTTGAAACTGTATATACTTAGTCTTCGATTTTTTTGAAAAATTTTTATTTTAAACTTCTATTCATTCTACAAATTTTAAGACCGGGTTGATAGTGGCCCTATTTACTAATTACTATCCTAATTAGTATTTTTTCGATTTTTGATTATTTGGAAAAAAATTTATTCGCTATTAACCATTATTAAAACCACTTTTTGGTATCGAGTTCTCTTTTTTTCGTTATTTTGAATTGATTTTTTATCGTTTACAGGTGTTTAGAATAAATAATTAGTATTTTAGTTTATTGAAAGAAAATCAAAATCGAAAATCGAAAAAAGAATAGTAATTATCATTGGACCACTATCAACCAGAGGTCTTAAAATTTGTAGAATGAAATAAAAAATTATCAAAAAAACTGAAAAGTACACGCAGGTTCAAGGACAAGATTAAAATTTTCAAACTCAAAAACAATTTAAATCATTTTTTTGTATTTTTTTTTCTAAAAAGTATGTAAAAAAACAAAAATTAAAAAAAAATTGAATTTGGACTATTTTTGAAGAATTTATGAGCGAAAAACCGGAAATTCGATATCTATTAAACCGGTGATCAAAAAAAATTCAAAATTTACCAGGAAGTGTTTTTTAAATGATACTAAAAAATGTCAAAAAATTAACGAAATCAAAAATTGAAATTTTTTAAGCCGTCCGATTAGTTGTGGAATGCCTCCGATGTTTCTGTGTTTTCTTCCTAAAACCATCAAATACTTAATCTAACTAACTACTTGTTTTATTTACCTGTTTACCAGTGTGCCAAAGGCAAGCCTCTTCTATTATCTCTGATATACATATAGGTAGTGCTTAAACAGCAGTACAAATTTTAGGTGGTTAACTTTTAACGGATAGCTTTACTTGACGTAAATTTTTAAAAAGTTATTACTTTAACGATTATCGAAGTTAACTTTTTGAGTAGCGAATTAACGATTAACGAAGTCAACTTTTGTATAACTTTGCACACCTCTGATTCTACCTTACTATCTGAACAGTGTTATCCGAGGTGTGAACCGCCATTGGAATTAGGTGTACACGAGGGGTGAACCGCGACCTAAAGTCGTGTACACCTACTTCCACTTCCACTTTCATTTCCAAGTATATGACAATAGATTATCTAATGAATTCCAAAGTAATTCTAAATAATTCCAAAGACGGTGTACATCTAATTCCAATCGCGGTTCACACCTCGGGTGTACACCTCTTTGGAAATATGTAGAATTATTTTAGAATTACTGGAATTACTTGGAAATTTTTAGAATTCCTTGGAAATATTTGGAATTCCTTGGAAATATTTGGAATTCCTTGGAAATATTTGGAATTACTTGGAAATATTTGGAATTCCTTTGAAATATTTGGAATTCCTTGGAAATAATTGGAATTACTTGGAAATATTTGGAATTACTTGGAAATATTTGGAATTACTTGGAAATATTTGGAATTACATGGAAATATTTGGAAGTACTGGAATTTTTTGGAAATATTTGGAAATAAAAGTGGAAGTATGTGTACACCATTTTAGGTCGCGGTTCACCCCTCGGTGTTGTCTAAGCAAAGGTATCTAAAGTTTTATTAATCTTTAGTGCTCTACCTATTCGTTCTTCTCTTTGAAATAAAGGCGTTCAGTATCTTGTTACTTCTTCATCAGATTGTTAGCGAAATGTTTCATCGTTCGATATTTGATTTCGTAGCAACTGCTTATTATTCTCTTTCGAAGCCCTTTCAAGTTTGCCATTCAAATGATAAATTCTATTCAAATTTTAAATGATTAAATTAACATTGAAACGCCAGAAAATATAGAGAATATTTCCTGTCTTGTTAACAGAATCTTTTCTAATGAAATTTATTGTTGTGTCGATATTTACTTTCATTATTTTAATTAAACGTCATCAAGTTTCCCTTGGATCTTGAAATAAGACGTCTTGAATATTCATTTCCTTGACTTCTCATTATCTGGCTTTCGTTTCGTTTTAATCGCATTCCTCGATCTTTATTGTTCGACTCGGGACAAATAATCTAATCAAAATGTAACTATAAAGTTGACAAATAGCAACAATACAAACGTCATATCGCTCTGTTGAATTAAGTATTAAGTAATAAAATATTTGTCGACTTCCTTTCACCAACTCTAATTGGGATAAATAATATGCAATAAGAGATTTGCGGCTTTAATGTATCCATCTATTAGAAATCATTACAACGTGTGCTCATTCATTAAATCTATAATAACTCTTAAAGGACGGATAAATTACAAAATATCAAATAAACTGCTATGAACAATTAAACTTTTTTTATAATTTACCCTGCAATTAATAACAGAGCAACATTAAGCTAAAATAATCAAAAGTTATATTAGAAATTATTTATTTATTTTTGTAAAAAAAATGCAATCTTCGGGATTTGAATACATCACCTTTAGGTTTCTTAATCTTCTTAAACAAGAATTTAAAACTTTACATATTTGAAGCTTTAATAGTTGAAATGTTTATAAAAAAAGAAGTTGAAGAACCACCTAGATTCCACATTTTCAATGAGAAAATCTTATCAGAATGCACGACGTTTCGTTACCTATTTCTAGAGTCGTTTTCAAGTGCTGTGGGAGAAGTTTATTGATAGCCGTCGATTAATAGGTGTTGAAACTTTGTGCATTCTGATGTTATTTTCTTATTTAAAATGTTCAATCTAGGTAGTTTCAGTCGTAAATTCTATTTCGATATATATTATAACGTTGATCAAAGGCATAGGAATTTTATAAAAATAAAATTATATTAAAAAAAATAATAATAAATAATAATAATAAAAACCTCTTAAATGGGATTTAATGTTAAAATCCCCTAAAAAGTAGAAAATAAATTAAGCAGGTTATTTAGATAAGGACCATGATTAAGGAATGTGCCATTAAGGATGTTCCCTAATAAATTGGTTTTCTTGAAATCGTTTTAAAACTTTGAATACACGTATTTATAAGTTTCCTTTATACGTAGAAATTTTTTCAATAGTCCTTGCGGGACTAAATTTATAAATATTGACCTTTGAAATTTGCTTATTCAACACGCGAACCCTATCCCGATTGATGTTAAAGTGACTGTTTCATTAAATAACAATCGCAATTTTCTTGAAATTATTTTGAAAAACTGAGAATCATTAACGGAAGATATAACAAATATTTTTTCTGTTAAAATAATTGTATCAAGCGGTATTCGTTTTGTCTGAAAAATGTTAAAAGTTAGGTCCTTTTGATGGTTTTCATTTTTTCTCTCATCGCATGGCATGTTGGAGATGGCGACTTGGCAACGTCGCACTAAAATCACTCAATTTTTCCATAACTAAAAAACTTCTGCAGCTGGTGCATTTGAGATTTTTAGCTAATTCTCTCAACCTAACTATACTGTTCTCATCTGGAATTTCGCATTGAGCTATTTCATGAAGTGTTTTTTTTTATTCTTTGTCTTTTAGCGTTCGTAAGAATGCAATGTTGCCAGATCGGAGAAACGACGCAGTGAAAATATTTTTGCCTTTCTGCGCATGTGAGAGTAGGGGAAAGAGCGAACTGCTTCTGAGCTATACTAGGGAACGTCCCTAAAGAGAAACCACTGTATAGCTAAATAAAAAGACAAAACGTCGCTATCGCTAACTAATTAATAAACGTTTTCATTATACATTATCCTTCTTTCCAATAACCTGCTTAATTAAATCTTATTAAGGACGATAATTTATAATTGTATAGAAAATAAATATTTCTCCAGTACACCAAGAATTTTTATACTAACATGAGTAAAAAATAAAAATGGCGGGGATCTTTTAACTCGAATATAAATTTAAAAAGTAAGGGACTGTTTTGGGATGCACATGGATTTTTAAAGTTTTTTTTTTTACTACATTATTTTCTAATTTTTAGTCTTAAATTTACATCACAATCTCTTAATATTCTGGGGAAAAAATGTTCAATAGTAATTGGGAATCATGATATCCCAATCATTTTTATCAAGAGATAGTACACTAAATAAAATTAACAATAAGCATATTAATTTGTCTCAAAGCCCCTGTTTATCGGCAACCCGGAATACGCGTATAAATATCAGCAAAAGCTTTTGCATACTAGGTAAACAAGTTTAGTTATTTGCTTGTTGAATCATTTCGATATTTAATATACTAAATAAAATATTATCAATTAAATATTGCCTCTTAGAGAGCTTCAAAATTTAATACAAATACCGAGAAACTAAGCTAATTCATTCACTAAAAAACAGAGTGATTCTTCCCTAGATAGCACACTCGCTCTTGAAGATGACTTATCCCAGCTCTTATGGTCTTTACGATGTCTACAAGATATCTAGTTGTTTAGATATCTTCTAGAACGAGCGTGCTATCAGGGTCTTTCTATTTTATGGATCATCATGATGGATTAACAGACCTAAGACTGGTTTGATGCAACTACCCGCCTTCACTCTAATCTATCCGATCTCTTCCACTTCTTTTAAAGTCCCGCATCCCATATTTTTCATATTCTTTGTAAAGAACTCTAATTTAGGATAAATAAAAAAGTCACACATAAAAAACTTGTCCTTATTTTCCTAATATAAACTTTCAAATCTAATCTAGGTTTTTCTTCTACAATTTTCTTTTCTAACTTGCCCTCTAAAATATCTCTTAGCAATCTTCCTTGCATTAATGTCTTATCATCTGACCATTTCTCAATCTCAGATTCTTCCAGAGTGTTCTCTTTTCTAAGAAAATCACAAGGTGTTGCCATCGATTGGATCCAAGATGGAATGGATTATTTTAAATTATATGACAAAAGGGTTGTTTTTATCTATTCGAGAATCAAACCCGAGTGCAAAAAATCTTCATTTGTAAAATTTTTCGATCTAGTAATTGTAAATTTAAACACATAGCCATACCATATAGATTAAATAAAGTTGGTTGAGTGTTTCGAATGAGCAATGGAATGACTTTTCCCAAATTTAATATAAGACTTCAAATTGGTGTAAAAAATTAGACTTTAGATTAGATCCAAAATGGTATTATTTTAAATTAAAAGCCAGAAAGGTTGTTTTTGGATTCCCGATTGGGTAAAAACAAACCTTTAGACATCAAAAATAATCAATTCCATCTTGGATCTAGTCAATGACAACCGCCTGTGATTTTCTTTGGAATTCAAAATCTATTTCTATTACAATTTGAATTCTAATATCTTTATGTGTTCTCTTTTCTCTAATTTTATCTAATTTCTCAATTCTAATTTTATCTACCTCTTTAACTTTTAATATTAGGTTGTTTCAAAAGTTTTGTTCGTTTTTATGAGTCCACTTTAAACTGTAATTTCTCAGTGAATAATTATTTAATTTAACCGAAATAAGCGCAATTTGAATCAGTGCACTTTTGCCAACGTAACGCAAGTCTATTAATTCCTTCGGCATAAAAACTGGGTGCTCGGGATTTGATGAAATCGACGTAGGCCGTTTTTGCCTGGTCCTGATTGGCGAAGGTTCTACCGGTGAGAAAGTTATCGAAGTGCTTGAAAAAATGGTAGTCAGTTGTCGAGAGGTCTGGGGAGTATGGTGGGTGAGGCAGAAATTCGACTCTCAATTCGTTTAATTTTTGGACGGTGATATGTGAAAGGTGCGGGCGGGCGTTGTCGTGGATCAGGATCGGACCGCTTCTGTTGATCAGTGCCGCTTAATGACATCATATAGTAATAACCTGAAAAGAGGCAAAAAAAAATTAAAATTTGGAAAAAATGAACAGCATCAATGTATAGAGTACAAAATTCTCTATCGATCAGTATATACCACGACACAGTAGAATAAATATTTATTGAGATATGGATCTACAAAAACACATGACATTAAAACGGACAAAACTTTTGAAACAAACAAATATAATTTTACCACCTCATTTCATAGACCTCCTTCTCTCTGCCTCTCCGATCTTTCAGATTTCACACCATACATGACGATGCTCCATACATAGGTCTTCAGCTACATATTCCTATTATCGAAACTAATTGGCGAGTATAGTCATTTTTATTTTGAATTCAACCTTATTTTAGGTTGAGTAATTCTAGATTTAATTTCTTTTTAGCTCCTCTCATCCCATGTGATTTTACCTCCCGAAATTCCTTAAATAATTTTTATAAAAATAAAATATGAAAACCTATAAAAAGTTTTGCCTGATTTTGCTAAACAAAGTTTGGTCAAAAAGATAAAAGATTCATAAACAAAGAGCTTTTCTTTTTTCTTAAAATAAGGATTTATTGAATTTTTCAAGACAGCACCTGGATCCTTTTCATCCAGTTTTCTTCGGCTAAACTTTACTTCCATTCTTATTATTTATGTAAAGTAGTAATGAGTAAAATTAAATGAGGTTAAAAGTGCAAAGTTCAGCTTGTGAAAAACCCCTGTATCACGGCGATGAAAATGAACCAGCTGTTAACTTGCTTGTCAAGCAAGTTTACAAAGGTCACCCCGCATCAGCAGAGAGAAAATGTTCATCTCAACACCAATCGGATTAAATTTTAGCTCAAACCATTCGGAAAATTGCAAGCCCTCTTTAGCTATTTTCTAGAATTTCAATCTCTCAGTTAAATTAATCGAAATTAAGTTTCGTAAATTTGTTTTTTCAAACCTAAGCAATAAATAATAGTGCTCTCCTATGAAAATATTATTAAATCGATTAGTCATTTAATTTTCAATATTGGACGACTGTTCATTTATAATTAGTAGAGATTGTGGTGTTGGTGCAAGGTGAAACATCTTTAATAAAGATAAGAGTAAATAAATATTATATTTAATATTGATTTACTATGAGTTAAGGATACTAGGCCACTTATTTCACATTAAAAGTGTGGAAGTGTCACTGTTCATTTATCAAACATAGTAGTGCGTCGGTTCTCAATTGATGCTACTATTAGTATGAAGATCTCTTATGATCCACCCATGGATATTTGTTAATAATTATTTATTAGAGAGTCTGGTGTTGGTGCGAGGTGAAACATATTTTAATAAAAGAAAACTAAACATATTTTTTTTGGAAAAATGATTATTTACTATGAGATGAGTTGTATACTAGGTCACGTCGGAGGAGATGGTACTGTTTGCGGATGATACATCAATAATTATCAAAGTTGAGAGAAATCAAAATAGCTTGTGAACACTCGTTGATTATGGATTGGTTCACGATTAACAATTTGTTGCTTAACACAGGAAAGACCAAATGCATTAGATTCTCATTGTCGAACGTGGGACGGGTCGATGCTGATCTGACTTTCGGTGGGGAATCCCTTGATTATGTGGATTCTACGGAATTTTTGGGCATGAAGTTAGACTCGAGGTTGCAATGGGGTCCTCATATTGGGGCTCTGCCAGGTAAGCTTGCTTCTGCGGCTTACGCTGTCAAAAAAATTAGGCAACTGACGAATGTCGATACGGATCGCTTAGTATACCATAGCTACTTCCACAGTGTGATGTCCTATGGTATTTTAATTTGGGGACAGGCAACTGATATCGACACGATATTTATTATTCAAAAGAGAGCCATTAGAGCTATATATAATTTGGGTCCACAAATGTCTTTTAGGGAAAAATTTAGGGAGATAAATATTCTGACGGTGGCATTCCAATACATTTACGAATGCTTGGTATATGTGCAGAAGAATATTACTGAGTTCGCAAAGAATAGTGACAGGCATAAATTCAATACTAGATTCAAGAATAAACTCGCCATTCCGAGGTTTCGTTTACAAAAGGTAAACGCTTCATTCATGGGTCAAGGTGTGCGTTTTTACAACAAAATTCAGGAGGAAATTACGAGTCTAGCTCTAAATAAATTTAAATCCTCCTTAATCCTTAAGCGCACACTACTATAAAGGCATACTATCGGATTGGCGAGTTTTTAGACGACGACCATGCCTGTACTTGATTTTTGACATATTCTCGGCAGGATTACTTTGAATATTTGTTTTATTTGTTTATTTATTTATTTGTTTTTTTATTTATTTATTTATTCTGTTTATTTGTTTGTTTATTGTTTTATTTTTTAAATCATGACTTTCATCAAGCGCTCCTCGTGGAGCCTATGATGAAAAAAAACACAAACACAACGACTTGTTTCACATGTAAGAAATAAAAGAGAGAGAGTTTTCTCAATATGTATTATATATTTCGGGGTGTCAACCCATCATTAGGAGATACAGAAAATAACTATCCTAAAGATAAGAAAACTCTTTCTCTTTTATTTCTTACATGTCAAACAAGTGACCTAGTAAATAACTCATAGTAAATAATAATTTTTCCAACAAAAATATTTTTACTTTTCTTTGATGTTTGTTAAATCAACTATTTACGACTAGAAAGACTTGTCTTTATATTAAATTTAGGAATTCTGATTAAAACTTCATTAAATTTTTGTGTGAAATATTTATTTAGACTGAAGTTGAAGGAAACTTTTCGAAATTCAAATTTTTAGATAAATAATCGGAGGAAAAAATAAAATGTATATTTTCTTTTTACCTCACTCTAACGAATTATATTAGGTTGGTGGTGGATTTTCAAACACCACCAACTCCAACCTAATATAATTTGTATAATGTTTCACTATAAACTAACACACTTATAGTTAATTATAGTTACCTAAGTTTCACTCTAACGAGCTATCGAAGTGAGCTTACCTCTTATACTTCACTTATCTTTTATTAATATCATACATCACAAAGTGTATAGGAACATATTATTTTTATATTTTCCCTTTATTCACTTCTGCTTTAAACTAATTATTCCTGACTAGTGAATAATTTATTAACCAGTGGTTTTGCCCCTCGCCCAAAATTACATCAACGACGTCTCAAATGATGAACTCTGAAGTCGAAAACTCCACAAATAGTGAAGCTCCTTGGCAGATATGGCAGATGACCAAACGAAATAGAAAATGTTCAGCTATATTGTTCAACAAAATAGAGTCCTTTCCAAAACCCTTACAAAACGTTAACACTCGTCAATGGCATATCTCAGCTAGCCCATATAGTATATGATTCTTAGTTCAAAATGTTTAATTATAGTTAAATTCCTTTTATCTATGTATAGGAAAAGATTAATCCAAATATAGAATATCATCCTTGAGTCCACGTATAAACTGCATACACATTTATCATTTCTGATTTTGTATTGGTGTATAATACATTTACTTAAAAAAAAAATTGGTTTCTCAAAGCTTCCAAATTTCATCTCCAAAATATTATACCTAAGTATAATATCTTTATAAACTTATATTATTTATTGGATACTGTAATATTGTAAAATCTGAATCGGTTTTTGAATAGGAAATCATTTGATAACACCATGTGCTATTAGATTATTAGACAATGTCAGTGTAGTTTGTTTGCATTCCAGAAGAATTTAGATGGGTATTTCCATCAAGGGGACATTTTCTGGATAGGTAAAAATAAAAGTAATTATATCTGATTAAAATTTAAAACTAACTTTTAATATCTTTCATGCTCAAAACTATACTATTATTATTATTGTAATTTTTTTAGCAATAAGAAACAAAAAATTGTTCAGTTAATTAGAAGTAACTTCGTCTGATGTTATTCCGAAAGAAGAAACTTAGAAGCTTTAATTTGCCCGTCTGTCCAATTACACGTTTTGTTGTAGAGACAAATTGCTTCACATAATTAACAAATTAGAATAAACTCTTTTTGGAACGAAGTTCCTTATGGGACGCCTCGGGGTGGTACCCTAGTCGGTGAAAAGTGTCCGTAACGTTAAATAAAAACAAGCGAGCCAATGCTCATGCGCGCGCATCCACTCAGCCACTCTGGGGGCGGGGCCTCTGGCTTGTGCTCTGGTCGGGAATCGATGCTGTTCGATGTTGAATCTTTCGATTCAACAGGTATTATTTCATTACCCTCCTCTACCTCTCTGCTTCTATTTATCGAAATAATCCTCTTTAAAAATTTTATTAATTTAATAGACAGAATAATAGAATTCAATAAAATGGCATCGAATTCAGAGACAGAACATTCAGAACATTTCGTTATTCAGCAACAAATAACAAAGGTGTGCTTACTTAATTAATAAATAAATGAAAATGAAATGAAAATAAATAAAAGAATATTGCAATAATTCTACTAATTTATTTATTATATTTCCAGCTAATAGAAGAAAATAATCAATTAAAAAAAAATCTACTAAAGGTAAGCGTTATATATTAATCGTGGGTGTATGTGTAAAATCCCCGTGAATCCCTAATTGATTTCATAACTAATTCCTATAATTTATTTATTTATTTAATTAATTGAATTTTATTATTTATTTATTCTATTTAAGGAAATAAAAATTAAAGAAGAAGAAAAAATTCCTTGGAATTTGATTTCCAACGAGGATTTGATGAATTATTATTAAAATATCTAAGATTATTTATTTATTTATTATTAGAGTATCTATTAGTTAGATATTTATATAATATACTGAGTAAAACATTGTATAAATTCATATACTGTTTTTTCTCAAATTCAAAAATATTTCCATACAAGTTTGTTCAGTACCCACCTCTCCATCCCCTCCCTCGATTAGCACTCATGGATTTAATTTTAACATTTTTTTATTTTATTTTCTTTGAAGGAAAGAAATACGAAAAAAAAGCCGAGTACCAAAAAAGGTATCGGGAGCGGGGGAAAAAAAAAACAAGGTACGGTATATAATTTATATATATTATAATATTTTGCAGTGTAATTTTAAATACGACTGTAAAGTTAGTAGACATCAGACGAGAAATTAATGATTTTATAATCAATTTCAGTATCGGAGAAAAATATAAAAAAAAAAAAAAAACAAGTAGGCTATATCAACAAGAGTATCGACAAAGAATAAAAGAAAAAAATACAAAAGATCCAAGGTATGGTATGAAAATTATATACATTTTTAATAAAATTATTATTGCCATTAATAACTGTAATTAATTTTCGTACTGAAAATATACGGAGATTAAATAATGCACAGCGTCAACAAATTCTTCGGAAGCATAGAAAAGATAATGAAAACTTATTTTAGTTACCATAAAGCTATAGTTTCTATGATAGAACATAATTATGCTTAATTATTATTATTCATATAAATACCTGTTTCTTTTTGTATATTATTATTATTATATATTATATATTTTTATAAATCATTGTAAATAAAATAAAGGTGTTAAGATAATTTTATAAAGTAGTTTCTTTGCTTTTTATCGATAAAAAAATCATAATAAAAAATGTATACCCGAATAATTATTTTTCTTTATACCTAGAATAGAACTTAAAATTAATATTTTTATAATAAGGAACTTCGTTCCTATCCGGTGTCCTACGACACAGATCTAATTTTTTTAATCGAGTTTTGAGATCGAAACTAGTAGTAGAGCTCAACACTCAATCACTTAGGAAACATCGTAAAACTTATTGACGAAAATTATGATAGAAGTGTCATCACATCTAATTACCTATATATAATTAATAATTACATTGGTGCAACGATTGCAGAGTGGGGAAATTAATTTAAATTATAATATAAATAAAAATTAATTTCAGGTTAAGTGGACTGCATGATTTTAATGGAATTTAATATAAATTGATGATTATAAAATATGAATTTTAAAATGAATACAATACAAGTGATGGTAGAAATAAATTAAAACTATAGAAATAAAAGATAAAAGGTTTGAATTTAAATGAATGTTAAAATCTAACTAATTGCAAGATACATATATGCACACAAAAAATATAAACAAAGTTTACATATATAAATTATATACCAATTAAAATTAATAATATAATTAATACAACATAAGGTGAAGAAGATGGACGAATTGCTCTCAGTTCTCCGGACTCCCGATCCAATGAGACCATGTGCTATTAGATTATTAGACAATGTCAGTGTAGTTTGTTTGCATTCCAGAAGAATTTAGAATTTAGAAGGGTATTTCCATCAAGGGGGTGACATTTTCTGGATAGGTAAAAACTAAACGACGAAATATTAACATGAAATTACTTTTTGAAGTCGGTGCCAAACATATACCTTTTATGAATCGCATTCGACGGATCTTACTTAGTACGTTTGGCGGGTACGCTCGCTTATAGGTATAGTTTGTTTGGCCACGACTTCAAAAAGTGATTTCTTGTTAATATTTCGTCGTTTAGTTGTAACTAAATAAGATAATAATTATTTTATACGTTTTAGTGTATTTTATTTGTTGTATTTAATTTTTTTGAAGTCGGTTTTATTTTTTTCTTAAAAATTATTTTTATTTTTCTCTTTTTAGTGATGTTATTAATAGTGATCATATCATCGGAACTTGGCCAAATTAATATGGAACCATCCCAAAGATACCCCCTTTCCAATAAAAAAAGAATCATCGAAATCGGTTCATAAACAAAGAAGTTAGGCCTAAACAAACCTAACAAAAAAGGTCTAATACCAATGAAAAAACGGGACCAATTGGAAGCTAGACTGAAACCAATACAATTTTTTTTTTCAAAATCGGTTCCCAATTGGCGGAGATATGAGGTAACATAGACAAAAAAAAAAAAAAAAAAATTCACTTGAATAGAGAACTTCCTCCTATTTTGAAGTCGCTTAAAAAAAGGCAAATTATTAAATTACTAATTAACTAACGGAAGTGATTAAAAAAGAAGATAAAATTATTAAAGGCTCCATCCCATATATTCATGATTTATCTGCGAAAATCTTGAGAATTCTGAATAATAATGACATAAAATTAGTACACAGTGTTGGCAGGCCACTCATGAACATATTCAATAATAAGACTCATCTTGAAAAACTTGATAAAATGGGGGTTGTTTATGAGTTGGTTTGTGATTCATGTAAAAAAGATAAAAAAACACACAAATATATAGGTGAGACTTCAAGACATTTGAGACAAAGAATTAAAGAACATATTTCATCGATTAATGGAAATAAATTAGTCTCCGCGTTATCCATTCATGCTATTGACAACGAGCATACTTTCGATTTTGAAGGAGTAAAGATACTAGATTATGAGAAAAATTGGACCAAGAGAAAAATAAAAGAATCTCTTTATATATTGAAGGATATCGATAATTGTGTTAATTTCAAAATGGATTCGGAAAACATATCGGAATGTTATAGTCTGATTGTGTCATTGTTGTGAGAATATTGATTTGATTTGGTGTGTTGATTAAATATGTATTGATTTTATAAGAAAAATGCAATAGGGAGATGTGTATTTTGATATTTCATTAATAAAAAATTAAAAATAAAGAATGAATTTAACTTATAATGTGTTTCTAGAATGGATTATTTATAATGGGTTTTTTAATTGTATAATGATTGACGATGCAATGAGATAATTAGAAAAAATAAAATTTGAAAATAATATTTAATATAATCATTAATTCAGAATAGTTTCTAACTCAGGGATAAACGTTTTTATAAATTGTTGCTATATATATGTATGTGTGTGATTGTAATGAATTGTGTGATGTGTCTATATTGAAGATTTAAGAATGAATGTTTCATGTGAAATGACAAATTCCGGTTCTTGAACGAGATGTATGTATGATTTCAAATTATTGTAAAAATAAAAAAATAAAATAAATTTTGTATTATATAATTCTCTATAAAAGAAAAAATTGTAAATAAATGTTTCATTTCAATTTTTAGAACTACTGAGGATGGTCGACCAGTGGTGACCAAAACTGTATAGTTATCAATTAAATAATTCTAATAGTTATTAAAATTATTGTTTTATTATATTTGTGACAAAACCAACCCTTCAATTTAATGAAAAAATTTAAATCAAGTCACTTAAGTTCTGGAAGAAATTTAATAAATAAATAATTTATTAATTGTTTTTTGTATAAAATAAATATAATTCTTCTATATAAAAATATCAAAACGTTTATTAGAAATCCAAACGTTTCGGGAAAAAATTCTGCCTTTACAATGAAAATTTGGAACAATAGTGAATTGATCAAGTGTCAAGACACGTCCTACTAATATTAACATTTACTAGATTAAGTATTTGATTTTCTTATGTCAAGACACTTGATAAATACACTAATTTTTAAAAAAAATCGTTAGAGCTGTTTTTGAGAAAATTAAAAAAAAAATATATTTTTTACTTTTTTATTTAGTTATGGCTGTGAAAGTAAACGTCAAGGAGGGGATATAGTTTTTCTCAGCATCCATAACAATTCCCTGTTCAAGATAAGCCTCCGGTGAATAAGTGAATTTATATTCCCTTTAAATTTAAGCACTTTTTCTCTCTCTCACTAAGTTACGGCTTGAAAGGTAAAAAGAAATGGCTTTTAAATAAATAAATGTTCAATGAAGCAATTGCGTCGAAGGATAGATTGATAGACAAGCGGATGAAGAAACGCGCAATCCGTTGATGTCTAATTAATCTCCATTGAAGATACATTTGCAATTTATATACTTTTAAAACGAGCGAATATTTGTCGAATAATTGATGTTAATTTAAAATCGATTGCTATTATACGAACCCCGTCTGGCTTGGTATTTGATTAAATCTCCCGGATTGATATTCAAAAAGAACTTATGAATATGCATGCCAATGAAAGTGAAACTGAATGAATGTGTCACAGCATATTGGTGAAAATCATTTGAATTTTAGGTGGGAAAACAGCCATTAAAATTATTGCTGTGCGAAATTATATTAACATATATCAAAAATCAAACCATTTGACAAAATTGAAATAAAACCAATTTTAATTTTGGATTCATTATCTCTCTGTAATCTAAGGATTAATATCTGGAAAGTATCCGTGGGTTAGGGGCATCCCATAAATTACGTAACACGAATTTCAAGATTTTTAGACCCCCCTCCCCTGTGTCGCATTTCCATTGAGCCCTCCTTTGTATTGTGACGTCACACTATCACTTTTATAGCCTATAATTTTCAGTTTTATATAAGAATAAGCTGAAAGCTAAAAAATAAATTTGAAAATTAAATTTAGGGAACGAAGAAAATATTATTTTTATTATAGACAAAAGGATCAGCCGGGACTCGAACTTAACTTTGTTATTGATTGTCTTTACACGGCCTCATTGGGGTTGCGACTCGGGTGAAGAGAAAATTATTTTCGACCTTTGGGGTCTGCGATCGATTGGGAGGCGCTGGGATATACATATATATATATATATATATATATATATATACATATACATATTTGAAAATGTTTAAAAATTTTTAATTTGACTTTGTGACATCCAAATTTTTAAGATCCCCTGGCCCCCCTGTCACATTTTGTTACAAATCTGAGATGCCCCTTACTGTGTGAAGTAATTTATGAACGGGCCCTTAAATTCATATATAAAATTGGTCATAAACATCTAAATAAAGTAGCTTTGCTTGTTTAACCCCCGTTTGGATCATGAAATGACTTCATCAAAGAGTTGAAAACCGTTGTTAACTATCAAAATTAAGTACAAAAATCAAACCTATTATTTTTTGGATCAGGCTTTTGAATGACAATTTTCAAATCAAGTCAATGAAAATTCCAAATGTCCACTGATTGCTTAATATCTTTTGTTTAGTGGTATTGATTACTTATGTTCGGACTGAACCCTTCCCGAAGTTGATGAGGTCAGTCCCCCCACCAGGGTTTCTTCCTAAGTGGAGATTATCGGAATTCATGCTTTTTAGAAGTTAATAAATGCAACTATTTGTATTATCTAACATACGAAAAGGAAATCGCTCGATTAATAAACTATTAGACTCTATACGAAAATTCTAAAAATATCAAGGATTGACCGAATCACCAACGATGTTATCTGAAGAATAAGAGGGACCAGCTTGATGATAGTAAAAGAGCAGAACCTTGCTTGAATTGAATTGGATCGCCAAACTGAAGTTTTCAAGGTATTTTCCATGATGGAAAGCCCCAAATAAAATTATTTCGACCAAGATGATATCCAAAATTGGGGCCATTTAAGGCAGAAGAACATGAAGTATATAAATATTTTCATTTAGAAACCCGAGAGCCAATAATATCAAATCTGAGAAAAATGGCTATCCTATGAGATAGACCCATCTGTCACATCTATCACTTTAAATATTTTACTCTCAGGATAGCTAGAGTGACTATATAGGGACAGTGGCGACACGTACGGTCATCCACCATTTCTAGTCGTTTTTTAAATTGAAGAATATTAGGAAATTTAAGAAAATTAATATTTAAACACATTTTCTTTACAGATATTAAAGATTATTTAATTAAAAATAAAAGGTAATGATAATAATATTACCTTAAATTTCCTAATATTATTTAGCTTAAAATACGACTTAAAATGGTGGATGAACCTACGTATCGCCACTGTCTCTATAGTCACTGTAAGGATAGCCAACTGCCTCCGATTGCTATTTTTGGCACTATTTAGGGGTCAATTCCCGAGCTGATGAACTTACCATTGTGACTGATATAGGATGAAAATTCTGATAGGTCTACTCACTTTAATGTATCTAATTGGAACGGATTCCTAATTTAGACATTCGGGATTGATTTCTAAATCAAACTCTTCTTATATCTATATCTATATATATATATATATATATAATTAAAATTTTGTCTGTACATAGTTATGAACGAAAACACCCTCAACAAAATTCCAGTCTGTATGTCTGCCTGTCTATATGTCTGTTTCTGTGGTTTCTGCGAAAAGTTGCTCACGATTCACGTAAAAACGCCTGAAGGGATTATTATGAAATTTCATATTTACATCAGATTTCTTCTAACTTACGTTTATAGCTATATAACATTATGATATTTTGACCCCAAAAGGGGGTTTGGGGGGGGCATGAATGAAAACTATCAAATAACTCCTAAACTATTAACCCTACGGCACATTTTATTATAAACAAAGTTGTAAGGGATGTGATTTCTGACAATTTTTGTTTAAAAAATAGTAAGTAATAAAAATAATCTGGGATTTAATAGATGATCTGTCTAAATATTACTTAAGAAATTTAAAGCTTCTTTTAATCAGCAATTTGAGCTTTTATATCCTAAACTAACTGGTTCTTCTCTACGTTTACAAGTATCTATGAAAAGCACTGTGGAAGGAAAATTATCAATAAAATGAAAGACAAGTGAGTGAATAACATTCCATGGCAATTCTCATATATTAAATTAACATCAGTCTTTAAAATACAACTTATTAAAAATATACTGAGATTGGAACTTCTAGTATTTTAGAATATTGTCTGTTATTTGTGTTTGACACTTGGGGAACATTTCGATATGCTTAACATATTTTAATTCCGTTCCGACCTCGTTAGATATCATGGGCTTAGTTAGCGCAGGAAAAGGGGAACAATGCCCCTCCCCTGCAAAACTCATTGGCCCCGCTAGAAAAATCGAAACTCCATTATTACAAGGCATCACTTATTTCTCTTTAAATTATTTCATTACTTCCAAAATTTGTCAATTCTACTAAAAAGTTCTCTAATCGGATTACCGAAATTGAAACCATGTGGTAGCTAATCAGCTGGCCGGCTGCCCCCTAGGAAAATTCCCCAACTACGCCAATAGATAGTAGATATTTTAATAAGTGCTGTATTTAGTGGTGTACTAACATAATTATCAATCAATCAAAAGAAATAAGTAAAATTTTCAGTATATATTCATCTGCTTTAGTTGAACAAAAATAGATGTCTTTAAAAGTGACCTTTTGCCTGTTCATCATCCTTTCTGGCGTTGATTCCCAAAGGACTAACAGTGAAGTTAAAAGATCAAATGGCCAGACAAGAAACTCACAAACCTAATGCAGTGAAGTTTAAAAAACAAAGTTTCTATTTAATTTGAATTATTCTATTTGAGACGATGTTGGAAATTTCTCAAAGTCTTCTTCTTGTTCGAGTATAAGATTCTTAAGAAAAAAAAATCGAAATCCTAAATTTGAATTTATTTCTTAAAGGTTTATTAGGTTTATTTTAATAGCTTTAAAATCCTATGAAGTTGTAGGTACTCTTAAGTTTACTTTCTTGGAAAAAATACTTTCGCCAAACTTTATATACCTATGCGTTTGTTTATATCTATATATATAAAACTAAGGTTTTGTCTGTATATTGGTTCAAATCACGCCAAATTTTGATTGCACACGTTTCAAGCAAAGTTATGAACTAAAACACTCTCAACAAAAGTCCTGTTCGTCGGTCTGTATGTTTGCGTGGTTTCCGCGAAAAGTTGCTCATGATTCACGTAAAAACAGTTTCAGGGATTATTATGAAATTTCATATTTGGATGATATGTCTTCTAACTTACGTTTATTGAGATATAACATTTTGTTATTTTGATCCCAAAAGGGGGTTTAGGGGAACGCACTAATGGAAATTATCAAATAACTCTTATAAACTATTAACTTTAGGGCAAATTTTATTATGAATAAAGTTGTATGATTTGTGACAACTTTTATTTAAAAAAATTCCCCTAAAAAACCACCCAAAAAAAGGGGAGGGGGGGGGTAAAAAATGTAAAATTTTGTCCTTGGAGCAAACTCAACCAAATTTCGTATACATAATCTGTGGGCCTCTAAAGAGCTAGAAATGCAAAAACTAACCACCCAAAATAGGGGGAGGGTCAAAAAATGAAAATTCTTGCTCTTGGACCAAACTCAACCAAATTTTGTACACATAATTTGTGGGCCACTAGAAGGCTATAAATGCAAAAATGGGTGTGGGGAATGGGGATTAGAATGGAGGTGACGTTGGGGGGTGGATGTGGAGAGTGAAGAATGTGGGGTGCGGTGTTGGGGGGCACGGGGTGGGACGAGGGTTGGGAGTGGTAGTGGGAGTGAGGTGGGAGTGTGGGGTGGAGGTGACGTTGGGGGGAGGTAGTGACGGAGGGTCCGGGGGGATAGATGCGGGTTTCCGGGGGTGGTGCGAGAGGCAGGGATTGCGTAAGGGGGTTTCAGTTGTGGGGGTCTCGGGAGTGGTGTTCGGGGTGGGGGTTCAGGAGGCGAGGACGGGCCTATCATGAGGAACAATAATATTCAGCCAGAAGACACCAATTTAAATTTTTAGAAGAAAAGCCGGTATTGATAAATGATTTATTAATGCAACTTTAAATGAGTCATTTTTTGCAGGTTGGGGTACCGTTTTATCTTTCAAGATATTTCCCATAAAAAAAACTTAAAATTTAAAGCAATGTATCGGTTGTAATTAAATGCCCAAAATATTTGCTCTAAAAAGGCTTGTTATTTACTTTCTCTAACTATATAATCTATAGTTTTGATAATTTTCTCAAAAATGACTTATTTGAAGCTATCTATAAAATACGTGAACAACAAGAGGGGGGGGGGGGTCAAACAGCCTAGCGTTACAATTTTTGTGATGAAGGAGAAGATCAAAAATAAAAATTCTAGGCCTTTGGTCCAAACTCAACCAAATTTTGTTTACAAAATAGAGAACAATGATTTCTTGGGCAACGATAAATAATTAATAATTAATTTAAATTTATTCTAGTTCATATATTTAAACAACTTAATAACTCAAAAATCGTTATTTCTAGTTAAAAGAATATTAATAAAGTGTAATACTAGTATACACTTGAAATATCATCTGTCGAGTGTACCGACTAAAAAAATTGTTTTTAACAAATTTATGATGGTGTGATGTATGAATTTAAGAATTATAAAATGGTAGTTAATTCGTATATAGGTATATTATATATCTTTGGAAAATCTTTATGCTAATTAAAATTCAAAACAATTAGGACTTAGCAGATAATTAACGGGTTCTCCCCTTTCAACTTAATGCAGGGAAGACTCTAAAATAAACAAAATATTAAGAGGATAAATACGTTTAGGGAGTCACAATGGTTATAATTCAGAGGGAAAATATGATCTCTGCGAATTATTTTCCCTTAATCTCTTGATATTGTTTGTAATAAAGAATTTTACTCTATTAAAACTTGCTCACATTTTATCATTGTCTCTCGAATCTGAATGATGAAATAATTATATTCAAGAATTTTAGAGATAAACAGGAAAAAGGGAAATGAAAATTATATCAATCAAAGGAACAGATTTCCATAGAAATGTAAATCCAATTCATTAAGCTGTTATGGAATATTAATTTAGGGTATGATTTTGGAAAAGGTCATTTTAAAAATCAGTAATTGTATTTTTGTTGTAAAGTTTGTTTTTAGATAAAAAGCAAAATAAGAAGATAAACGAAATGTGAAAAATAAATAATTAACAAGAGGAAAAAAGGACCTTTGGTTTTCGATTATTTATACTAGACATTTTTTTCTTTGTTGATTTTTGAACATTTGCCAAACAGCGGCGGTTACCAAAGTATACAAATATAATGTAAAAATAAATTCATCCCTTAATATAGAAGCCGGAGTAAAAAGTGAAATTGAATCTGTCATTTCAAAAACCAGATAAGTCAAGATTTTTCCAAACACAAAAGGTAAACCCATAATTGAGTAAAAATCATGCACTTCAGTACATTTCTTCCTCTTTAAACAGTACTAGAAGTCGTTGTTCATTGCTTCAACGACACAAGTCACTGACTTAAGTTTGATTCCTGAAAAGTTCTGATTGTCTTATTTACCTAGGGGATTTTTAAAATGACAGATTCAATTTAAGTCTGGGTATACGCTATATGTAAATATTAACGATTTAGAGTATATAGATATATTATACGTATACTTGTATAGGTTATTTCTAAGTAATATATGAAAACATTTAGATTATTCCTAAAGAAAAATTCTAGCCTAGTACTCACCATAAGCCTGAATATAGGCAATCAGTTAGTCATCTATTCTTAAAACCTGCGTAAAATCTAGGCTCTATTGTGTTTAGAGTTAATTCATCAATAGAAATCAATGAAACACGCTTGCTTGATGGCCAAAGTATTCATTATTATTATTTATTTATTTATTTATTTATTATAAATAAATTCAATGTAAAAAATCATTTGTCAATAGAATTTTTCTTATTAATTTTAAAATAACCTGTAAATACAAAAGATGCCCAAAATTAAAATATCTCTATCAAATTTATTAATACGTTTCTGTAGAATATAGAAAAAATAGAAGACCTAAAAACTCAAAAATTACACAAGATTCATTTCAAAGTCTCAGAATTTCCCCGCAATTACCAGAGCAAATAATGCTTGAAATCTAATATGAGGATACTTTAAAACACACTAAACTTCTTCGACCGTCGACCCATTCAAGAGTTTCTTGAAATTTTATCAAACCCCTCTATTTTACCTTTAATGTAATTGTAATAGAACAATCAACAAAGGACGCCTAGGTAAGTTTATATTTTTATATTTTTTAAATTTCCCTAATTTAAGATACAAACTTGAAAGTTTCAAGTCCTATGAAATTTATTTTTGCCAAAATCAAAAATCATATTAAAATTTTAATGGAATGATAATATATTTATTGTTTCGAAAATAAAAATTCAAACATGTGCGGGGGACCCCAGTCAAGAACGAAGTTAGTTAATAAAATACGTCCAAAAATTTTATCCCCCTTAAAATATCACTTTCCATAAATACTGGCTATTATTAATAATGTATAACTCCATTATTTTCTTGAATATATTAAATATTGAAAATCAAAATGTGCATAAAATTACTATATTTAGTTATTAAAGTAGAGAATTATTTAAATGACACTATATGAAATTAATAGTTTCAAATAATTAATTGTAATTAAAGTATTTTGTATAATTATGATAAATAAAAGCCTTATTATTGTTATTATATGAAATTAATATTATTTAAAAATTTTACATGATTTAATTAAAATAAATAAATAACTACTTTATGATTAAAATGGCATTTTTATTTTAGTTTTTTTTTAGTCAGGATTTTAGATTTAAAATTTTTTTTTATTTCCGTTTTGCCCTTCCTTACGAGAATCCGAAACAGCTTGGATTAAAATAATTCAACAAATTACTTTATTCTTTCTAATGCGGTATAATACAGTGAAATTGTAATTTTAATAAACTGAACCTCTGTGTCAATTTTCAATTTTCTAGCTCAAACTGTTCTCTAGCAAACAAATGAAAAATAATGTTTAAAATTTTGACAAATTTTCACTTTTTCTTGAAATTAAATATATTATCATTTTAAAAAGTGACAGAATTTTTTTAAATTGTACAAAGCAAATTTAGTCCGTCAGTGCATTTTTAGATGAGCTCTTATCAAAAAAATAACTTAATATTTGTTATAACCTTTATTATTATTATTAAATTATAATAATAATATTTCTTTATAACCACTTAACAAGAGGGTTCTATGTGTTTATCAAAGATTCATGCAATAATGTGTTTGCTTTCATGGAAATGAAAATGGATAGAAAAACAAATTGTCTTCGGATAATTAATGTCAATTGGGGATCTGATTGAACTACAGGGGGAGAATGCTTGGGGTGTTTTCCCTTTCGATTAGAGGGGGCGAAACGCAAGGGAAGGTTGTCTTGCCATCGGCGGTGACCATTGGAACCGACTCGAGGTTGAGGAAGTCCTTCCCGGGTCCTCTGCAGAGGCGTCCTTGGCTGCCCCCAGGTCCCTGTAGCCGCATTCGCTCCCGTCTGCGTCGTCGTCGGGGATCCCCCCATCGCGACGTCACCCTCAACGGACCAATGGGCGCGGCCGGGGGCGGAGTCTTCGCCTTCTATAAAATCAAGCGGGGCGAGCAGCCGCGACTGCATTGCAGTTTGCCTTCCTTCCATTGTGAACGTGAATTGCTCCTGTGCATTTATGTGCCATGTGTGTTGCTCAGCACACTCGCACACCGACAGACGAGTAGGTCCTCCGCTGGCTCCAGCAACTCAAGTGGATGGTGTGTGTTCGTGTGTCTATTTTTTCCTTTTTGTGAATCATATCATTTCAGTGCGAATCTCTGCAATTTTCATTTTTCAATTTTGGTTTGGGTTGGTGACCATAAGAAACTAACCCGAACCGGAGCTTCATTTCGACCCCCCAAATGGCTTGCCCAGCTCAGGCTGTTCGTTATTCGTTTGGCGATTGAGTCACCACTGATTTGAGAGTAGATCAGCTGATCGCATGTCAAGGAAATGCCAAACGAACCGCTAATTCGGGATATTTATACATTTCATTCTATCCCAAATCATTTAGTAAGCCAAAATCATATTTGCTTTGTAGAGTATTCATTCAGCTTTCTTAGTTTTCTTTCACTTACTATTTTGAAGTAAAAGAAGACGGCTCTATGTTACATGTAGAACGCTTTAGTATTTCGCACACACGCACACACATAATGCAATATTAAAAATAATGAAGAAAAAAATCTGAGCATGATCGAAAAACTCCTTTAGATGCAATTGACATTATTTTTTCTATTTATCTTACTATAAGTGGAGTATTTTTTTTTTTTTTTTATAAAAATAGAAATTATTTTTTTTTTTTTACACTTACACTACAAAAATTTTAGTAAAACAAATACTAACTTAAAAGTAATTTTTAATTTTAATTTTTTATAAAAATTTATGATTCGTTCCTTAATATATATAATTTTTTTTAGCTTTTAATATTTTAGATCATCATCAGGTCTATTCTAATTCGACAGTTCATACATATATGAATAAAAATTCTTATATACTAGTATATACTTATATAACAATTTTTATAAAAAATTCCTATAAAACACTTACAAATCAGCTTTTAAACCCTTATGATCTCATAAAAAATCGAAAACATGAAAATAAACGATTAATGTATTATTTATTGATGAAAAACCCGATTTTATCGTCAGCTATTCAAATTTTTTTCTGTCGATCTACAAAGTTTCAAAAACACAATTATAAATTAAATTCAAAATTACAATAATATGACTATTTTACAAAAAATGTAATCTCGAAAATCTGAAAACAATCAAAGTCTTAATTCATTTATTAACGTGTTAAAAAATTATTATGAAATTAATTATAAATTTGTTTTAAAATAATAACTCATACAAAAAATTTTAAGTGTTGATTTTTTTGGGTATAGATAATTTAAATTATAATAGAGTAATAAATAAAAGAACTACTTTTCGCTTCTGTAGAAATTTTAATAAAGAATCAAAATTTTGTCCTTTTAATAATTACCGTATTATTATTTGCCCAAATCTCTGAGAACTAAGTAATTTATAATTTTCATTTATTATAAAAATTAATATAACACAATAATAAATCAAATAAAAAATTAGTTATTTTTTAAAAATTGAATAACACTTAAGATTTATCTCATTATAAAAGTAATATTTAAATAAAACATCCAGCCAGCTCAATATAAATAATTATAAATTCGTTTTAAAATAATTTATTTTACGCAAAAAGAGACTTCAATTTTTCTAGTAGTTAGGGTTTTTGATGTCGTAATTTTGATTTAATTTTAGTTAGGATTAACCGCTTGGTAACTCTGGATGAAATTCAATTATTCCACTTGAAATATTTCAATTAAAAAAATCTAATTTCAGAATTAATCCTCGTATTAATTTAAAATTTTAAATAAAAAAAAATATTTTGAATAGAATCAGACACAAAGTAGTGATTGAATAATGAAATTTTATATTACTATTATTATTACTACAGAGAATGTCTCTTGAGTACTCGAGTGAATCCTTAGCAAAAATGACTCTAAAAATATAGTTTCTGCTTCAGATCTATTTGTAAGATAATTCAAAAGCAAGGTTTAATTTTTAATTTATTTTCCAAATTGTTTTTTCATTTATAAAATCCCCCACTTTTCATGGCCCTTTTTAGCTTATCTTCGCCCTGAATCGATAGGGCGAATTATAATTTGAATATACTTGAGGGGGAATATCTGAGAACCCAAATATTTCTTCCTACTATTAGTACTAAATATTTTTCTAATAAATTATAATCAGTGTGTTATTCAAATTATGATAATGCCTTTATTTCGAATTTCTTCGTTTCCCATTAAGACTTTACCAAGGTCAAAAACTACAACAAATTTTCTGCCATTTCTGGTTGATGTAATACATTATATAATAATTTCTGTCCTATTATGTTAAATTGATATGCGAAAAGGTAGCGGTTTACATTAATAAATCTAACTGTTACTTTCGATGTAGGTTAAATTCACAAAATTCAAGTGTGAACTACCATTCATGTTATGTTAATAATCAAAAAACTTATATGAGGGACAATATATTTGTATTAACTGTTTGCTCGATTTAGTTTGCGATTCTATTTAGAAGAACGTGACGATTTCTCACTTAAATATCTTATAGAAAAATATCTAGAGTATGAGCTCAAGCCTGTCACTGCAATACATTAATAAAAAATCTGAAACACATACAACCATAAAACATAAATAAAAATCTTCTACATTAAATGAAGACTAAGTATGATATCTGGATAAAAAAAAAAAAAAAAAAAAAAATATATATATATATAAAATAAGTTTTGACAAGGAATCTCAATTTAAAAGAATAGATTCATACCGAATTTAATTTCTTTTACCTAATAAATTAAACTTTTTCTAAAGAGTAAATTTGCCTGGCAATAAGTTGGCTGCCAAGCTTACCTTTTAAAAAACAGTTGCAACAAACTAAAAATCATCCCCTTGACCAATTTTGTATAGCTTCAAATACTTTGTATTTTTTTTAAGTTTGATACAAATATTTTTTGCACGAATATTAATTAGCAGGTCCTTAATTACAAATTGGAGCTGAATATTATAATTTATCGATACCCTATGATACTAAATCAATCTTTCACCAGAAAATCGCTATTGAATATTCCTTCGAAATATTTGTATTTTAATTATACCCATTCTGACATCTAATGGCAGAAAGTTATTGGCGAAACAAACTCTATTCTACCATAAGAATATTTCATTTACTTTCCTGTGTTGTCCTCTGATTTTCGCCAATAGTCTTAAACTAGTAAAAAATACATCTATTTATTCTTTAATTTATCCTAATAAATTAAAAAATTCTGCTAATCTATGTTAAAAACTTTTTAATTTTATAATTTTCGCAATTTTTTCACTAAGTAATGGAAACCTTTCATTTACTGAGTTAATCTTTAAAATTTTAACTTAAAAATAACTTCTTGGTATAATTAAGTAGTGGAGTGGGATTCAGCCAATGGGTAGCCTCTGCTGAATAAAAACTCCCAATTATGGAAAACGTTTCGGCTTTAATTAAATAATGCCATCATCAGTTCCTAAGAGCTGAAAAAAGCGATAGAGTACACATGTAAAATTACAATAAAATTTTTTACAAAAAAAAGAGGCTACCCATTGGCTGAATCCCTCTCCATTACTTAATTATATACATACTAGCTGACGACCGGGCCTTCGGCCCGGCGTCACCTAGCCCCTGGCGGGGAGCGTCTCGTTCATACCAATTTAATAATTGAAATTTAAAATCTTACTGTAAGTATCGAAAGAATGTGCTGAATGAAATTGATTCAAAAATAAGGAAGAATAAGGAAAGATTTATTTAACACATTGCCTAAGCACGATCACTATCTGACCAATCAGAATCGTTCTAATAATTTAACGCTTTGGCATTGGCTATGCACTGGCCAATCAGATCGTTTCCACATACATATATATCCACATACTTTTCTATTTTATATATATAGATAGATACAGCCATCAAAATTGTATCAACTTCTTGGTATGCTATACTAGACCATCGGGTAAACTAGGATAAAGAATTTTCCCAATAGTAATTTTCCCGAAAAATAAAGTGGTTTTCTCTCACCTTTCGGTATTTTGGTGAGGGGTCCTTTTTTATCAAAGGGTAACATTTTTTTACGGGATCAAAGTCAATTGCTCTATCTACTATACTAGCGGTTGCTCTTAAATGAGCTAGATGTTAATCAGTGTTTATAACATACATTTTGAGCTTGATGATGCATTTAAAGGAGTCAAAACGTTATAAAATAAACGCTTTATAAGTATATGTGTGAGTTTGTTATTTAATTGCACTCTACCCCACAAAATATTCTGGTTATAATTACATTTAAATTACCTCTACAGTTACAACCACGGTGGTATCCTATTAGATATTTTATCTAATCTAATTTAGAATGAGATTTATTGTTTAGATGAACTGAGGTGGAAGGAAGTTGTTGCCTCGAAATTTTTAAGTGACGTGCAAAAAATGCCATTTGAATTCCATTCTGTCGCTTATCAAACTTTTCTCTTACGAATTTATGTCACATAAATAACAAATGAAAAAAAGAAAAGGAAAATTGCATTACTTTTCAATTTATCAGTACAGTGGTTAATATTTAAATAGGTGTTTCGTATTGCGTGACTTAAAAATAGAATCGTTTAGTAAAGTTATTTAACCCAATGAAAATGACCTCCATTAAGGGAATGAAACTTTTCGATATTTTCTTTATTTTTCCTAATTCTATTTTTATTTGATTTTTATGGTTTTTTCATAAGATAGAATAAAAAATAAATTCACTTTAGCATATTGCAGTAAAGTAAGTAAGATTTTATTGTCTAATTAATTTGATTAGAATCTTTCAGGCTCGAGTTTTAGAAATGATCTAATTTAGAGTTTTTATCACTATACCAATGACAATAAATATTTCACCTATATTTTAATCATTTTTTTCGCCCAGCCAAGCAAGGGTTCATGGCAACTCCCCTCAAGGGCCCCAAATGCAGATACCATGCGTCATAGGCTTCTCTTTCTGTCTTTTTTTTTAATAAATAAAATTTATTACTAATTTATTAATTAAATAATCTCGATTCATAATAGATAAGGACCTGAATTTTATACAAGTTACAACTTTTAAAAGTGTTTCTGATTGAAATATTAGCAAAAATTATGTGGGTTAATTCACATCCAATGCTTTTATGAGAGAGTGGAAATTATTTCTCCGATAACTTTCTGCCCTCAGATGTTAGGAGGGGTGAATTCCTTATTCAAATTTATTTATTAATAACTTTTAGGGAAAGGGGTGTTGGTTTATAGTGAAACATATTAAACACAGGAGTTTTCTAACGGGTTATAGGGTTATAGTGGTGTTTCACAAGTAAAAAAATAAAAATTAAAAAATTCCTTTATTTATATTTTTGTATTTTTCTCTATATATATTTCTGGTTATGAGCCCATCATCAGAAGTTTACAAAAGACTAGTAGAGTTTTATTTTTCTCTAGTCTTTTGAAAACTCGTGATGATGGGATCATAACCCGAAATATGTATAGAGAAAAATAAAACTCCAAAAATATAATTAAGGGAATTTTTTAATTTTTATTTTTTTACTTGTAAAACACCACTATAACCCGTTAAAAAACACATCTGTCATGTATTTATTAGTTCTATATACTACGCATAGATGTCACTTCTTATCGTGATTTTCTCCAATAGTGTATCTATAAGTTTGAATAAGTGCCAAATGAAATTATACAAATACAATGAAGATGAAATCTGAGTGAAGTTTCATTGCTGTTTTTTTTTTTTTTTTTTTTTTTTTATAATGATATTGATACAAGAAGAAGTTGCACCAAGAAGGTACAACCTCTGAAGTCCGTGGTGGACCCTTGTAACGTGAAGATAAGGGGAGATTTACGGATTGGGTAGAGGTCGAAGGTATCTGTGGATGCTGGTCTTGAAAGTTTGAAGGTTATAAGTAGCTGGAAAGACGGTCGGGGGAAGAGAATTCCAGTCTCTAGATGTCATAGGGATAAATGAATTGGCGAATGCGTTTGTTCGATTAGTATCTAGTTTAAGCGCGTAGGGGTGTTGATTTTAGAAAATCGTGTATTTCGGGCAAATGAGGCCTTTGGTGGGATTATCGATTTTATTTCGTCAGAACAAAAGCCATGGTAATATCTATAAAAAAGGGATAGGGCGGAGACAGATCTACGATGGGCTAGGGAGTCGAGAGTGTCAGTTAATGTAGGATCGCCTATCAGTCTGATAGCTCGCCTCTGAATTGCATCTAAGGTATTAAGAGAATACTTGGAGGCTCCTCTCCACAAATGCGAGCAATATTCAAGACAGGGGCGAATTTGAGCCTTGTATAATATAAGGAGTTGAGTGGGGGTGAAAAATCGTTTGGTTCGGAAAAGAAAGCCAAGCTTACATGCTGCAGCTTTTGCTACTGAGATAATATGGTCATTCCAAGAGAGGTCAGAACCTAAGGTGACACCTAACATTGATATTTTATTACGGAATTCCAATGAGCTCGAATCAAAGGAAATGTCCGGAAGGTTCCTATCTGCGCGCCTAGAAATTAGGCAGCACTGTGTTTTGCCAGCATTAAAGTTTACCAAATTGTGAGATCCCCATTTTTTAAGCATGCTTAAATCTGTTTTTGTAAATATGTCAGTGATGGCTCAAATCAAGGGATTGTCAGTAGCTCGGATAGAGTTTTTGGCACTTGAGTTCTGTTTCCGAAGGGGAAGGAAGCCATTCTGAGTTACAATCAAACTTATATAATAAAATCTTTGGTAATCCTTTTTGATGTAAAAAAAGTCACGCATAAAAACTTGTCCTTATTTTCCTTTTATAAACTTTCAAATTAATAAACATTAGGGACGGAAATGATAATAATAATTAATATTTATATTTTTTACTTGAATTAAAGGTAATCTGGTCACCAGGACAATTTTTACAATTGCCTGTTATCAAAATATTTAATTTCTTAGGGTTATTATCGAAACATTAGAGAAAACAACTTTTTTTTTCTTTTTTCAATTTTTGAAAAAATTTCTATTGATAAAGGGAGAAGTTTTCCTGAAACCTCGATTTTCTAAATAAACGATCCAAAATTGTTTTATAAATATTTGTATTTTTTCATTATATTAAAAACAATCAATAATTAATTTTTCTTTTCAATATATTTATTCTCTTTTTCGAAATATGAATGTACATTTGTACAATACGTGAAGCTTTTTCTAAGAATAAAATTCACTAAAATCAAAATTATAAGCTCAACTATCATATATAAGATAAAAAAATAATTAAGTTTCGAATATTTAAAAATTCTTCTTCTCATATTTTCATTTTCTAAAATATTTATTATTTCATTAATTTATATGCTACTACACTAACCAGATCTATAGTTATCATTCTAGTCCAAGAGGAGACAAGGAATTGGGGTTTTCTAGAACAATCACAATTAATTGATAGTGTCTCTCCTGAATTAAAACTTGTCAGGACTTGTCTTTTAGATCTTTGCACGTTCTTACATGTCCATAGATAATGGATAGTCAGAGAAATAAATTATCATTCCTCATATCCTTCTTTAATCCCATTCGATTAAAAAACCAGGGCTGTCCAACCCGTGGCCCAAGATAAAGTCATAAAATTCCTTAAAACATTGAGATTTATATTTAGATACTGGAAAATACAAAATAATTTGGCCTGATAATTTTTTTTCTCTAAAATAAGAAATCTGAATTTTCATAGCTGTTTTTGTAAATATGTCAGAGATGGCTCGAATCAAGGGATTGCCAATAGTTGGGATAGAGTTTTTGGCACTTGAGTTCGGTTTCCGAAGGGGGAGGAAGGCATTCTGAGTTACAATCAAACTTATATAATAAAATCTTTGGTAATCTTCTTAAATTCTTATTGTCAATTTTAAATTAAACAACATAATTTTTAGATATATTTTTTAATTATACTTATAAATGCAACTTTGCTTCTATACATGTTTTTAAAAAACATTTCATAAATATCTAAATTATATTTACTTATGAGATTGACACTACTCCTCTCTAACATCCTTGAATATAAATTTTGATATGCTTTATAATAGTTTTGCACCAAAGACATCAAAGGATCGATAGTCTTATAGAAAAAAAAGAAAAAAATAAGAAAAAGAAATAAAATAAAATAGTGCGGGGGGGGGGGGGGGTGTATTTGAGAAGGGAGATGAAAACATAGTTTGTTATTCATTTGGCAAGCGAACCATTTGGGCCAAACAGAAAAATAAATAAAAAGATAAAATCTCTTGGGATTAGACGATGTTTTATCGACAAATTTATCCTACAAATATTCCTTTTGATTGTTTAATCAAAAAGTTCAGTAAAAAAAAAAAAAAATCGTTGGATAATCTACTAAGCCCCTCAACTTTATTTCGTATTTGAACTTTTAAGCTCTATGTCAGCTTACAACCGTCATTTATTTCTAAAATCTGCTCCTGCTGTCATTTTGATCGTTTATAAAAAGACAATTTTAATCCATATAATGACATTTTAATATGGTACTCAATCAACAATCCGTATAATCGCTTTCTATTTAATATTTTATTAACCAACTCTGAAAAAAATGTTATACTTAAAAATAAATAAATAAATAAAAATAGAAATCGTTGAAGACATACACATTAAATTTATTTCAAGTTCCTCATTCGGTTTGCTCGACGAGCGTAGCTCGCCAGGCAGCCAATCTATTGATTTCTCTGATTTTTTTTTTTTAAATTACTATTTGATGTTAAGAAATGTCTAAAACTAAACTTTAGTTTCAGACATACTATATAAACTTATATATATATTATTTTTAGTTTATATTTTATTTGAGCACAGGACCAATAAGCCCAAATATTTATAAAGATATATCTTTTTTATTTCTCTCTTCTTATGGATCTGGATTCCCGCACCTATCATAACTCGAGAATAAGCATTTATATAGATAGCAAGTTTCAGCTTTGTAGCTCAAACCGTTCTTCTACAAAAATCATTAAATCGCATTGGAAGAAAACATAAAAAAGTTTCTAGAAAATATTTTCTCTTTTTTCCTCAATTATTAAAAATAAATATATTTAGATTTAGAAAGAAGTTATGTAGGGTTTATTTGTGGAATATACTGAAAAACAAGAAATTCCCCTTTTGTGTATTTAAATTTAAATCATATATTCATTATTATTTTTCCTCCATTGTAAAAGCGCAACAGTTTTAAATTTTAATTCAGGAAGAATTTGGTCTCATTTGAGATTAGTGCCTGGAGCACCTGCCCGGTAACTTTTTGCCTTTTTATAGCATAAGTTTCAAATTTCAAGGCTCTGGGACTTACTGAAGAAGATATATGAATGATTAAAATATTTATTTTATGGCACTCCTAATTTACACCCACTTCCTTTATTTCATACACGACTAATAACTCATGACACTTGATAAGTACGCCAATTAAAAAAAAATTGAGGAAATAAAACAAAACGAAAAATCTTTCATGTGAATGCCCACTTACGGTGTTTCGTAAGCTTGCTGTACCCCTTCTAGCCTATATCGAGCTTAAGGTTCGTAGCTCTCCGATTTATGGTTGCGAAACGCAGGGGGGTACATTCTTACGTACGTAAACATCAACTTCTGGTACTTCTATTTTAGGCAAAATCTTGTGTTACTTCTTGTAGCATCTAGATAGCTTAAGTTTCAAATTTCAAGGCTCTGCGACATACCGAAGACGAAATATGAATCGTAAATTATTTATTTTGCGACATGACTAATTTACACCTCCGTCCTTTATTTCAATCGGGTTAAAAATTTGACACAACTAATAACTCATGACACTTGATAAGTACACCAATTTTTAGTGAAATCGTTAGAACCGTTTTATAAAAAATATATAAAATATATACAAGAATTGCTCATTTAATAATATAAGAAAGTTAAGAAAGATAAGATATAAATTTGCCCAGATTAAAAATTTAGTTTCAATAGGCAGGTGTAATTTTATAATAATTATCCCAGTATGTTTGCGGTAACGACTTTATTTTTAAGAAATACTACAAAACAAAATCACATTCTGTAAATATTTTCAGGGTAATCAGAAAACAATTGAAATTTTCTCTCCATTTCCACTACGTTTCGGCTTCTAACGCTGAAACTATATCTAACTATAGACAATTCAAATCAGCCATTTATACAAATCATTGCTGCTACTTCGAGTTTACTTCTACTATTTGATTATTTGTCTTTAATCAAACTCTATCTGCCATCAATAATTCACTACTGTTTAGCTATTCATCACACTCTTGGAAAATAATAGAATATTTAGATTAAGAAGGCTCGGCAGGCAGTCGAATTGTTATATATCAGGAGTTATTGATCGCTTGTGGCTAAGAAGTTGAAAATTAACACATGTGTAGTTTATTTAACTACACTTCTATGCAAAGTCTCCAATGTTAGCTCAAAACATAGCTGACAAAAAATTGCCAAATTCCTCAAATTTGCGGAAAGGTTTCTTTTTTCCCTCCAATTATATGTCAAACTTCAGGAATAAACTTTCGGCTAGTCTAATCTAAATTTTTTTTAGATTATCAGTCTAAATCTAAATGAAAACCAAAGCATCAATTTAAAAAATGTATAATATTTTTTATTGGGGGTGGGGTGGGGGTAAGAGCATTGTTTAGGTTTAGGGTGCGAGGAACCGGTACGAAAAATGAAAGAATTTAATGTGGAAGGCATATTTACCTGAAAGTTGAGATATTTAATTTTACTTGGAGTTGTAAGATTGGTGGGTTAACGAGTCAAAGAAAGGGGTTAGAATTGTTGATGAACAACTTAGCTCTTGTTCGGAATTTGATCTCAAGGTAAAAATGAACTATAGATGGACCAGAAAAAAAACAACATATAAATAATAAACGGCTCCAGAAACTGACAATTTCTGGTTCTACAAAAACTCGCACATGCGCAGGATAACATTTCGTAACAAGCAACCATGAATCGTGAGAGGCAAAAACAAGATTACCCCAGGTGGTAACCAATCCACCCACCCTCGAGTGGCAACCGGGCATTCAGATTCTGGGGGATCCGGACCATCACGAAGTCAAGGAAGAAACAATGGAAGAATAACACCAAAAATCCATACATACCTGGGCACCTTTAACATCAACACACTCATCCGGCCAGGAAAAATTACCTGACCATGGAACTCGATAACACGTTCCGGAAAAAGATAAAGTCGTGGAAGGTCCAACCAGAAAGAAACATCAAGCTTTGCGTGATCCCAAGGGTCCAAACGCAACAAATAATAATAATAATAATAATGTTTTATAATTCAAAAAATTGAACAGGCCATAATCATAAAACCAGTAAAAGGCCTTAAAGTTTTATCTCTGCATTCAATTTAATTTAGTAAATTCTAAAAAAAAATCATGTAAACTTGGGCGTAATTTAGCTCAGACATAAATGCAAGAAGAATATTGGAATTTTTCAATTTTCGTATCCACCAAAGATAACAATTCTTACTTACTTTTATAGAAATTTTATATGTTTTTTATGATTCTTTCTTTTTCTACTTTCATTTTTTTTTCTTTTTTACTAATTTTTCATTTCTTTGATTGGAAGCGCAATTAGTTTGATCAAATTTAATAAGTATGTAGTTTCCTATGTATTGAAAAAATAGACCTTCTCAAAATTAATAAATATACCTATATTTATTTTGAATATTCTTTTAAAATAGTTTTTTTAAAGTAATAATTTTGTTTATTGGTATATTGGTAGGAAATTAAATTACAATGAAAATTGCTGCATTGATTTATGCACAAATTGAATATGTATCCATTACAAAAAATAAATGTGTTGGTATTTTTCATATTTCCTTTTAAAAATGGGAAACATTATGTGGGTTGCGTGTAAAGTACCTACTTCTTTTAAAAATGGCCCACAGATTAGACTGAATTTGACATTAATTGATGATTAAAATGCTAATTAGCAAAAAATAAGAGTAGAGTAGAATTTAGCCAGAATTTATGAATTTATTTCTTGTAAATGAAATCTTTAAGACATGTATGCTATATAGCGCTATGCTTAGCGAAATTGAAATGCCGCTTAGAAACTCCCCCACATCTTTAATTTTCGAATGCAAATTAGAATATTAAATTTGAACTATGTGTTCTTTATTCCAATCAGATTTGGCCAATTACTTTGTGGATTCTGCGCTATTCCCCTAGGCTTTGATGCGTACAAAGCTTACTTGATGTATTGTTAATCTTTCTATTGTTTATATTTATATTTATATGTTTGTTGATATTATGGAAAATAAATGTTTTTTAATGAGATTACGAGTATTAATTAATATGATCGTAATATTGGCGCCCGAACAATGTGAAAATGATAAGAAAACCTAGTAGACCACTAGCGAAGAGGAATAAGAAAAATGATTTTGCGAATATGGAAATAACGAGGGAGGAGATATCGAAGATCAAGGATCATATAAAAAAAGGTGAGCATAGAGTAATGGATTTGGAAGAGGAGGTGAATAAATTAAAAAATGAATTCGAAAAAATAATAAAAAAATTAAAAGATGATTTGGAAGAGGAAAAAAACAAGAGGATAGAGTTGGAAGAAATAATAAAAAGGAAGGAAAATTCGGAAAAGGGAAGTGATTTCGAGATTAATAGGAATATTCAATTAGCAGACGTGGGAAAATTCCTTCCGGTGTTTAGAGCTCTCCCAGAGGAAGATCCGAAGTTATTTTTAAAAAAGGTCGAGAATACTCTATTAAAATATAAAGTACCGGAAGATGTTTGGCTCGTGGTGGTTTCGGATCAGTTGTTAGATAAGGCCAAGACATGGTGGCGGGTGGTCAATCAATTTCCAGCGTTGGATTGGAAAGATTTTAAAATGAAATTTCTCCGAGAATACGATAGTTTAATCGTAGTCTCAAAGTTAAAGGTTATGTTTTATGAGGAGAAACAAAGAAAAGACGAACCTATAAGGTTATTTATTGAGAATAAGATGGCTTTATATAAGAGAGTTTTTCCGGACGAAGATGCTGGTTCAATCCTTCAAGTTTTAGTGGAGATGATTACTCCACGTGTTAGATCGTCCATTAGGGGAATGAAATTCACTGATATTGAAGGGTTTATGCAGACGGTAGAAGAAATAGAAAGGGATTTAAAGGATATGGATAAAGAAGAGAAGACAAGTCCCACTCAGGATAGAAGTTGCATTCAGGATAGACGTTTTTGTGGATTCTGTAGGCGGGAAGGACATGGGGAAGACACTTGCTTCAAGAAGGGAAACGAGTGGAGGGGCAAGGAAAAAGGGAGTTCCTTGTCCAAAAAGCAGTAGGATTCCCTAAGAAAGTAGGAATAGAAAGTGAGATCGGTAGTCATATTATTTGTTGTGTGAATAAATTTTCGGAAATCATTAGTCCATCAATGGAATTACAAATAGAGGAAAGTAGAAGGGCATTAACTAATGAAGATGATTTAATTCCGTACTGGTTGAAGGAAGTCAAGGAGGATGAGTTGAATATAATGGAAGAGGAGAAACTAGATGCTGGTCAGATGAAATTAAATCAAAATAAGGAAGAGTTACTTCATCAAATAAAATTATATTTAGAAAAATCGATGGATGGAGCAAAAATTATTGAAAATAGTCAAGAAAGGGGAAGGTTAGTTAAATATCATTCGAGTTATTTTAAACCTAGGAAGAAAGAAGAATGATCCTGTGGGAAGCTGCGTCCGTGTTCTAAGGAGGGGAGAATTGATGCGTACAAAGCTTACTTGATGTATTGTTAATCTTTCTATTGTTGTGTTTATATTTATATTTATATGTTTGTTGATATTATGGAAAATAAATGTTTTTTAATGAGATTACGAGTATTAATTAATATGATCGTAATAGCTTCTAATCTTCACCCAAGTTCTGGGAATTTTCTTCATGAATTAAACGAATATATATTTCAGTTGAGTCCAAGAGAGGAAGAAAACTATTTTTTTTTTTTTTAGAAACCCCATCAGACGCCTGGTCCCAGGGCTGTAGCCCCCTGACCCTCCCTAGTGAGTCAATTAATTACGGGATTAATAAAGAGATTAATCTCTTTGTCATCTTATTATTATTAATTATCTTTTAAAAACGTGGGTTTTAATTTAGCACGATGGTTTCTCTGGTCACATGACTGTCACCTAGAGCAGTGTTCCGCAAACTTTTTGTGTTCAAGATACACCTACCAAATCAAGAAATTTTAGTGGTACACCAAAGAAAAAACCAATATTTATTTAATATTTATTTATTACTAAAATCAATTTGAAAATATTTTTAATGAGAAATGTGAGCCTGCTTAAGGGATTTCGGGACAGCTTATCTATCTGGTTGATCTTCAAAAAAATCTTTTGTATTTCTGCAGAGTGACAACGTATAATAAAATTTGTTTTGTAAAATGAATATTGTTATGGATTGACTTATGGTATTTTACCTGATGATGGTTAAGAGACCCAATTTAAGAGAAATCTTTCTGAACCGATTTGTTACAGCTTCCACTGATAAAAAACTGCGAAAAAGTCGAAATATTTGAATTTAGTTATTAAAATTAGTACAATTTTTTACTGATATAAAAGATTTTCTATTAACATCTTCCAACCTAATTTAATAATAACGAATAAGCACCAAGACATTGTTAATAATAATAAATTTTTCTGCCGAGAGTAGCAGAATTTTTATAAATTGAAGGAGACAATAAAAGAGTGTGTCTTCTGCTGGAATTATGAATTTTTAATTTATTTATAACGATTTATATCCTTCAATAATATTATAGTCCAAAATCTTAGAGCAGTTCGATTACTTTTCTTTCTTCTGATTTAACTGATTTAAAGAAGTGACTTTTTGATATTTCATATTTTTCAATTAATTCTGCATAATTAAAAACTATATGAATTTATATCCACTAATAAATCATTTGAAATTAGTAAAGATAAAAGTTTTGTTAAGGAAGAATGGTGTGGGTTCTTGGTGAAACATTTTAAATAAAGTAAAGAAAATTTTTGAAATTTTTTTTAAAAACTTTTTAAAATTTAAAATATAAAATACTAGGTAGGTTTCACATAAAAAAAAGATCAGATGCTTGTTTAGCACGACTCTATATATATTTCGGGGTATAAGCCCATCTTCAGGAGTTCACAAAGGACACTGTTATCAGGCTTATACCCCGAAATATATATAAAGTCGTGCTAAACAAGGATCTGATCTTTTATTTATGTGAAACCTATCTAGTATTTTATATTTTTAATAGGTTTATAAAAAATTTTCCTTACTTTAATAAAGATAAAAATTATTCAGTTTGAATTGCGATTCTCATAAAAATTTTCATTTAATAAAATCAATGTAATTTAATTATTATTTATTTATTAGATTGACATTATTCTCTCTTCTTATTTCTTAATTTTCCTTTGTTACAACCCTATTTCGTTTGTTGTCGAACATCCCTGTTATCTGAGCCTTGTTCATTCCTCTTCGGTCGATATTTCAAGTGACTTGGAAACATTGACTGAACTCAGCCATGAAATCTTGGATATACGCCTATTTTTCTTTACAAGATGTTCTTCAATGAACAGGTCGTTTCATTACGCTTTTTGATTTCTATTAGCGAAATTCATGGTTATGTACTTTACTAATCCATGATATTTCAATTTTTTATTTTTTTATGCAGCCTTTTGATCAAGAGGCAGAGCAAAATACAATTTTTCTTTTATTTATTACCATGTAAATGTTTGAATTCTGGACCTTATAGAAAAATTATTTTAAAGCATGTTTTTTTTTTGAAGTTATAACTTCTTTTGGCGCGCCTTGCACCCTTTTTTTTACTTGGTAGTAAATGTGATTGTTCCGTCAAGCGTCACGGTTGGGCTCTGTGTCTAGATCTCATACCAATTCAAGCCAGAGAGGTCACTGCAACATTAACTCTAAACTCAAATTAATATCTTATATTTGAATTTTGCTCTCATGTACATTTATTTTCCTGAGCTGCGAATGGAATTGATTTGTCACGGGTCACATCAAGCATGACGTGACGCGTCGCGTTACTCTAAAATTTATATTTTTATAAAAAATAAATTTTTTAAGTAAACTTTGAATTATTTTTTTGTGATTATTAAATATATATTTGTTATGTTATTTTAAAATATTATATTATTATATTTAATGTTTATTTATTTTTTATTTTTTGTTTTTTTTTTATCCAGGATTTTGGACTAAGTATTTCTTCGTAAGCTAAATCGAAAAATAAAAATACCTAGTCCAAAATCCTGAATAAAAAAACTAAAAAAAAAAAAAAAAAAAAAAAAAAAAACTAAACATTAAATATAATAATATAATATTTAAAAATAACAACATAAATATATATTTAACAATCCCAAAAAAATAATTAAAATTTTACTTAAATAAATTTATAAAAATATAAATTTTAATAATTTTAGAATATTAGAATTATAAATGACATATAAGTTATCACTTCTATCGTGTGGTCTTAAGCACATACCCGAATTTTTTCCTCTATTTGGGACTGATTGTGCATCTTAATTTTGGTACCCGCGATAGCCCAAAACGGAAAGTCTTACATAGAAAGATCGTTCAGATGCCAAAATTTTAATATTTTTAAAGCAAACAACAAATTGGATTTTAATATTTGTAGCTTCAGTACATTCAAAAATCAATTATCGATATTTTTAGATTTTTTAAAACCATACCATAAAACAAGAAAAAAAAATCAATCAAGTTTTATAAATCTCAGGATTGGATGAGGGCAGTTCGGAGATAGACAGGTGACTACCTCCAACAAAAAATATTTATTGGAATTATTTTTCCCTTACAATATTGTTTAGAAACCGACGTTTCGGGGAATTTTCCCTAATTCCTCAGGGTTCAAAAGGGTCAATGAAGGAAGCACATATTACTCTTCCTTCTTGCCTGTTTTCTAGCTGTTAATTGGTATGTACAGTAAGGAAAGGGAAGGTACTCTGTTTTACTGACAGTGTACTGATAGAGTACTCTGTTCTACTGATAACACTGATCCTCAAAAATTAAACAAAAATTTACCCCGTTTAACTTACAATGAATTCCAGTAGAGTTTTATACCCTGACTATCATGCAATTTATAGTTTTGTTAGTATTGTTTACTACAAGTCAGAGTTTGAGATATTATCGGTCAAAATGACGAAAAAGGCCATTTTGACTTATTTTCGAGTACCATTAAATATTAAACACCAATATTTAAAATCAAAATATTTTGTTTTCGTAATAGAAAAAAGCTTTCTCTTTTATTTTAAAATTATCACTTGTATTTAGTTCAATTAGAACTCGAGTTATAACTAAAAAACTAAGACCTTATGTTTTTATCTATGTTTATTATTCTTTATAATCAAGTAGTTTTAGTTTTTTAGATATAACTCGAGTTCGAATTGAGCTAAAGACAAGTGGTAATTTTAAAATCAAGGAGGAAGCTGTTTTCTATTAAAATATTTTGATTTCAAATATTGCTTTTTAATATGTAATGGGACTCGAAAATGGGTCAAAATGGCATTTTTCGTCGTTTTGACCGATAATATCTCAAAACTCTGACCTGTAGTAAACAATCGGGAAACTGCATGATAGTCAGCGTATAAGACTAATAGAATCCATTGTTAGGTTTACAGGGATAAATTTGTGTTGAGTAGTGTAATGGTAAGTCTTAAAGTATTATCTACCTATCAACTAAAACTGAGAAGGAAGGCAAGAAGGAAGAGTAATATGTTCTTCCTTCATTGACCCTTTTGAACCCAAAGGAAGATCCTCCGAAACCTTGGTTTCGAAACAATGTAATAAGGGAAAAATAATTCCATTAAATATTTTTTGTTGGAGGTAGTCTCTTGCTAATTTCCGGACTGCCTTCATCCAATCTTGAGATACTATAATATATATCAGTCTGTCTCCAAAAAAAACTTCTAAAATTTTATGAATATTTTCAAGTTATTCACTTTTTTGATGATACAATACATAAATAGTAAATGGAAGTGTGGATTTTTCTTTAATTGTCATTCACTGTAAAATTTGTTAGACATATTTTTTTTACTTTGCTGTAAAAATAAACATATTCTAATCCTCTCCATCTGTTTGAATTTCCTAAGTGAAGACAAAACATAAAAAAAAAAATGAAAACATTCCACTTATCTCTAGTGTATTTTTTTATCATATCCCTTTTATTTCATTTTTCATAAAACATTCACCTGTATGAAAATGTCCGCAAGTGTAATCGGAATCTGACCTTCTGACCCTAAGTCCCCATGCTACAACATAAATATCCTTTATATGTGTATATATTAGTCTAGACAGCTAGGTCAATTTTCGAATCGATCTTTTCTGTACCTGGTCCCACGTAGCCCCAAATAAACGCTGACTTTCAATGATATATCAATAAATGTCATATATCAATAGAATTTCTCCCATTCCGCCAGATCAGTTCACCGCCCATTCGAGAGTGTTACCAAAGATAAATCATTTCAATTCATTATTATATATAGAATCGCTAGAATGAACATTTTATTTAACTTCGGAGCGTTCTCTTTTTATTTCCATTTTTATTTATAGAATTTTTTTACATATCTATATATGCTAAATGTTGAATTTTAATTAAAAATATATTTATTATTAACCACTTTGTGCCAGGACCGACAATACAATTTCAAATGAGAAATTTTCAAACTTTCACGGCTTTGTGATTTTTTAAAGATTCAATTTAAACTTTATCTTTTATTAAAATTCGCATTGATTTTTTATGATTCTATAGTAGAGTTTGGTAAAATTGGTTTGACGCATCCACTTACACTCGACTCTCTCATGCCAACTCTCAAGTCCCACATCCATATTTTCCATTATCTGGGGAAAATACTCCAATTTAGGTTTCCTCTTTCCTTTTTTTCCCAATTCGCCAACTATAATATCTATCCAACACGTGGCCCTCGGGCCGCATGCAGCCCAGCACTGCAATGAGTGTAGCCTAACAGAAAATCATAAACTTCTTTAAAACATTGAGATTTATATGTAGATAATATTATATTAAAGAAAATATATGTAGATATTAAGGGTTGTTTACCTTTAATTGGGTGCATGTACCTGGTCGAAGTTGATACGAGTCTTTCTCGACACCAACTAAAGCGAGAACGAATTGAAAGAAGCCCGTTATTCGATAAGGGCTTCCGAGCGGCCAATATTCTTCGAAATATTTCGATAAGGAATCCTTCAATAAATTCTCAAATACATTTTTTTATCGAATTTACCAAAAGATGAACATCTATGTTATTTAGATTGATTCAGAGTCCAAAAAAATAAATAAATTTTATTGGAATTATATTTTTATTTTATACACCTATATACATATAATGAAAATTTATTTTTGTTCTAAATAATTTCAAGATTAAGATTTTCGTGGCGCTAAAATAGGTATGTCAAATACGCGGCCCGCCGAGACCTTTCCAAAAAATTTTGAAAAAATATTAATTAATTATTTTAAAGTTAATCTTATTTATATTGTGTAGAATAGATTAATACAGGACTGACCAACCTGTGGCCCGCGGGCCGAATACAGCCCAGCACTGCAATGAGTGTGGCCCAACATAAAATCATAAATCTCCTTAAAACATTGAGATTTATATGTAGAGTTATATTTATTACCTTTTTCTATATATGAATGTACATTTGAACAATACCTGAAGCTTTTTTCAAAAATAAAATTCACTAAAAGCAAAATTATAAGATCAACTATATAGGATAAAAAAAATAATCAAGTTTCGAATATTTAAAAATTCTTCTTCTTCTCATATTTTCATTTTCTAAAATATTTATTATTTCATTAATCTATATGCTACGACACTAACCAAGTCTATAGTTATCATTCTAGTACAAGAGGAGACAAGGAATTGGGGTTTTCTAGAACAATCACAATTAATTGATCATTTCTTTCCTGAACTAAAAAGGACTTGTCTTTTAGAACGTTCTTATACATGTCAATAGATAATGGATAGTCAAGGATTATTATATACGTGATCCTTTTAAAAAATAAATGATCATTCCTCATATCCTTCTTTAATCCCATTCGATTAAAAAACCAGAGCTGTCCAACCCGTGGCCTAATATAAAGTCATAAAATTTCTTAAAACAATGTAGATACTGGAAAACACACAATAATTTGGCCTGATAATTTTTTTTCTCTAAAATCAAAATCTGAAAATCTATTCTGAATTTTTAAATAAATAAAAGTGCTAATTTTAAATTTTGAATCTGGAAATAGTTTTCAAGATTTCCGAAAAAATAATCATCATTTTTCTCTATTTTTGACTCCATTTTCTTTAGAAATAAATTTTCTACTTGCAAACTTTCTGATTGAATGTTCTAGAACAACAATTAGATTCCGATCTGAAAGAAATATTGAATATTGTCTCTTTATTAGAATTTTATATTAATTATTGAGCCAGAAAAAAATATAAACAAATACTAATACATAATATCACTTTTTGTAAGTATGTAGGTATATATTTACAAATACGAGAAGCTATTTTTTGATAATTTTTAAGAAAAAAATAAAACCGACTTCAAAAAATTAAATGCAAAAAATAAAATACACTAAAAGGTATAAAATAATTATTATCTTATTTAGTTACAACTAAACGACGAACTATAAACATGAAATTACTTTTTGAAGTCGGTGCCAAACATAATACCTTTTATGAATCGCATTCGGTGGATCTTACTTAGTACGTTTGGAGGGTATGCTCGCTTATAGGTATAGTTTGTTTGGTACCGATTTCAAAAAGTAATTTCATGTTAATATTTCGTCGTTTAGTTGTAACTAAATAAGATAATAATTATTTTATACCTTTTAGTGTATTTTATTTGTTGCATTTAATTTTTTCGTCGATTTTATTTTTTTCTTAAAAATTATTTTTATTTTTCTCTTTTTAGTGATGTTATTAATAGCGATCATATCATCAGAACTTGACCAAATTAATATGGCACCATCCCCAATAAAAAAGAATCATCGAAATCGGTTCATAAACAAAGAGGTTTGGCCTAAACAAACCTAACAAAAAAGTCTAATACCTATGAAAAAAATGGGACCAATCGAAAGCTAGACTGGACCCAATGCAAAAAAAATTTTCGGTCACAATTGGCGGAGATATGAGATAACATAGGCACAAAAAAAAAAAATTCAGTCGAATAGAGAACCTCCTCCTTTTTTGAAGTCGGTTAAAAAGTAAAATTAGAAGCTCACTATGAGCTAAAAAAAATAATAAAGTTTTTATTTCTACATTGCCTATTAACTATATTTTTTGAATAACAAATATCATTAGAATTATAATATTTTATCCTAGGTCCGAGTTCTTCAAATGTGGCCCGGGTAATCCAAAAGGTTGGACACCCCTGATCTAAAGCAATCCCACCGTGTCTTGACGTGTGTCCTATCATCTGAATTCTTCTCGTCCTCATATGCTTCCTCAGTGTTCCCTAGTCTCTAATTTTTTAAAAAACTTCCTAATCTGTGATTCTATCAACCCATTTAATAATTAGTAGAGATTGTGGTGTTGGTGCAAGCTGAAACATCTTTAATAAAGATAAGAGTAAATAAATATTATATTTAATATTGATTTACTATGAGTTAAGAATTCTTGGTCACTTTAAATTAATGTGAAACAAGTGACCAAGAATCTTTAACTCATAGTAAATCAATATTAAATATAATATTTATTTACTCTTATCTTTATCAACCCATTTAATCTGTAACATTCTTCTATAACACAAGAATTCGAAGCCCTCCATTCTCCTTCTCTCTGCTTTTCCAACATTCACGATGATTACATTCCGACAAAATAATTATTCACTTTTTTTTATAATTAAAAATTTAATAGCATACACGACTCTGAAAAAGATTTTGGTAAAAAGTAATGAAAACTACCTCTATTTGGTGCAATTTTATTAGAAAATGTAAATTTGCAACTCAAAGTTCAGCCAAAATAGTACTTTACTATATAGAAGGACTAAACTCATAATATATTTATTACTTTACCATACAGGATATGGTCAAGTATTGTAATCGTGCATAATCCTGAAAAAAGTGTTTTTTTTTTTTTGCTTCTTTTTTTCGAAATATCTCAAAAACGGTTGAAACTATTTTGATTAAAAAAAAATTGAGCGAAACAATGGCATTTCGGTCTATAAAAAAGCCCTAATAAATGAACATCGAAATAATTATATTTTTCGAAATAATAATTATTTTGTCAAAATGTCTGTTAGTCTGTGCGTTACCAAATGTTTGTGAACAAGCTAGCGCAAAAACTAGTGGGAATATCAAAACCAAATTTCACACGTAGTTTTGGTCCATTGAGATTCAGAGCTGATTAGATTTTGGTGCATATTGACTCAAAATTAAGGGGGGTAGAGGGGGGTTAAAAATTAAAAATCTAGGCCATTTGAGCAAACTCAACCAAATTTTGTATACATAATCAGTGGACCACCATATGTCTAAAACTGCAAAAACTAACGGCCCAAAATGGGGGGGGGGGGAGAAAATGAAAATTTTGGCCCTTGTATTAAAAACAAACCCCCCCCCCCCCCCCCCACATAATTATAAATAATTTTATTAAATTGGATGTTGATGAAAGCAGTCCACGGTGGTTGTAAAAAATAAGACTATAAAGGTTTTATTATTTTACATTTATTTGTTAAACCGACGTTTCGGAGATTTATTCTCTCCTTCTTCAGGGTAACAAAAAGTCAATGAAAGTAGGAGAAAGGAGAGAATAAATCTCCGAAACGTCGGTTTGACAAATAAATGTAAAATAATAAAACCTCTATAGTCTTGTTTTTTACAACCACCGTGGACTGCTTTCATCAACATCCAATTACATATTTATACCAGTCCGTCTCCTAAAGAAAATCTCTATCAATTTTATTAAATATTAAATATAAGTGAGGGGCCAGATTGGGTGGTAAAGTCAAGTGGATGGCCACATCAGAACGTATCAGTTTATTTTTTTGAAATATCATCATAAGAAATAACACTTTCGATCTATTTGAATTCCATGACGGTGTTTTATTTATTTATTTGTTTATTGAAATGATATCCGACGATTTCAATAACAAAAAAATCCATCTGGAACGGTTCTTTCGAACCGAATTTCATTTATTCATTATGAAACGCTCGCTAATTAGTTCACACGCGATCAATAGATTTCTTATTCTTATCTAATTTAATTATCATGCAGAGAAACAACCGTCAATTCGTTTCAAATCAAACTGGAAACAAACTCAATTAGTTATTGATTTATAAATGTAAAATTGGCTTTAGAATTCTTTTAAATTCAATAAATAATTCCTAACCTTTTCTATAATTACACTTTTGGTTAAAGTGCTAATCCGAATCCAGTCACGGTGTTTAAAAATTCATTCACGAAATCCTACGTCTGAATCTATATATATACGAATTAAACTTATTTTTAGACAAATTCCCAAAGATATAAGGTCTTTAAATACATTTAAAGCTAATTATCTATTTTACTGATGTGGGCAGTATTAATAATTAAGCTAAAATATGATTATTTATTTCATTATTCGTGTCCATGATTAATAAATAATTAAAGTAATCGTAGGGAGTTGGACATGAATATAAATTAAATACAAAGTTTTCTATTTAAATACGCCAAACGTTTCGTTCCTGGTTTGCAACTTCTTCAGTGTCTCATTTATTAAACTTATAATTTCTTTGTTCTATTTGATTCTTTTAATTATTTTGACAAGAAACAATTACATTGTTTAAAAAAGTTTATGTTTTATATTATTTGATAAAATTGAGTGATTTGTAAGGATACTGTTTGAAAATGGTTTTTTCTCTTAGTTAAAACACCAGACAAATAAGTTTAATAAATGAGCCACTGAAGAAGTTGCAAACTAGCAACGAAACGTTTGGCGTATTTAAATAGAAAACTTTGTTTTTAATTTAAAGTCGTGTCCAAGTCCCTACGATTCCTTTAATTATTTTTATTGTTTCACTAAATAATAAATATGTTTGTTTAACGTGCACATTGCACATTCAAAATTCAAAAAGGCTGTATTTGGGCACTACTGCTAATAGACAGAAGTAAAATCAACTGTAGGCACTTCATGACTTTCACAGTAGTTCTCCCTGAGGGGTGAACCGCGACCTAATATGCTGTACAGCTACTTCAACTTATACTTCCAAATATTTCCAAGTACTTTCAAATATTTCTAAGTACTTCCAAATATTTCCAAGTAATTCCAAATATTTCCAAGTACTTCCAAATATTTCCAAGTAATTCCAAATATTTCCAAGTACTTCCAAATATTTCCAAGTAATTCATAATATTTCCAAGTAATTCCAAATATTTCCAAGTACTTCCAGATATTTCCAAGTACTTCCAAATATTTCCAAGTAATTCCAAATATTTCCATGTAATTCCAAATATTTCCAAGTACTTCCAGATATTTCCAAGTACTTCCAAATATTTCCAAGTAATTCCAAATATTTCCAAGTAATTCCAAATATTTCCAAGTACTTCCAGATATTTCCAAGTACTTCCAAATATTTCCAAGTAATTCCAAATATTTCCAAGTACTTCCAGATATTTCCAAGTACTTCCAAATATTTCCATGTACTTCAAATATTTCAAGTAATTCTAATATTTCCAAGTAATTCCAAATATTTCCAAGTACTTCAGATATTTCCAAGTACTTCAAATATTTCAGTAATTCCAAATATTTCCAAGTAATTCCAAATATTTCCAAGTACTTCAAATATTTCCAAGTAATTCATAATATTTCCAAGTAATTCCAAATATTTCCAAGTACTTCAGATATTTCCAAGTACTTCCAAATATTTCAAAGTAATTCAAATATTTCCAAGTAATTCCAAATATTTCCAAGTACTTCCAAATATTTCCAAGTAATTCATAATATTTCCAAGTAATTCCAAATATTTCCAAGTACTTCCAAATATTTCAGAATTTTTTAAATATTTCAGTAATTCCAAATATTTCCAAGTAATTCCAAATATTCCAAGTACTTCAGATATTTCAAGTACTTCCAAATATTTCCAAGTAATTCCAAATATTTCAAGTAATTCCAAATATTTCAAGTAATTCAGTTATTTCCAAGTACTTCCAAATATTTCCAAATAATTCCAAATATTTCCAAAAGTACTTCCAGATATTTCAAAGTACTTCCAAATATTTCCATGTACTTCCAAATATTTCCAAGTACTTCCCAGATATTTCAAGTACTTCAAAATATTTCCAAGTAATTCCAAATATTTCAAGTACTTCCAGATATTTCAAATATTCCAAACATTTCCAAGTAATTCCAAATATTTCCAAGTAATTCCAAATATTTCCAAGTACTTCCAGATATTTCCAAGTACTTCCAAATATTTCCAAGTAATTCCAAATATTTCTAAGTAATTCCAAATATTTCCACCAAGTACTTCCAAATATTTCCAAGTAATTCCAAATATTTCCAAGTACTTCCAGATATTTCCAAGTACTTCCAAATATTTCCAAGTACTTTCAAATATTTCCAAGTGCTTCCAAATATTTCAAAGTACTTCCAGATATTTCCAAGTACTTCCAAATAATTACAATTACTTCCAAAATAGTTCCAAAGCGATGTACACCTACTTCCAATTGCGGATCACCCCTCGGTTCTCTCTTATTTGAAATCACCATGACAATTTTTCTCTTTCAAATTACTTTTTTGTGGACCACACTAGCCACTTTCAAAATTCCTTGCACCTATAATTGACAAAAAGAAATTAACTGTTTTCATCACTGAGATAGAAGCTCTCAAATTTTCAAGACCTCGGGAGGGAATACCAATACTTACATAATAATAAAATGTTTCACCTAGAACCAACACCTAACTCTTTAAAATTTACCAATACTTACACCTTATTTTTTAAATATAAATGTGAAAGTAAAATCTACATTAGTATTGGCTGAAATGCTCAGAAGACCAACTCCTGTTGTTAACCATGTTTAAAATATACCTTCGATATACTAAAACAAAAATAATATAAGTTCTTTACTAATTAAAATATGTAAAAAACCAAGGTAGTGGACTTTTGGGGTCTTTATGAATAGTGAAATTACAATTAATATTCGCTATGTTGAGAAAAGTAATCAAAATGGAATTCCTCCAGTTAAATCATAAAATAAATCTTTTTCCTATTTTTGTTTTATTAGTATTGTTTTAAAATAAAAAAATAAAAAAAATAACTTCCAATGAATCTCTTTTTTTCCATTAGTAATGAATTTCATAGGATAGGACTTCTACAGACCTGAGAGGTCCTTTCTTTTTTTAATGATTTTTTTATTGCCATACATTTATAATTAATGGGACAGAAAACTAATATTTCCCGTGATTTATGAATTTGAAGGTAGATAAAAGAAAAAGAATTTCTAAACAAAAAAATATTATTCATAGTATATTTTATATTAGCATTCAGTTGATCTTCCAAATATTAATTAAACCCTTAATAACCTAAATCTACAAAAAAAAAATTTTCCTTGTCCTAAAGCTTATTTCATGATTTTTCTATTCATTGTGCATCAAAATAAAGGAAAAGTAACTATATTCCGTATAAAGTTTGCTTTTGTAGTGGTTATAAGAATAATAAACGACGAAAATTGCCATTTTACCTATTTTCGAGTCCCATTAGATATTAAACAGCAATATTTGAAATAAAAATAGTAATAGAAAACAGCTTCCTCTTTGATTTTCAAATTACCACTTGTTTGTAACTCAATTAGAGCTCGAGTTATAACTAAAAACGTAAGACCATATGTTTTTATATATGTATATTATCCTTAATAATCACGCAGTTTTAGTTTTTTAGTTATAATTCGAGTTCTAATTGAGCTGAAAACAAGGCGTAATTTGAAAATCAAAGAGGAAGATGTTTTCTTTTACTTCAACAAAATATTGTGATCTCAAATATTGCTGTTAAATATCTAATGGAATTCGAAAATATGTCAAAATGACCTTTTTCGTCGTTTTGACCGATTATATCTCCAAAACAAGAGCTAATGGGTAATTTTTATGGTGATTTTTGAATTCAGCAGGTGGAAATACATAAGAATAAGCTATTTTTGAGCCAGAGCCATTTTCATTGTTAGGCAGTGAATAATTTTTAGAAATGTTTAGTAAATCTCTAATTACAGGGTGTCTTACATTTCTCTCATTTCTTACATTTTTTCTCGATTAGAATTCGGTCTTGCGTTCAAAATGAAATAAATAAAGTATTTAAAAGTCTGTTAATATAAAATTATTTTACAGAGAGAACTTTCACTTTATTTCAATAGATTTAATTTTTATGTCCTTCGGGAATAAAGCCTCTTTAGTCAAATTCAATATGGTGCTTTTTTATTTTAATATGTGTTTGTGGGTGTGTGAATAGTGTAAAATGTAAATTGGTGAAAGGTCAGGATTTGTAGATCTCGATAAATTTCCCCAGTAATCAAAATCTCAGTGAAAAGTTGGGATTTTCATGAATTCGTTCAAAATTTTTCAATTTTTTTTAAACTCATTCGAAACGTTGAAAAAAATCATTTTCAGAAGTAATTTTTACTGAGAAAGTTTATAACGGGAATTAAGGACAAGTTTTTTGTGTAATTATTTTATTTTCCACCAACGAAGTCAGCAAAGTCGACGAAACGAAAATAATTACACAAAAAACTTGTCCTTAAGGACGTTCACTAATATAGCTCGGATGCAGTTCGCTCTTTCCCCTACTCTCACAGGCGCAGAAAGGCAAATATATTTTCACTGCGTCGTTTCTTGGATCTGGCAACATTGCATTCTTACCGACGCTAGAAGACAAAGAATAAAAAAAAAACACTTCATGAAACAGCTTAATGCGAAATTCCAGATGAGAACAATATAGTTAGGTTGAGAGAATTAGCTAAAAATCTCTAATGCACCAGCTGCAGAAGTTTTTTAGATATGGAAAAAGTGAGTGGTTTTAGTACGACGTTGCCAAGTCGCTATTCTTCACTTGCCATGCCATGAGAGAAAAAATGAAAACCATCAAAAGTACTTAACTTTTAACATTTTTCATATAAAACGAAAACTGCTTGATATAATTATTTTAACAGGAAAATATTTGTTATATCTTAGGTTAATGATTCTCAATTTTTCAAAATAATATAAAGAAAATTACGATTGTTATTTAATGAAGTCTCTTTAACATCAATCGAGATAGGGTTCGCGTGTTAAATATGCAAATTCCAATGGTCAATATTTACAAATTTAGTTCCGCAAGGACTATTGAAAAAAATTTCTACGTATAAAGGACACTTATAAATATGTGTATTCAAAATTTTAAAAGGATTGTAAGAAAATCGATTTATTAAGAAATGTTATAAACTTTCTCATTAATACACATTACTTTTACTATTTGTCTTTGCTTCTGCCAGTCTAGATTTCGATATTCAAGATAGTAAAACATAGATTCTCGTAGAAAAATTGTTGTGGTGTCAGCATGTTATTTTTTTTTTTTTGCAAAATTTGAATAAATTAAAGGTTAATCTCGTTAATACCCTCATAGTCTAAACAGGGCTTCAAATGTAAAATAGTACTTTTTCTTCCATAAATAAATATCTGGAAAGAATCTTAAAAATAATTTAATCTATCCACCTGTATTTTTAGAGATCGGAATGTTTCCAACATTTTAGAATATATCTCTTAAATCCTTAAAAAGTCTAGAAATTCCAAAGATTCCAATCTAATCTTTGAAAATTGCAAACATTCCAAAATATTCTCTTTATTTTCCGGAAAGAAAGTCTCACTTATAAATTATATTCTTTCTGTAATCTTTTGAATCTCTGAACATTTATTTATATTTATATTTTTAATGCCTACAAATAAATTGCTGTAATTTTTGAGAAAATTAATATTCTTGCTAATATGAATAAAAAAAAAGGGCCAATGTATTAGCTTCTAAGCTGATGTGGCCATCCACATGACGTAACCATTTTGTAATTATTAAAAATTTATGATATATCCTTATAAATGAGAATCTTCTAATGTAAATATCAGCTTTGTTCAATTTTTATTTAGAAATGTTATTATATTTAATTATTTTTGAACCGCCCCACCCCCTCCCCCCTCTTTTGGGTCATATCATTTTCACCGAGGGGTGAACCGCGACCTAAAATCCTGTACACCTACTTCCATTTCCACTTTCATTCCATGTAGAAGACAATAGATGACAATAGATTATCTAATGAATTCCAAAGTAATTCCAAAGACAGTGTACACCTAATCGCGGTTCACCGCTCGATTTTCACATATGTTATTTTCATATGGTTGTTTAGGGTGCATATGCTAAATTTTGTACAAATTGATCAAAGGCCCTAGAACATATATTGATAGTTCTATTTTTTGAACTCCCCCTCCAATTTTGGTCCCTGAAAAAAATTAATGACTTTTATTTTAGGACCATTTTAAAATAAATTCCATTTTTCTTGTTTTGTTTTTTTTTTTAGTTTGAAAATTTTATAATTTTAACTTTTAGAGCCCCCTCCCGTTAATTTTTAGTTCGATTTCAACCAAAATTTAATCAACTCTTAATCTTAATATAAAAATTCTACACGTGAAATTTCGTTTTGATATTCTTACTAGTTTTTTGGGCTAGGGAGTACACACAATTTGATAACGTACTAATAGATATTTTGACAAAATAAATATCTCGTAAAATGTTATTTTTTCGATGTTTATTCTTTAGAGCTTTTTTATATACCAAAACGCTATGGTTTTGTTCATTTTTTTTAATTAAAAAAGTTCCACCCGTTTTTTAGATATTTTAAAATAATTATTCAAATAAACCATACCCTGTATGGTAAAGTAAAATCACAAATAGAAGGACAGACGAAGCAAGAAAAGATATTTGTTAATAGGTAACTATAGGCTTTTAGACTCATTCAATGAATAGGATATAGGCTCCTGAAGTAGCAATGTAGATTTAAATCAAATAATCATTCAAAATCTAACCTCGAAGGAAAGGAGGGCAGCACTGTACAAGAGCGCCTTAATTATTCTATTATTTTTCTCTAAGATGATATGCGGGTTGCATAAATTGCAGGCGTTAAGTCAATTTATCTATCATAGCGCACTGCGAGTGCCAAGTTCAAGCTTGTTTTTTTAGTTTGAAAATCTTATAATTTTAATTTTTAAACCCCCTCCCTCTTAATTTTAGGTTAAATTTCAATCAAAATCTAATCAGATCTTAATCCCAATGCACCAAAACTATATGTGAAATTTCGTTCTGATATTCACACTAGTTTTTGAGCTAGAGTGTACAAAAAATTCGTAACGTACCTACTAACAGATATTTTGACAAAACAGTTAAGGTAGTTCTTTCACAGATGCACAATATCTAGAAGTCTTCGAAACATTGAATATAAGCCATTAAAAGCATAATAAAAAGACTTAAAATTTGAAGACGATTTACCACACCAAACATGAAATAATTGCAATTAAAAATGGATTTTTTACATATGGTAGATTGGAAAAGGGTGGGAAAATGATCATTATTTTATTTTTTTTCATTGAAGGACTTTCTCCATCTTGATGAAAAACTAATATTTGTTAGAATAATATATTCGGAGTAACTTAAAAAAAAAAATTGAAATTATTTACCTCGTAGTTATGATTAAAAAAAAAAAAAAAAAAAAAAACATATTTGCGGGATTAATTTTATTGGAGTGGATATAAGATCAATGGCTTGGAAACGATACATACATAAAGACGATATAATAGTGTGAGAAGTACAGTCACGTTAAAAAACATAACCTAAAATTTTAGCACCGTTGATATGTATAGAGTGGTTACGAGGCTAAAACTTTTTGTGTGGATTGTCGAGAAAGAACTACCTTAATATCTCGAAAAATATCATTTTTTCGATGTTCACTCATTAAGGCTTTTTTGTAGACCAAATTGCCATGGTTATGCTTAAGTTTTTTAACAAAATAGTTTGAGCCGTTTTTGAGATAATTCGAAAAAACGAATCAAAAAACACTTTTTTCATGCACGATTACAATACTTGACCATATCTAAATAAAGTAAGAGATAAAAATAAATATATTTTTAGCTTCTCACTTTGTTTTTTGTCTAGTTAGCAAATAAATAAATAAGATTTGAATTTTTAGTTCTATCACACATAATTAATTATTAAAATTAATCACAAAAATAAAAGCTTCAACAACTTCATTACTGGAAATAAATAATTTGAAATAAAATGTTTAGTAGCTATTAATTTTTTTTTAAGTACTAATTAATATTTTGCTTTCTTTAGTGTTTGTGTTTTGGCTTGAGAAATGTCTGAGACTGAGAAATGTTTATTCGTTCAGGTATGTTAATTCGGATTTCTAAACTCGCGATAACGTAAAAACGAAAGGTTGTAGAAAGTTCATTCAGGTTGCATAATAATTAATAAATTATGTCGATTTGTCTAGATTCACATAATCCACGATAATTCAAAAACAGTCATATTTTTTTTGTCTGTCCGGATATCTCATTCTTATCATTAGTCAAGAACGCAGAATCGTTCACTTCGTTCTAGTGCCAAAAAATGTGTATTTTATTTGATCAAATACGCAGATTATAGATAGAGAGATTTTCAATTTTTTGGATTTAAGGTACCTGAAAAATTGGGAAAAAAATCGAATTCGGATTTTTTCACCAAAATAAAAAAAATTAAATCATTTTTATTTGGAAATTTTATTATCAAATTAAACACGCCCAGCAGGTTTAAGCTTGCAAGACTACAGAGGAAATTTTACTAGAAAAAATAAAGTATTAATTTTATTAAAAACAAATTTCGTATGAATTGATTTTCTAAAATGATAATATCTTTTAATTCTTTTTGGATAAGAAAAGAATTTACCGAAATTTCGAAAAAATAATTCCTTTATTTCATTGAAAATATTTTAAAAATATTTAAAAAAAATAATAAATTTTCTGAAATGCAATTGGGGTAGAATGTCTCACTATGGTATAGAAAGAAAAGGGTGCGAAATATAAGTTTGGGCGCTTTTATAATAATCCCGGATACATGTCGAGACAAGTCCATATCCATTGGAGATATTGAAACAAGCTCAGACACGAAATAAAGAATTTTCTTTTAATCAAGTATAGTAAGAGTTTTATCAATAGCGTCACTAAGGTCACCATAGGCGTCCTATTATTAGATTAAACAACAGTTCACTAGAACTAGGTACCTCTTTAATTTAGTATTTTGAGATTTTTGGACTCTATCTAGAAAAATAATAATAATAAACATTAGTTTGACCTTAGATAATAATTCACATGATCAATAAATAAATAACTATAAATGACCCATTCATTTATATGTACTCTAGGTACTCCATTGTGAATCGATTACCAGAGAAAAACATTTTTTCTCAAATTTTGCGTCACAAAAAGGAGAACAAATTACATATTCTAATTGAATCTATTTTCTGGTCTCAAAGAGTGACTTTGATTCAATACTTAATGAATGTAAATTGAAAGCTCGTTATACTGAGAAATTCTTAAATTAATTTTTTATTATGAAAATAAAATTATTCTATTAGTTGTCTTAAAGAAAAATTAAAATTACATAAGCCTTCATCAAGATGATGATCGTTTTTCAAAGGGTGAATTCAATTGACCTTTTTCCCTTGTAATAAAATTAAAAATTTAATTTTTAATATTATAATATTGCTTTAAAAGTACCTTTGTATACACAATTTTAATATCTTGCAAATTTGTTTTGACATGAAAAAAAGAGAATAATTTTCAAATCAATTATGAATTTTTTTCTTTTCATCATATAAAAATATGTTGTTTTTTAACTCATAAATTCTCTCTCTTGATCTAATAAAAATCTCTAAATGAAGTTCTTGATTCCGTCTCAAAATATTCTCACCTCAATCTATCAGTTATTAAGTGCGGCATTTATTTCTAACGGCAGAATAAAGGCCGTTGTGAGGAAAAAATCAATAATTGATTATATATACTTCAATATTTTTCATCTCTCTTTATGGAGAGTTTCTCTATCAAAGAAAATAAAAGATAACCATCTCAATGCTGCTGTTTAGATTTCAATCGAATAAACTTTTAGTAATGTATTTATTTAATTTATGGACTTTTTAATGTATATAATTTTAAATCTTCTCAGATAGAAATGAAAATGTTTAAATGAAAGAAGAAGAGAGTAGATCCTAACATATAATTTATTCCAACCCGATAAGTCGCATTATATTTTACCTTAACAATTTTCACTTTTATTACGAAAATAATCACATATTTTAATTTCAATTTGACTTCTCATTATTTCAAAGTCCTCAGAAAACAGTTTCATTTGAGCGAAACACACAAATCTCAATCAAGCAATAGCTTTTTGCGATTAACCCGGGAGTGGTCGCGCGGCGTCTCAAAGACGCCAGGGGCAATTCTTTTGTTCGCTGTTTTTTTAAAAATTCACTTACTGACTTGTGCTTTGCATCCACATCTCTATAAACTAAATACAATTACTTAGAAATCATCAAAAAGGAGTTAGAATCATTTCAGTGCAAAAAGGAAGAGGGTTTATTTGTAAATTTGCATCACTGGAGTCTAGCAGACGCCATGCGACCTTATACGTAACTAAAAGTAAATATTTAAAAATTTATTTAATTTAGTATTTTTTATTTTTTATTGGCAACAGCTGTATGGAGGGTCCGCGGGCAGCTATTTGAGATTTAATAAATAAAATATTGAAGGAGACAATAAAAGAGTGTGTCTTCTGCTGGAATTATAAATTTTATTTATTTATAACGAGACTATAGTTTCGAGGGCTTTGCCCTCTTCATCAGTCTATTACAATGGATTTAAAATAAAATGTTGTACTTAGTTCTAACTATCAAATTTTAAATCTGTCATCCTCTTTGAAAACATCAATTTAAGTTTTCAAGACTTAATTAAAAATTAATTTAAAAATAGTACTGATTGCTTATTTGGGCTGCTCACTAAACGAAACAATTTCATTATAAACTTTATAAGCTATAAAATAGTTAATCTTTATAATGACAATGTAAATTTTTTCTCAAAATAGTTTTACCTATAGTTATTATTCTCATTTGTATTAATTTGCATATGTTTAAAAAAATTTTAAATATGTTGCACTATAAACTAAAGTTTTAATATTTGTGTTTTACAATTAAGAAACAGCAAATATGCCTGTATATTAATCTCAAAACTCTTGTCCAGTGGGCTCGACCATAGATCCAGAAGCCAGGTCATTAAATAATAACAATAATAAAATGATCGATCGAGTGAGAGGCGTTTGGATATAATAATAATAATAATTCGAGCCCCGGCTGATCCTTTTGTCTGTAATAAAAATAAACTTTTCTTCGTTCCCTAAATTTAAGTTTAATAATAATAATGTTCTATAATGTTTAATTATGCTTAGTTAATCTGCTTACAATTATAAATTTGAATTAAATGTTCTAAATATATACAATTAGTACAAAAATATACTTCGTGTCTGTGAGACCTCTGCGACCTCCACTGAAACAAAATGCCGCGCGACCACTCCAGGGTTAAACGAATAAATACATTTGTCAACTCGTTTATCCTTATGACTTCTAGAGAATGGAACTCTCTTTCCGCATCCGTCTTTCTTGGAACATGTATACATCTTTGAATAACCTTCAGTCTTTTAAGACCCAAATCCACATGTACCTTCGGTCCGACCAAATCTCTGAAATGTATTGTTCTTCTTCTTTTCACGATGCAATGGTCAACTCCAACTCCACACGTTGCACCTTTTTGGTACAACATCTTCTTTCCCTTGCCACAATATGATTAAAACAACATATACGGGAGAAACCATTGGCATTTGTACAGGTAAGAGCTCAAATGAAAAGCAAACCTGCCGTTCTGTGTTACTTTGAACTGTTGATTTTTCATCTGTGTGCTAAATGTTTTAATTTTCTAGATCATACTGTTTGATGTCAAAAAATTAAAATTTTGGGATACTTAAAAGTTTTCACTTTTTCCTCCAATTTTTATTTGAAATAGCTATAAATAAGTGCATGCGATCATATACACGCTTGTATTATTTATTTATTATTGGATAATTGCCGTCATTTATTTTAAGTCAAATTTAAGAATACGAAAGATACAAATCTCCATCTAAAAAATTAAACATTCCAATATAGAAAGTTTTGAAATTCACGTATTAGTATTCACTCGGGTTTTTCGTCAGTCTATGTATTATCTACGTTCTACGTAAATCCAAGTTTAAGCTCTTTCCAAAGGAAATAAAAATTGCAAGTGTTGTTTGATATGGCTCTTTACTTTAATGGTCCTTTGGAACTTGATGGCCTCTCCGGATGTCCTTGGCTTTGCCAGTGCAGAGCCTTAATTTCGCTGGTAGACGCCGCAATGCAGTAGACCCGTTGAACGTTCGGTAACGATTGAGCTCCTGGCCTTGGGCGCCCGCTTTAGTGAAATGCTCAGCCCAACCTGCATTCCGGAAGGACGACCCTTCTGTCCATTCACAATACAGGTGTACTGGCGAAGAATTGACGAGTAGCTCAATATGACCCTATATCATTTGGCTTATCCTTAAACATTTTCATGTACTTTATTTACTTAGTCCTGTACAGTAACGTAGCTAGAGAGGGGGATTTGAATTTTTTTCAAAAACTATCTTGCTACTAGTAAGGTATATAAATATATAAATAGGTACACCTAATTCTGTTTTTACGCCAAATTTTTATTTTATTTAACAAGATCTAGAAAGAAAAGATATATTCTCTTTTTATAAACTTTGTTCTTGTATGTACACAAAAAAATCCTAAACTCTTACCCATCACGACTGCATAAATAATTAGGATATTTTTGCGCCCCCTAGTTTATGCTAAAATGTTGATGAATAATATTTAATTTAAAATAGTGCAGAAGTTATATAATTATATTGTACTAGTACATACATATTTTTTGTAATCTGCAATAAGAAAATAATTTTTATAATAATAAAATGTTTCACGTAGAACCAACACCTAACTCCTTAAAAGTAATAAATAATTTTTAATTACTTTTCGAGGCCTTCGAAAAAAATTCAGGCTAAGAATTCTTTGTATTTTTGTTTCTAACAAAAGTAGAAAGTCACAACTTACAATATATTCCTTTAGGAGTCCCCAATCACTTCCAACAATATCTTTCACCTATTTTTTGAAAATCAAAAGATATGTTTCTCTTCTAATTCAAAATAATTTAGTTTGTAAAATTAATTATTTAGATTCTAATCTGAAATATATTATAAAATAAAATAGGTCAAACCGAAAAAGATTTAGAATTTAAGCATTTAAATATTTATTTTCCGGTCCCTTAATAAGTTTATGACATAATTGTGATTTTTCTAATCCCAAAATGCTTAATAAAAAAAATTTTAGATAAAAGATTAATTTTTGAAATTTTAAAAACTCAGGAAACAAAAGATCATAATTACTCCTTTTCAAAAATTGGTTACCCAGGTAACACGCAGTATCCCCAGAATATTCTAAGAAGTTATTTAAAGGACATATTCTCTCCAGGAGATCCACAGAATATTTGTAGTGAGAATATTCTTTTCCGAATATTCCAAGAATGCGCAACTAGGAATATTCCGGGAAAGGGAATTTAATGTCCTACACGAATATTTTAGTTCTAAGAATATTCCCAGAATATCTACGAAGATTGAAAGATTATTCACAGGATATTCCAATGTCCAGAGAAGATATTATCAGAATATTTATAGATTATTCTTGTGCTACCTAGGTACATAAGGTTTTTTGGAAAGAAACTGTTTTTCGTGTATATCATTATATAATTAATTCTAACAATTGTTTAAGAATTTATCTATTTTTTTATTATTATTATTTAAAAGTAATATTTATTTTCAAAACAATTTTTAACATCTCAAGATTTTTTTAATTTTTTCATTGACAAAGTGAAAATTTTTGCCGAAATGTTTGATATTTAATATTAAATAAGTATATCTTATTTATCTATATAAATTTTTATAACAAGATGAAGTTAATCGAATTCCTCTTTAATTTATAAACTAATTTAAGAGGTAATTTTGAGCTTGTGTGATAGAATGAGAAAATTTTAAATTAACTAAGCAATCAAAAGATAAAGCGTTCAATTAATTGATGTTTGAGAAATCAACTAACGAATGGAACTAATGGTAGAAGGCCAAATACAAACTTAGTTTACAGGCAAATATGGAAGCTCAGCTTTAGCAAGAGAGGAATTAGCTAAGTGATTAACTGAGTCAAGCGTAAAAGGGAAAAATATAATTAACTACCAATTAATCACTAGAACTTGAGCGTACAATGTTACAAGTTTTTATGTTATAGTTTGTTCTAGTATAATAGTCATAAACGCGGTTATTTCTACACAGCTAATGAAATCTCAAAAAATATATTACAAGATTTCTCTCTAATTGAATTTTCGACAATTTAGCGAGAATTAACCTAATTAAAAATTAATTTTAAAAACATTTTCCACTACCAAGAAGTAAATGGAGTCAGGTTGGCAGAGTGGTTAAAGAGCATGTCTTCTAATCAAGCTAGCTCGGGTTCAAGCCCGACTCGCTTCAAATATTTGACCGGCTATAATCTGATCCCTTCAGGCGAAGGCAATGGGAAACCACTCCTATGAAAAATTTCCCCAGGAAAATTATAATGGAGAAGATACGAAATCCCAGATAAGAACAGTATAGTTACGCTGAGAGAATTACCTAAAAATCTCAAATGCACCAGCTGCAGAAGTTTTTTAGATATGGAAATATTGAGTCATTTTAGTGCGACGTTGCCAAGTCGCCAACTCTCACTTGCCATGCCATGAGAGAAAAAATGAAAACCATCAAAAATACCTAACTTTTAACATTTTTCAAACAAACCGAATAGCGCTTGATACAATTATTTTAACAGAAAAATATTTGTTATATCTCCAGTTAATGATTCTCAGTTTTTCAAAATAATTTCAAGAAAATTACGATTATTATTTAATGAAACAGTCGCTTTAGCATCAATGGAGATAGGGTTCACGTGTTAAATATGCAAATTTCAATGGTCAATATTTACAAATTTAGTGCCGCAAGGACTATTGAAAGAAATTTCTACGTATAAAGGACACACATAAATATGTGTATTCAAAGTTTTAAAAGGATTTCAAGAAAATCGATTTATTAGGGAACGTCCTTAAGAAGAAGAAATGTTCTACTAATCATATGAGATTTAATATGAAAGATATTAATTTGCCGATGGTAATAGATTCAAATTTACAAGAAATCATAAGTTGGTGTCATCTATTAAATTCGATGGAATGGAATATTTTTAATTATATGTCAGAGGAGTGTAAAACAATCCCTCTGACATATAATTAAAAATATTCCATTCCATCGAATTTAATAGATGACACCAACTTATGATTTCTTGCTATTTATGCTAAATCCAACTAGAATAGAATATTGCAATAATAAATTATAGGATATAGTCTTTTACTAAAGCTGTCATAGATAATTTTTTATTTTATATCAGATGGATTCTACTTCAGACCCGAGTACCAAAAATGCACTCTGGGTCGAGGGAGTGAATATAACCCTTTGGATTTTAAATGACAGCAATATGAAGTATACAGTTAGAAAGAGAGTAAAAAGTCGTTTCTTATTTAAAATAACTTTTTGAATTTTTTACATAGTTTGACTTTGACGAAAATAATAATCAATGAGTGTATAATTAAAAATCAGCCACCCCATCAGTAGGTATTCGTAGATCCTTGAAAGATTTTATTGCCAGAAGGCATATCGTGTCAGATATACTTTTGAAGCTTTTATTAAAAATATAGCATGTCTATGGAAGTAAAAAAGACAGGGTTGCGTTATGTCCAAACATTAACCAAATTTTTATTGATTGACATATTTTTATTTAGATTCTTCTATTATTGATTATAAGTAAATTTAGAGGAAATGGGAATACATTATTAAAAACTAAATAAGCAATCCGAAAATTTGAATAATTTGACAATTTTTGTCAGTACCGAGTTTTAGTTTAAGCTAGAAAAATGAAACATGATTAAAAATAAAGATTTCATGATTAATATATAATGTAATTAATTGCGGGTATAACTCATGTAAAATTTTTTGATCAACACTATTTTCAGGGATATCTATATCCAAATGTAAAATTTGCTTTCCAATGATTTTTAGTAGTTCAATAAGTTCTCTAATTTGATCGAAATCATCACAATCTAATGCTATACGCGTGAGTAATGGAAATTTTGAAAGATTTTCAATAACATGCTTATTTGGGTTCGTTAGATAAATGTCTTTTGCTTTTGGGCAGAATCTAACAAAATGTTCCATAGTGATTAAGCTTGTTTCTAAATCAAAAATTGTGGTTATGTTATATAATTTTTTGACAAGTTCATCATCATCAATATAAGCGGACACCACTGGACCTAATCCTTCAAGTAGAGTGAAACATTTCAAATTGGGTAAAAGTTTTAACAGCCTGCCACACTCTGAAACATTTAAGTTAATTCCATTGATATGGTCGATTTTTAAGAGTCCTCTTTTTAGATCCTACTCATGCGAGTCAAAATCCCCTCCGATCAAAAGTTGATTAATTGCACAATTTTCGAATACTCATGACACCCGAAACGATTTCAAATGAGTGGTTTGTTTCAGAAACAATTTGAGGTACTCTCTGTTCTCAGATTTGATCCATAACAATTCCAAATCCACCGTTTCGATATTCGGACAGTATCTAGTGATTATTTCCAAAATGGATATAATAGTTGTCTGATTAGTTGCCAATTGTACGAATTTGAAAAATGTTCTCCTCTCGTCAAGGAAAATAGTAATTTCGGATTTCTTCGCTAAGCTCTTCTTCATATGAGAGAAACCTCTGCATCGATTTGTATTTATGCACAGGGAGCATAGAATTTACAATGTTCTTCTTGTCATCCAATCTAGCATTTTCTTCTAATCCGTTCAGGAGAATTTCAAACAGGCTATTCATTGCCATATCTTTCATTCTTATTGGTTGAAAAGACATTATGAGATCTAAAACATAGACGAAGAGAAGATTATTTATTTATTATTATGTTCCAATTAATGTAATAGAAAAAAAATCTATCCTCCCCGATTGGCCCTTGTTTCCTACTAAATGGAATTCGGATAAAGATATATAGTAAAAAGTACCTAAATAACATAACTTAGTAAATGAATGCAATAGTTTCAACTTCATTCTATAAAACAAGCTTTTATTTAAAAATCAGGAGAAAAAACAGAATAAAGTAAAGAAATTTTTTTTTTAGAAACTTTTTAAAATTTAAAATATAAAATACTAGGTAGGTTTCACATAAATAAAAGATCAGATGCTTGTTTAGCACAACTGTATATATATTTCGGGGTATAAGCCCATCTTCAGGGGTTCACAAAGGACACTGAATGCAAAAATGTTTTAGAAGTAAATTTCTTAATTTTAACAATGATGCAATGAGGAGATAAGGTGAGAAAGGAAAGGGTTAAAGTACAAAGAAGATTTTTGCTTGTCTAATTTTAAGATTAAGAAAGGGTGTTTGAAGCTTTACTTTATTTAAAATGTTTCACCAAAAACCCACACCATTCTCCCTTAACAAAAAAGAATAAAGTAAAAAAGAGAAAATTAATTTAATCCTATTTAATTTGGCCGCTCAAAAAATTATCACTGAATTTTATAATAATATATGCTCAAAAGCAAACAATTTAAAACTTATAAAAAATGTTCAAAATGTCACCTAGAACTTAATTACAACATTCTAATCTTCGTCTCATGGACTGACTAATATGTTCGAAAATTCCGAGTTTATTGGGAATTGACTGTTTTCCTTTGTAAACTGCCACTATGATTTTATTGTAATTTTAAAACTAGGAGTTGTGCTATGACAGAAATAAAATATTAAAATCGCTATAGGTCAGAAACTAGGAATTTCCGGACATATGTTTATATGAACTTTTTTTATTGTTTTGAGATGTATTATCCACCTTTAAATCCGTGACATCAATTTTTTGAACACCCTGGATATTGTATATTTTCATTACGATAATCTTACCAAGTCAGAAACATTGTAGTGGGGTTTATTTATTAAATGATAGCATGTTTAAGGGAATAGAGGAAGATTCTAAATTTGAACATTAATGAGACTTTCCTTGAGCGACATGCAAGAATGCTGTTCCTCTCGTGAATCTTCCATTTCTAACTTTTACTAAAATAAATTATGTCTCCTATTAATTAAAACATTTTTTATATTATTTATTATTAGAAAAAGGGGAGATGTAAGCAAGAAATATAAGAAACAAAAAAGGCTTAAGTTATGGAACCAGGAAAATGAGATATTATTGTGTTTAATAAATAATGAACTTAGTCTTGAAAATTTCATCAAGTTGTCAGTATTTATGTATGTATTTATTGTATATATAGAATTATAAAAAAATTCAATACAAGAATCAAGTACAAATAAGCAGAATTATGAACAAATATAACAATAAACCATCCCCCCCCTCTCGTCATTCATTTATAATAAATGAACGGAGACGCAGAGCACCATCAATAAAATTGTATAAGCTTCTCAACTTTGGTAAGCTCAAAGGCCTCAAAATATCCCAAAAATCTTCAGCATTCTCAATAGAATCCCTTAGACTTCCCTCAACGCATTGTAAATCGGACATACATTTAAAATATGAAATAAATTTTCATATTTGTTACAAATGGAGCAGACCATCTCCGGGTTTATTTTGTGTCCAGAACCATTCAACCAAAAATACAATATTTTTATATTGCCCACTCTAGCCTGGTGAAGGACTCTCATCATCCGAATGGGAGCCCTCATTGCCAGAATTCCTCCCTGGCCAGAGTTGATCCATCGATAAAGAGGGGCAAAGGAGGAATTAACCATTCTCCTGTGGTCCTCCCCGAAATAGTAAGATTCAAGTTCCCATGTCAGGTTTTTTGTGTTACTCCTAATTTCTTCTGGGTCCTGCCTAAACCAAATTTCTGATTTGTTTAAAAGATCGAAAAACTTTTTGATCTGACAGGACCAGTGCAAATCGATAGAATGACTCTGATCATTACTAAGGGTAAGCATTTTTTGGTAACATATTTTAGGCAATCTATATTCAGGCATTACAAGAATTTTATATAGCCATTTTAGGGCTCTCTTAAAAACATATGTAATAACTCTTTTCTGTTGGAATTCCTTCCTTATAACATAGCCGGGAGTAGATCCATTTAAAAAATATAGAGATTTAAAAAACTGTAACTGTGCTCGCTCTATGCTGTCCTCTCTGAGGAGTACAAAAGTACATTTAAAACGGTAGACTTATATAAAGCATCTCTGGCTGAGTAACTATCCAATCCAGATTTACTCATTACAATCTTAAGGTTAGCAGTAGCAGCTCTTGCCTTACTAACCATCTGATCTGCAGCGAAATTAAATTTCCCCGATGAACTAAAATGTATCCCCAGATAGCTAATATCAATCAAGTTGTCAGTCAATGTATCGACAAAAGATATGTATGAAATAGATAAATATTAAAAAAAGCTGTTGTCTTTCTTTTAATGAATTTATAGTACATAAATTAATGTAAAATTAGAAAAAAAAATCACCATACAACTTTCACATTTTCACTTATTTGAAATCATTGCGACACTCCTAATTTACACCTCCTTCATTTATTTCAATCGGATTAAAATTTATACAAGACTAATAACGCGTGACACTTGATAAATACACTAAATTTAAAAAAAATTGTTACATAAACATCAACTTCCGGTTCTTCTATTTTACCGAAGACGAGATATGAACGATTAAAATATTGTGTTGACGCAATGTAATTTCTGTCCAGTGCTCTGAATATCAAATTCGAATTGTTTTACGAAAATAAAAAATTAAATCATTTTCATTTGGAAATTCTATTACCAAATTAAACACGCCCAGCAGGCTTTAGCTTGCAAACCTACCAAGGAAATTTTATTAGAAAAAATAAATAATTAATTTTATTAAAAACAAAATTCGTATGAATTGATTTTCTAAAATGAACACGGCATTGCGTTTGTCTCCTTTAAAAAGCTAACTAAATTACGAGATAGCCAAGTGTATACTCTATATCTATATATGTATAACTATTTTGATTATTTATGTCCATCGATGATTAAATTAATAAAGTTGTTGTAGGGAAATAAGGACAATAACTTATGCAAATAATTTTTATTTTTTGCCAACGTTTCGTAAACTTTGTTGACTTCCTCAGGGCTCTAAAAAATGAAAGGCCTCAATAAATACATATTATAACAATTTCAAATAAAAAACAAACTTTGATGTCCAAACCACTTCAATACATGCAAAAACCAAATCAACACACACAAAAAACTCAATTTACATACCAAATGAATTAACTTCCTTGCATATTTGTCATTTTATCAATATTCCTTCTTAGCAAACATATCAGGCCAGTCATCAAACAGATTGAATATATAACTAGGTGATTAATAAAAGAAACATCGAATATAATACAAAATACTAACAATAAAATGTATTGTACGGCAAATTTAAAAGGGAAACAAATATTAGTTGTTTAGTTAAGGGCCAGTTTCATAAAAATATGCTATTGATTTTTTAAAATGAATACCACATAATAAATACCTGTTAATTCTTATTTATTTGATTAAAAAATATAACTAATAAAAATTAATTTATTGTATATAATTATTTAATGAAAAAAATGTATTCGATCAATTTTTACTTTCTTTGAAAAACAAATGAAAAGAATTTACCGAAATTTCGAAAAAATAATTCCCTTCTTTCATTGAAAATATCTTAAAAACAATTAAAGATAAAATTATTAAAAAAAAAATAAAAAATTTTCTGAAATGCAACTCGGGTAGATAGTCTCACTCTGTTATAGAAAGAAAAGGGTGCGATATATAAGCATGGGCACTTTTATAATAATCCCGGATACATGTCGAGACAAGTCCATATCCATTGAAGATATTGAAACAAGCTCAGACACGAAATAAAGAATTTTCTATTAATCAAGTATAGTAAGAGTTTTATCATAGCGTCTACTTCTTAACACAAGCTAACTATTTTAATACTAATAATAAAATTGCATGCAAAGCCTATTATATAGATTGAAATATGTTTAAAAAATTGCAAAATAAAAACACATGAAAAAGAATTATATTCTCAATCTATCGTTATAGGTTAAACAAGTATGAAATAATTTTTTAGTAAAAAAAGTAAAATATGTTTTCAAAGAGATTCAATGCAATTAGGTGAAAAAATCCTTTATTTGTATTATAAGAAATGATAAGATGTAGAAATAGGTAAATCTGCAATTTGTAGATAATAAAATTTTCAACATCAGAAAATATCGCATCCTTATGTGGCAAATCTTGAACAGTTTCTTATTGGGTAATATATCATATTTTCACTTTTCTGCATTTTTCAGTTTCCCAGGCTAACCTATCAGAGGACTGACAATTCAATGATTAATTTTGCCTATTATTACGTAGTGATAATTATGAAACAAAATACTTCTTTATTCCAATTAAAAAGTTTTCGGGTACTGAGCGGTCTACAATAATTGTAAACACTTTAAGGACATTTGTGCCAAGTCCGTATATCTTCACTTTACTCACATCAAATCAAATTAAATCAATTAACACATCATTTGCCCTTAATTAACATTACTTTATGGCCAATCTATTAAGTTTGATAGTTCAAATTAAATTCAAATTAAACTAATAATTTAAATTTGTACTTCATTTGTTTAAATGACTTCATTAGATTGTGATTTTGAAGATTTTATAAATTCTTACAACTTTCAATCGATTATTAATTAGTCTTGAAAATTAAATCTTTCGGAATTTCAGGGACAAATTGATTTTTATATGAAGTTTGTTCACTGTTTCGATTTTATGTTATATTAAAGGATGTTTTAGATCTGACCCCGGGGGTAGAGACAAATTTAGAAAAAATATAATTAGTATCGTAAATTGGCTTATGGCTAGAAAGGCCGAAAAGCCAAAAAAAAGAAAAAAGGATGTTTTAGGTAATAATTCATAAAGTTTGAAACACTCAAAATAAGTATTTTAGGTTCTTCGCTCATCATCAAGTTTGAACCACAAAAACCTTTTACTCCCTTTAATTGACAAAATCTTCAGTAAAAACCAATAGCGTATTCCCTTAGTTTATATGTTATATATAGTGTGAATCATAAAAGGTGTAAAATACTTTGATAAATTATGAGAGAGGTAATTTTAAGTAAAAAATGTTTTATGAACATAGATCATATTTTAACTGAAAGTAATACAAGGCAGCCCAGGGGTAGGGAAGAAATAAAAAATTATCACATATCCAAATAAGGTGTAATTTATTTATTTCTTCTTTCCTCTTTTCCAGATTTGAAAGGGAAGGAGGAAAGAATCCAATAAATTACACCTTATTTGGATAAGTGTTAATTTTTTCTTTCTTCACTACCCCTGGGCTGCCTTCCATTACTTTCAGTTAAAATTTCTACCAGTCCGTCTCTCTCCAGAAAAAATTCAATACTCCTGAAATAGATCCTATTTCTTTCATTCACTTACAGAACTTCACATTTTATTTAAAAATACCCTTATATACATATATTTAATAAACACTGAAATCAACAAATAATTAATATTAATTGTTATTTCGATGACAAAATTAATACTCACAAAAACTTCTATAAATATATATTTTTTTTTGAGGTCGTATGCGAATTTGAGTGGCAGCTTCTTTTATTTTTTGGGACCACTGTTAACAAGGGTTTATTTCAGTGCACTCAAAGGTGTTAATATTAGCTTCGTTCGTGGTAGATAACCGGAACGTGTTCGGATTTTTCTAGGATGGGCCCTGAATCATTCAACAACCACTGCTCGACTTGGGATATGTTCGGCTGGGATTTCTCATCCACCCTAAGTTCCAAGGATCTATCGAACACATTCTGAATATATCCATAATTAAATATTTGCTTACCACGAAAGCAGGATTATTTTACAATGAAAAATAATTTTTTACTATAAACGATTGTGCATACACCAGACATTTAAGGATGTTCCACGAACGAAACTAACTGTGTTGTCACCAATGATAAATAAATATTAAATTTATATACATATTTTCAAATAAAATTTTGATCAGCACTAGTTCTGTAAGTTAATAAATCAGGACCTATGTTTATAAAACATTTTTAACTTGAAATTACCACCCCAACAATTTCCCAAAGAATTTGACACTCGTTGTGACTCACACGCATATATAAAATGTGTTGCATCCGAAAACCCGGAAGACACTTGTGAGTCATACTTCCTACCCTGCGGCCATGTTATACCTACTCCAGCGATCTGTTACGATATCAACCGGTATTTTTGCGAAACATGATTTTCAAACATTCAATTCCCCTTAGCCTGCAGCTTTCCCGTGACTAACAATCTTCAGTCTTTCAAGACTCATATCGAGAGTCGGAGACTTAATCAACTGGCTTGTTACCACACGACTTTCATATTAGTTTCTCCCTTAGATACTTGATAACTACACCAATTAAAAAATGATTAGAGCCGTTTTTGAAAAAATGTTCCGATTTCAAACAAAAGCTCGTTGTACTTCTTCTAGCATATACCAAGATTAAGTTTCGAACTTCGTAGATCTGAGATTTATGATTGCGAAACGTATGGGGGGGGGGGGGGGGTACATACATACGTACGCACTGACCAATGGATTTTTGGTTACTTTTTCGCCTCTAGGGACCACAATATCCGGTTGTATGTCCTAAATCCGGTTTCAAACTATTAAGAGCATCGATTCCTTCCACTTAGAAGTTACAAAATGGAATTAATTTTTTTAATCTCTGAAATAGTAGCGCTCAAAGTGTCAAGACCCAGGCAGGCAATACTTCACATTACATGATATAGAGAATATATAATGTGTAAAGTAAAAACGGGTTTTACTTTCCAAGAAAATTTCAAAACATAGTGAAAGGTGGGAATTTTTCGATAGGTCACATGAGGTCAGAGAGCTACCCTTCTATGTATTAATTAATCATGGCATTTATCCCAAATGCATCTAGAAAAGTAAGATAAATCTTTTGAAGCCTTAACCCGAATTTAGCCTTTCTATGTTGTGCGAATTTGAGTGTTGGTAAAATAGTGCCTGGTCCCGAATATAAATTTCTTTGAGGCATAGAATTTACGCTATTCTAGAAAGAAAGGTCAACAATATGGATACCCATCGTGAATAATTCATCGCACGGTATAGGATTTCGTTTCAAAGGAAATGTTTAACAACAAATAATATTGAGTATGTCATGCTAGAAATTAACTGAATTAATCGAAGCGACCATTCACTAGAATTGAGCATTCTCAATTGTTATTTCAGTAATTCTGAAACTACACATGAAAAAAAAGTTAAACCAATTTTGATTTTTCTTTAATAAAACGATAAAAGGGACATTTCGGTTTTTAAATTAATTTTGTCTAATTTCTAAAGGATGTTTTGTTCACTTGGAAAAAAAGGCTGAATTCAAACAATTAATCATTTCGCACTCTTTTAATTTCTACCATGAAAAGAAATAAACATATTTCATTTTTTTCAATTTTTTTTGTTTTCATATGCTTTAATTGTTTCCTTTTTATCTTTAATCTTGCACTGTGTTGATTTTCATTCAGAATCAAACAAAAGGCAAGAATTTTCTTGCACCCGCAAGGCCAATATTATTAAAAAAAATTTACTATTTGTAATAGTACTGCTTATATATATATATATATATATATATTTCACTTTAGGATTAAATGATTCAACTGATTAAAATCAAATGAATGGTTATAATAAATAATCGAGAGCATTTTTCCAAGTCATAATAATTTATTCGCGGCTATAGAAAGCTTATTACTTTACCATACAGGGTATGGTCAAGTATTGTAATCGTGCATGAAAAAAGTGTTTTTTCCTTCTTTTTTTCGAAATATCTAAAAAACGGCTGAAACTATTTTGATTAAAAAAATTTAACGAAACCATGCCATTTCGGTCTACAAAAACGCTCTAGTAAGTGAACATCGAAAAAATTATATTTTTCGAGATAATAATTGTTTTGACAAAATGTTTATTAGTTAGTTAGTTAGTCTGTGCGTTACCAAATTTGTGGACGAGCTAGCTCAAAAACTAGTGTGAATATGGAAACCAAATTTCACACGTAGTTTTGGACCATTGAGATTAAGAGCTGATTAGATTTTGATGCATATCGACTCAAAAATAAGGGGGGTCGAGGAGTGGTTAAAAATAAAAAATCTAGGTCGTTTGAGCAAACTCAACCAAATTTTGTATACATAATCAGTGGACCCCCAGAAGTCTAAAAATGCAAAATCTAACGGCCCAAAATGGGAGAGAGGGTCAAAAAATCTTGGCCATTTACCAAACTCAATCAAATTTTGTATACATAATCAGTGGGTTCCCAGAAGTCTAAAAATGCAAAAACTAACCGCCCGAAATGGGGAGGGAGCGGAGGTCAAAAAATGAAAATCTTGGCCATTTACCAAACTAAACCAAATTTTGTATACGTAATCCAGTGGGTCCCAAGAAGTCTAAAAATGCAAAAACTAACCGTCCAAAATGGGGGGGGGGGGGGGGCGGAGGGTCAAAAAATGAAAATCTTGGCCATTTAACAAACTCAACCAAATTTTGTATACATAATCAGTGGGTCCCAGGAGTCTAAAAATGCAAAAACCTTCCCCCCCCCCTACATGATTATAAATAATTTTATTAAATATTAAATATAAGTGAGGGGCCAGGTTTTATGGTAAAGTCAAGTAGATGGCCACATCAGAACACGTCAGCTTATTTTTACTTTATCCAATGCAAAGCATGGGTAAAGTATTGTAATCGCTCTCGGGGCAAGCGTGGCTTCAAAGGGTCCTCAGGTAAAGACTACGGAACCCATGGACTCAATTAAAGTCACAAATTGTAGTATTCAATTAGGTTGAATATTAGCACGTGACGGTTTTGCCAAAAATTACATGGGGTCTCGTCGAGAGGCCAAAAAGTGCGATTTTTTCATTTAGTGCGTGCGGATGGATGTATGGATGGATGTATGTATGGATGGATGTATGTATGTTATCGCTTATTTGGACCACGATTTTTTCCACACCGTTGCACCGATTGAAATGAAATTGAAAACCTACCATTAGTTTAACAAAATGAAGCTCTGATTAGTTTTTGGTACATATCGGCCCACAAACATTAGTACTTTATTTCAGTACTTTTTTAGTTTTTTCTAAATATCTTGAAAATGACTTAACCAATTTTGAAGAAATTTGATATCCTAATTAAGTACCTTGGGGACCACAAAAACGGTTAAATAAAGTTTTTAGTAAAATTATATTTTAAAGTACTTTACTCTAGAGTAAGATGGTACTTTTTTAATTTTTTAAATTCTTTAAAATTTATTCATTTGAAAGTTTTAATATAGCTCATTTAGCCTTGCTTAAGTAAGAATGGATAGGCTTCTCTCTGTGAAATGCTAAAAATTTGGGAGGAATTTTTATGAGTAACCATAGCAACTGCGTTGTTTTCTAATCCGTTACCTTTGCAGAGACATAGAGGAATCGACTTTAAACCAAAAATAGCGATTGATTCTCATCTAGTACTTGAGGAATAATCATTCTATATTGGATTTTTGACGTTTCGGTTTTTATTAGTAACCATTGCTGAAGACATAGAGAAATCGACTTTAAACCAAAAATAGCGATTGATTCTCATCTAGT
>JALMQS010000099.1:13978124-14006633 GCA_024734495.1 Forficula auricularia | reverse complement strand
AGAGAAATCGACTTTAAACCAAAAATAGCGATTGATTCTCATCTAGTACTTGAGGAATAATCATTCTATATTGGATTTTTGACGTTTCGGTTTTTATTAGTAACCATTGCTGAAGACATGGAGGAATCGACTTAAAATAAAAAATAGCGATTGATTCTCATCTAATACTTGAGAAATATCCATTCTATATTGGATTTTTGACGTTTCGGTTTTTATTAGTAACCATTCCTGAAGACATAGAGAAATCAACTTTAAACCAAAAATAGCGATTGATTCTCATCTAATACTAGAGAAATAACCTTATTGAATTCCATTTTTGATGTTTTGACTATTAATGGAAACTCAATCTTGAGTTGTTTACCAAAAAAGAATTTAGTCTTTTTGATTTTAAGTCGATTCTTCTACATTTTCAGTAGAGGTTTCCATTAATAGTCAAGATTGAGTTGTTTGCCATAAAAGAATTTAGTCTTTTTGATTTTAAGTCGATTCTTCTACATTTTCAGTAGAGGTTTCCATTAATAGTCAAAACATCAAAAATGGAATTCAATAAGGTTATTCCTCTAGTATTAGATAAGAATCGATCGTTATTTTTGATTTTAAGTCGATTCCTCCATGTCTTCAGCAATGGTTACCAATAATAATAGAAACGTCAAAAACCAAATGTAGAATTGTTATTCCTCAAGTATTAGATGAGAATCGATGGCTATTTTCGATTTTAAGTCGATTCCTCCATGTCTTCAGCAATGGTTACCCATAAAAACTGAAATGTCAAAAATCCAATGTAAAATGATTATTCCTCGACTATTAAATGAGAATTATTTTTAATTAATGTCAACATGAACTACAAATTGCAAGTGATATCTGATTAATAATAAAGGAACAAACATATTAATATTTCAAATGAATTTGGATAAAGTTTAGCAACGATCCGTTGCAGTTTATTTTGTTAGCAAAGATAGGTGACTTTATCACCCCAAACAAAAATTAAAATTATATCAATGAAAAAAACCTATTGGCTGTATTTATAAATTTAAGTTCAGAAAAAATGACCGTTGTATTTGCAGGTAAGATTAAATAAAATTATCTTTTATTTCCGTTTTCGTCTCAACTATTATATCTATACTATTCCACAAACTAGCTAATTATTTTATATACAAATTTTAGGAAACAGTGAAAACATTTTCATAGGACTAGGTACGCTTTCCGTAAATTTTGTAATTAATAATAATAATAATAATAATAAGCTTTTTATTATCATAAATATATACAAAATTTATAGTTGAAAATTACTACACTACACTAAATTTTGTAATTAGTGGGTTTTAAATAAATAATAAAATAAATTTAATAGAACAATGCCAGATTCGCGAGTGAATCGAGTAATATAAAAATGATATGCAATGTAAAAATATTTCTATTAAAATCTTAGATTCTTCCCTAAATAAAATAAATTCATTTCTTAATATAAAAAAAAAATTTTCTACAATCGAACAAAATGAAATAAAATTTTTTGATGGATAAATTTAAGGATTGGAAATTCAGAAATCGAAGGATAAATATACTAATTAAAAAAAAAATCGTTTTTGAGAACATCAAAAAAAATTAATCTTTCAATTAAATGTCCACTTCCGGTTTTCCGATTTCAATTGACTGTGTTTATTGCGCCACGCAGAGGGGGGCAGCCCTTTACAAGAAAAAGAAAAGGATTACATTTTATATACAAAAAACGCCAGCCGTCAAAAATTATGCCAGATGTTGTGGCTTACATCCACTAAAGTTAAATGGGCGGTCTTAAACAAATATTTTAATATGTACATTAAAAGTTAAAATTAAAATTATTTACAAGTTTATTTAAAATTTAAAATTATGTACACATCTCTTTAGGAACGAGGCCAGATTATTGGGGGCATTCAACACACCCCGCAACAGCTCATAGAGAGTTTTTTAGTTCATTATTTAATTTTGGCCGGGCCCCGTTCTAAAGCTTGCTATACACCTTGTAGCCTAAATCGAGCTTAAGTTTCGAATTTCGTAGCTCTGAGACTTATGGTTGCAAAACGCAGAGGGGGTACATACGTACATACGTACGCACTGACCAATGGATTTTTGGCCCCTTTTTGACTTCTGGGGACCACAATTTCCGGTTTTATATCCTAAACCCGATTTCCAACTATTAAGGGCATCGATTCCTTCCACCTAGAAGTTACAAAATGAAATTAACTTTTTTCATCTCTGCGATACAAGCTCTCAAATAGTCAGGATCCAGACTGGCCATCACAATACTTCACATTACTATATTCTATAGAAATGTGAAAGTAAAAAATGAGATTCAATCTAAATATTAATTGATTATTAGTAATCTAAAAGATTGTTCTCTATATAAGCTTCAATACAGAAGATAGGATCAATATTGATGAGATATTGAAAAATTCAACTTCCCTTTAGGATATGCAACCACTTAAACGCCATGTTATTTTTTCTGTTGAAACGTTGAACATTTATTCCCTTCTATATAATTCACCATGGAATTTGAAAGAAACATTTTTCCAATTCATTTATTTGAAAAATAATAAAAAAGAATGTAAATCCAATGAATTTGGTCAGTTTCTAGTGGCCAATTTGGAATAATCCCTACACGGGACTAAAATGTATTTGAATGTTTGTGCAAGCTTTTTGTTTACCTTCTAGAGGCAAATGAATGCCCTTTTGGTATGATTAAAATACGCGTATGTTTAGTAAATCAAAATCACACATATTGATTAATATTGATTTAAATCGTCCAAAGTAAATAAATAGAGAGAGAGATAATTAATTAAAATATCTTCTATAAATATTATTATCCCTAATCGGATAATTGTAATTTACACATTTACCGAAATGCAAAAATAAGTTTAACTAATGAAAATGGGAGAACCAATCGAATTGATTGGGGAATAATGGAATTGAAATAATTATCGGAAAAGAGGTTTTTTTATCTAATTAGATTTTTCCTCTTATTAAAAACAAGGACTAAAGATGAATAAGGACACTCGATGGTGGAGATGTAATCTCCGGAATCGAAGCAAAAAATATAATGTATACATTAATTAATGTAAAATAATTGGTTTAATAAAATTTATAAAAAAAAAAAAAAAAAAAAAAAGTTTAACTAATATTTAAATGTGTATATTATAAAAGCGAATGCATATATCGGGATATGAATTCAAATAAAATCCCAGTGGTTCTCAATCTGGAGGACGCAAAAAATTTAGCTATGACGTAAAATGATTAATATATGTATCAATATAAACAGTGAAAAAAACGACATAAACGGAAAAGGGGGCTTAAACTCGATATTTCTGGTCCATTAGCAGATTAATATTTTTTAATAAATTATATTTTGGAGTAATGTTCTTATTAAAAAGGTTAATTTGAAATTATATTTAGAGGAGGGAGGGGGTTCACTCTTAATTGGCTTGTAGGGATCAAATAACACACGTATTTATAAGTAAAAGTATTATTTTCAAAAAGGGGGTTTACATATTTTGTCTAGGGGTAAGTCTTATCTTAAAACATCGTTAATTAATATATCGTAATGGGTTACTTAAATCAACAACCATCTTTAAGCAACTTCCGTTTTCAACTGGCTCCCAGTTGCAACTGAGTTAGTGTTGCCAACGCCAGTTGCAACTGACATTCACACATCCATATGAGTGGTGGAGGGAATTGACCATATGCACTCTCAATCGACAACCCGTCGAAACAAGTTATCATAATAATATTTATGACATGCTTTTAGCCTAAAGTGTCGGCAATCTATACAGGGCCTGAAACCAAAAAGATGGCCTTTCGAAAGAACAACGGGCCTTCCCTTGTCTGGCACGTGCTAACCATATGCTCTTAATAAAATAGAAATTAAGAAAATTCGATTAAATAATTTACCACATATATTAGAAATTTACTACATATATTAGAAATAAAATAAATAATAAAGGCTAGAGGCGACTGTGGGTCAGTGGTTAGAGTGTTGGATCGCTGACTCGGAGATCGCTGGTTCGAGACCTAGTCTCGGCAGATAGATATTTGCAGTCGCCCCCTCTTGGAAAGTAATGGCAACCTACCAAGAGTATAATTGCCAAGTGACCTCTCCAAATTAGACGTTCGGAACTGGCGTTAAAAAGTAGGTCCCGTATATCTGTGTAAAACAACTAAACACACTCAGCACAGGTATATGTGGAGAGGCGCCGACACCCGTTTCGGGTATGGCATTCGTAGAAGAAATAATAAATCCTATCTTATTCAAAAATACCATTACAATTTTTCCAAAATAATAAGAATGGTAGGTATTTCTATTTACACAATTAACTAGATATTTTTATTTATTAAGAAAATCTCACGAGGGTGTCATCTATTAGGTCCGATGGAAAGGATTATTTTTAATTATATGTCAGAAGGGTTGTTCTATCGGCATTTTGAACTCTCTCATATTCAATTTGGAAAAGTAATTCCATTGCCCTTCCATTTCTTAAAAATTCAAAATTCGAAACATTGAACCACCTTTACTTAAAGTATATGTGCTTAAATTTAAAATCACTAGACCCTTAAATTTTACAAATGAAGATTTAAATCTTTAAATATTTAACATGTTAACATATTTCAGAGGGCACGTCCACAAAGTAGAAAATGGCCGGATTGCTGTTATTGGCGCTCGGGTTCGATACCCGCGATGGGGGGGGGGGGGGCCAAAAAAAATCTTATGACATATAATTAAAAAAAAAATATTCCATAGGATCTAAAAGATGACACCCTCTTGTGATTTTCTTAGAAAATTTAAATCTATTTCTATCGCCAACTTGAACTCTCTCATACTTTCATTTAGTTGGAAATTATTTTAGGATTATTATGACGGAAAGATATCTCATTAAGTGAGCAAAAATTTTATTATCTATTCATTATATTCAGAGTCTTTATATGCAAGGAAAAATCAATAAAATTTAAATATTCAGATATTCACATAGCAAACTTTCATTATAAATTAATAGAGTTTATTTTAATTTCAGGGAAATCCATTAGAAGGTAAAAAATGTAAAGTGATTTTGAAAATAGAATTGATTTTTTTATAAGAACACCACTCAAATAAATAATTTAAAATTTATGAAATTATCGCGGAACTTAGAAGTTGTTCGAATGACATGAAATATCTGGCAGATTCTTATCAAGTTAGACAGCATTGCGTTTGTCTCCTTTAAAAAGTTAACTAAATTACAAGATAGCCAAGTGTATATATATCTATATATAATTATTTTGATTATTTATGTCCATCGATGAAATTAATAAATTATTATTATCATTTCCGTCCATAATTTGCATTAATAAAGTTGTTGTAGGGAAATAAGGACAATAGCTTATGCAAATAATTGTTATTTTTTGCCAACGTTTCGTCAACTTTGTTGACTTCCTCAGGGCTCTAAAAAATGAACGGCTTCAATTAATACATATTATAAAGATTTCAAATCATAAACAAACTTTGATCTCAAAACCACTTCAATACACACAACAAACTTAATATACATACCAAATGAATTAACTTCCTTGCAAATTTGTCATTTTATCAATATTCCTTCTTAGCAAACATATCAGGCCAGTCATCAAACAGATTGAATATATAACTAGGTGATTAATAAAAGAAACATTGAACATAATAAAAAATACTAACAATAAAATGAATTGTATTGCAAATTTAAAAGGGAAAAAAATATTACTATAGTTGTTTAGTTAAGGGCCAGTTTCATAAAAATAGGATGACCCTATGCTATTGATTTTCTAAAATGAATACCCCATAATAAATATCTGTTAATTCTTATTTATTTGATTAAAAAAACTACCTAATAAAAATAAATTCATTGTATATAATTATTTAATGAAAAAAATGTATTCGATCAATTTTTACTTTCCTTCAAGCAAATAAAAAAAATCTACGGAAATTTCGAAAAAATAATTCCATTGAAAATATTTTAAAAACAATTAAAGATAAAATTATTAAAACAAAATAATAAATTCTCTCAAATGCAATTGGGGTAGAATGTCTCACTCTGGCATAGAAAGAAAAGGGGGCGGAATATAAGCTTGGGCGCTTTTATAATAATCCCGGATACATGTCGAGACAAGTCCATATCCATTGGAGACATTGAAACAAGCTCTGACACGAAATGAAGAATTTTCTATTAATCAAGTATAGTAAGAGTTTTATAATACCGTCTACTTCTCCTTAACAGAAGCTAACTATTTTAATACTAATAATAAAATTGCATGCAAAGTCTATTATATAGAATTGAAATATATTTAAAAAATTGCAAAATAAAAACACATAAAAAAGAATTATATTTTCAATCTATAGTTATAGGATAAACACGTATAAAATAATTTTTTAGTAAAAAATTAAAATATAAGCTTTCAAAGCGATTAAATGCAAATGATTAAATTTGTCACACATCCATACAGGGTGATTCACGGTCGATGGCACGTTAGACGTTTATGGAAAACGGAACGCAGGATTTTTCTGAAAATTTAGCACCTTACATTTTCTTAGCTGTTCTATCAATCTAAAATATTTTCAACATTCCGACGTTTCGACTTCCATCGAAAAGTCGTAGCATCTTTATTTTTTTAAATGGAACACCCCATATATTAACATGTTTTTAGTTTTATTAAAATACTTTGTTAATATTGTCCTATACCTATCTCTATCGGTTTTCGAGATAAAAAATAATTTGTGTTAACTATGCTGCAAAACCTAGCCCTAATTAAACTTAAATAAATTAGTGCTCTCAATTCATGAAAATTTGATATTTTGGTGGTAGTTTAGACAGACCCGAAGTATTTAATTTACGACAAGAAATCGACTACATATTATACAGGGAGTGCAAAGATTACTATTATTTCCGTTATTCATAAAAGGGGTCAAAAGTTCGTTTTTTCAAATGAGACCCCCCATATATTACTCAATAAATTGAAAGACGAAAAAAATGCTTTAAGACGATATATCATGTCCCTATACATAAAACATCAAGTTTTCTTAATAAAACCGCTTTTTCGTGAAAAATTACTTTTTAATGAATTTAATTTTAACTAACCATGGAAATAACAAGCTTATAACAGTTTGTTGACTATTTATAAGTAACGTATAAACAGTTTATTGACGAAGTTCAAAAAAATCTGACAAAATGATCTCAAATAATGATTATTCAAACGAAGTTCTTATAGAACAAAATAAATAATTTCATTAGAGCTTTGTTTGAATAATCAATATTTGCGCTCATTTTGGGAAATTTTTTTGAACATCGTCAATAAACTGTTTATAAGTTACTTTTTGACAGTTTTGAAGTATGACCAGACTGCCCTAAAATTGTTTTATAAATTATACGGAAAAAAATATTCTTTAGACATTCTGAAATTTCTATACCATATTTAAAAATTAATATTTAAAATGTGTATAAAAAGCCAGACGAATACGGCGATTTTTAATAATTACCTGACACGAATAAATATTTTGAATTAGTGGGATAAAAAAGCCTTATGCCTAGACTTAGGAATAAATCGGCACACACTAGGAGCTTCTGGGACCCTGGCATATACATTATGGTGTTTATACAGATCATTTTTTTAATCACATTTAGGGAACGCGGTGTTGGTTTATAGTGAAACATTGTTAAAATTAAATTAGGTTGGAGTTCGTGGTGTTTCACAAGGAGAAAAATTAAAATACAAAGATTTTTTTAGTTTACTCTATATATTTCGAGCTCTTAACTCAACGATGAGTTTTAATTTTTCTCCTTGTGAAACACCACCAACTCCAACCTAATTTAACTGATAATTTTTTTGACTATATTTATAATACAACTTTGGGGCAGTCTGGTCATAATTCAAAGCCGTCAAAATAGTCTGGGTATTTTATATCTAAATTCTATATATACTAGAATAAAAGATTCAAATGATTTCCCTGTTGCTTAAAAGATATTGTTTTGAATTAATTTTTGGCGAATGTCATAGGCTGCGTAGTAGCGAATAGCCCCAAGAACTCTTCCTGACTCTCGATTCCAAATTCGATATTACACTGTTTTTTATATTTTCAAATTGCCTAAAATACTTTTTCCAAAATCGTCACAGCTCTTCGACTACTATATGTTGGAATAAATGTTAAATGTTTGTATGTTTATTTTGGATAACTTAAAAATAAATCACAGTAATCTAATAGAAATTTAAAAACTATTATATCCAGTACGAAACTTATTTTGCTATCGAGTGTGAATAAAATGTTGCCAGTATTTTTTTATTAAAAGCTGAAAAGATTTTTATTTGTAAATAGGTCAATAGTCTATTTTTCTTGTCTTTTCTATAGACCTCGAAGATAACCAATAGTTTAGTGTGGTATAACAAGAAAATAAAAATCAACCCCCTAAAAGTCCGGGCCCCGGGGAATTTGAGCCCCTTGCCCCCCCCCCCCCCCCCCCTCCTCTGGGTGGCCCTGATTATGAAGCTTCGATGTGAAAAGGCCGTGGCGCACAGTTTGGGAACCTCTGCCCTAGGCAATAAAATTATATCGGTATTCTTTGGAGCTAAACCTCAATAGATATTTTTTTAAGTTAACTCATAAATAGTTAGATTTTTACAAAATAATATTTATTTTGAATTGAATCTAATTGATGTTTCTTCAATATCGCCTCATTGGATTACAACTAACTTAATGCCGCCTTCTAAATGAAAAAGTTGCCCCTCTTGCTTGATTTTTCGTGGTAGGTACTTGTAACACAGTAGGCTACCCTTATAGACATTACTCACGCAAAAAATCAATTTTCATCACCATTTCCGAGTTTCATGGTCAATAAAGGAAACTTCGGCCATTGAGGATTCAGTGCAACATTTTCTTTGTCGTTTTTCCTCATGAGGCTTTATGGCCATAATATTTGGAATAGACCTTCATGGGGAATAGAGAAATGAGAATCCCCTCTTCTCTATATTTTTCTTTTCTCTTAAATGGACTAAGATAAGAGTGGAAAGACACTATGAATGAAGTCTTCTTATTACAATAAGATAAATTAGAGATTCAATTTATAAGTCTAGAGGATGAACATAGTTGAAAGATCCATTGATCTGTCTGTCTTACTCCAAATCTGTCAATCTCAAGGAAATGAAATGTAAAGCTTAAGTTAATAAACATTACATTTAATGTATTAAAAAAATATTTAAATTCAAAGAAATAATAGATGAACTTGAATAAAATCAACATTATAAATAAAATAATGTTTCAAAAAATGTGAAACATTATTTTATTTATAATGTTGATTTTATTCAAGTTCATCTATTAATTCATACAATTGTTTTGTATAGCTTTTATTTGCAAATATTTGACCGGCTATAATCTGATCCCTACACTAATTTACACATATTTCGACATACAAATAGACGAATTGTTTGATCTAATCCTTCGTGAGTTTAAAGCAATCTACACTTCATCTAGGGAAATATAATTATTATTATTATTTTATTAGGGCCTCCACATCTCCCCTTATCCTCCAACACCGGATGAATAGCTCAGGGTGTGGCCAAAGCAGAACGGAATAAAAACTTTTATATGCTGTGGGAATTTAATATAATGGTGATAAATTTTAAATGTGGGTTGAAAATCAATAAAAAAATTGCAAAAATAATTCCGTTCACTGAGATAAAATAATAAATAAAATTCAAAAAAAAAAGGTAAGATAGAAAAAATAAATAAATAAATAAATAAATAAAAAAAATAAATAAATTAAATACATAAATTAATTAAATAAATAAATTCAAATTAAATCTAAGGGCAATCTGGCATCAAAGACCGGCCTGTCACATTCCCCCAGAAGAAATCAACAAGATGATTTGATCATGCTTATTTGCCACAACTAGAAATTGGCGACAGGACCTTGGGATGTTCTGAAGATAAATTTTTAAAACGTCTCAGTCCAAGCACTCGAAACTGAACCATCCCTAGTAGCACAATGTTTCAAACAATATAGTAACTATATAGTTTGTTACTAGGGATAATAATTATCATTAATACTTATCATTTTCACTATATCTAAGCATGTTGCTTCTTAACTAATTGCATGTTGCTTCCACATTTTTGCTTACACTTGCGGTCAAAAAGCTTGACCTTCGATATTTCTCTTTATCCAAACTATTTATTTTTAGGAAGCTAAAAAACTAGTGCTTCATATGATATAATAAATGAATCAGGATATGAAAAATCTTTATTATATTTCAGAAGGGTTTTATTTACCCTCTCAGGAATCGAAGTTCCAAAAATCCGGGCCAATTTGCTACCTTTTGAGGTGAGCCTGTCTGACATAGGTATAGCACTAAATAAAATTTTTGACCCTCGGGTTCGATTCCTAACACAACCCTTCTCACATATAATAAAGATTATTCAAGTCAGCTCCAATTTAGTAGATGACAACCTACTCTGAATTCTTTAGAAATTTTAAGTCTGCTATTATCGGCAATTCCAACTCTTGAAAAATGTACTATTGATTTTTCAAATTTCTTTCATTGAAGAGATTCGCACTTGAAATGAAATATTTCAAATGTTCAATTTGGTATAATTTTTTATTTTTATCTTTTTCAGCCATTTTCCTTCTCTCATCAATTATTTTGTGCTGACCCCGTAGCTAGCAAGTTCAAGCTAAGTGCCTCGTAATTAGAAAAAAAAATTCTTTCGAATTTTTCATGCTGTGATTTGTGATAGACATTTAACCGAGAGAGATTATTAGAATAAATATATATTTAAAAAAATATTATCAATATACACGAGTATTTATTAGAGCTAAAAGTTTAAATATTAAGTATTTTTAGAAAAAAAATATAAAAAATAATCATAAATAATATTTAGTAAATATGGCCACGTGGCCTAAAAAACTGCGATCGATAGAGCAATGTTTTAACGAGAAATGTTTATATATGGCGTGAATTCGAAAAGATCTACAATGACATTGTAGTGAGAAAACTGAGTGTAGTGCACGATGGCTTCTGACACCCTAAGTCCGAATATCGTAAGTACAAATAATTATTTTATTTATTATTATTTATTTATTTTTTTACTTAATTTTTCATTTTATTTATTTTTTTTTTTTTTTTTTTACTTTTAATTTTATACAGTCAACGTTCCTTTTCATGGAGTATTTTTGCACTTTGTCAGTTATTCTTAATATTTACTTATTGTTTATATTTTAATTATAATATCTAAATCGAAGAAATACAAGGGCGGAATTTTATCCAGAGGCAGAAGAAAAGTGATCAGTGTGGCCACAATCTGATTGTGATAAAATGCTATTTGATGTTTGACCAAGCTTTGAAGCTCGGTTTTGATAAATTTTTATTGAGTTGTTAATATTATTTTTAATAACAAAAGAATAAACTAATGTTTCATTTATTCTTCGTCATTAATTTTGAATATTTTTCATTTCAAAAGATATTATGATCAAGTTCGATTTTTATCAACAGATCAATCATAAATTCATAAAGAAATTGGAGAAAAATTGAAAAAACTTTCAAGTCTTGGTACACTCTCCGCAAATTTAAAAGATTTAGCAATACTTTATCAATCCCTGGTTTGAGATATAAAGTTGAAAATTAGCACAGAGATGGGGATTAATGATACAAACTCGTGTGTCGAATTTCTGCATTTCATCTACAATTGTTAAAGAGCAATTGTTAAAAATAATGAATAGAACTTCCCTAATCTTCTTATCAATATTGTATTATTAAAAGAGAAAGAAAACATTTATTTATTAAGAAGTTTTTTCTTTCTCTTTTAATAATACAAGATTAGATGGGAAGAATGGGGAAGCTATATCAATAATTTGAACAATCAAGAATAAAAGTAATAGTAAAAAATAATTTTTACATTAAAAAAATAAAACCGACTTCAAAAAAATTAAATGTAACAAATAAAATAATAAAACTCAAAAATATAAAAGATAAAATAATTATCAAATTTAGTAACAACTAAACGACGAAATATTTACATGAAATCACTTTTTGAAGTCGGTGCCAAACATATACCTACATTTTATGAATCAAACTCGACGGATTTTATTTATTTATTGGCGGGCACGGTCGCTTATATAGTTTGTTTGGCACCGACTTCAAAAAGTGATTTCATGTAAATATTTCGTCGTTTAGTTGGAACTAAATTTGATAATTATTTTATACCTTTTAGTGCGTTTTATTTTATTTTTGAGTTTTACTATTTTATTTGTTGCATTTATTTTTTTTGAAGTCGGGTTTATTTTTTTTTATAAAAATTATTTTTATTTTTCTCTTTTTAGTGATGTTAATAATAGTGACTTAATATAATACCTTGCATGCATCTCGTAAAAGAAAGCATCGGGCAAATGAATAAGAAAATGATAATAAAATTAAATTCATAAATATAGAAATTCTCTAGAAACGTTTGCAGGTTTTAAATGAATGTTTTAAGATTGATTTTTTTTTGTAAAAGATTTTATTTATTATAATTTCGATTATTTGCTCATAAGAATTGGATATTTACGTTAATTCGTCATTGATCATATCATCAAAACTTGACCAAATTAATATGGGACCACCCCTAAGGTACCCTCTTTACAATATAAAAAAAAATTATCGAAATCGGTTCATAAACAAAGAAGTTATGCCTGAACAAACATAGCAAAAAAGATCCAATACCAATGAAAAAAAAACGGAACCACTCGGAAACTAGACTGAACCCAACGCAAAAAAATCATCAAAATCGGTTCACAATTGGCGAAGATATCAGGTAATATAGAAAAAAAAATTCAGTCCAATTGAGAACCTCCTTCTTTTTCGAAGTCGATTAAAAATAATGAGTTTTTTATGATTTTCTGCATTTTTATTCAAAAGTTTTAACGCTAGAAAGCTCGAAATATAATTAGTTCTCCTTTTAAGAAATAAAAGTACGTTGTACTTCAGAACGAACTTTTTTCTATATCTTAATCCAAACAGAAAGACAGATGATAGATAGACTGACAATATAAATATTATAAACATTTTTCAATTGCCAAAAAATGTAAGCATATCAAAAAAATAAAATTGGCTAGTTCTTGAAATATTTCATTAAATTAAAAAAAAATGAATTTCTCTTACACTTAACGTAATGAATAATAACATAGAAAATAATTGTATTACAAATAATGAGAAAGATGAACAAGAATGGAATGAAATTAAAGCGAATTTAATTAAGACCGCTAACGAAGCCCTTAGACAAAAGAAAAATGAATTTAAAAAGCCTTAGATGTAATTTTGAATCTGTTAAGAAGAAAGGAAATTCAAAAACAGAGAGAAGATGAAATGGAAGAGAAATGAATAGGAAATTAAAACGTAAAATTATTAGAGATTAAAAAAGGCTCGGAAATATATGATACAAAGTTAGGCAAATCAATTAGCACTGGTGAGAGTTATTTTTAACCGACTTCGAAAAGGGAGGAGGTTATCAATTCGACTGATTTTTTTTTGTGTCTATGTTACCTGATATCTTCTTCAATTGTGAACCGATTTTGATGATTTTTTTTGGATTGTATTCAGTCTAGTTTCCGATTGGTAAAAATATAAATTTCATTGGTATTGGACCTTTTTTTGTTATGTTTGTTCAGGCATAACTTCTTTGTTTATGAACCGATTTTATTGATTCTTTCTGCGTTTGGATCAGTATAGTTCCAAGAGTCAAGATACCTAACAATTTATTTATTTTATGTATTTTCAGCGAGAACTCTTTGCCACGTCGACCGATTTCGATGATTCTTTTTTTATTAGAAAGGGGATACCTTAGGGGTGGTCCCATATTAATTTAGTCAAGTTTTGATGATATGATCAATGAAGAAATAACGTAAATCTCCAATTCTTATGAGCAAATATATAATATATTTTATAAAATCTTTTATAAAAGAAATCTTAAAACATTAATTTAAAACCCGCAAACGATTGGAGAGAATTTCTATATTTATGAATTGAATTTTATTATCATTTTCTGATTCATTCGCCCGACGCTTTCTCTTACGAGATGCATGCAAGGTATTATATTAAGTCACTATTAATAACATCACTAAAAAGAGAAAAATAAAAATAATTTTTATAAAAAAAATAAAAAATAAAACCGACTTCAAAAAAATAAAATAATAAGAAGTCAAAAATCAAATAGATTGCACTAGAAGGTATAAAATAATTATCTAATTTAGTCACATCTAAACGACGAAATATTAACATGAAATCACTTTTTGAAGTCGGAGCCAAACATATACATTTTATGATTTGCACTCGACGGACCTTACTTAGTAAGTTTGGCGGGTACGTTCGCTTATATAGTTTGTTTAGCACCGACTTCAAAAAGTGATTTCATGTTAATATTTCGTTGTTTAGTTGTGATTAAATTGGATAATTATTTTATACCTTTTAGTGCATTTTATTTGATTTTTGAGTTCTTATTATTTTATTTGTTGCATTTAATTTTTTTGAAGTCGGTTTTATTTTTTTTTTTATAAAAATTATTATGTTACACATTTGAGTTTTGAAATTTTTAAACATTATTTTATAAAATTATTTATTTTGCCTGTCTGTATGTCTGGATTCCATTACGCACGATGATTTGTGAACTTAATTTTGCCAAAACGTTTGTATTTTCAAAACACAGATCTGGGTATTCTAGCCTAAGAACTATTGAAGTAAAGAAAATCAGACAAAAATTAAACAGATATTTTGAAGGATCTTGAACGATTTTGGAGAATGAGCTGAAATTCGGCTCACAAGTTTGTATTATTAAGTTGCCCATCTTTACGAAAGGTTTCAGGTAAATTATTTCACTGACTGAAAAAATGTCAAATCATAAATTTCCAGGGATCTAAGCTAGTCTTGAAAAGATTTTCACATTTACCTTCTATTTGTATTTGCTTGTATTTCTGATATGATTTATTTCTGGTTAAAATACATGTAAATAATTTTTTATTCATTGATTTTTTTATTTTATTTAATTGGCCTCGTGGTTAAATATAAGTAATCATATAGAAAATTCAAAATCCACGCCAATTCGGTTTCTCGGCGCTAGGGATTTTTGTGCCCTAGAAACACCCTAACATGCATCCTTTTCGAACCCAACCTCCTTTTGATATCGTATTTTGCTATCCTTCTTATTTCAAATTTCTTCGAGTCAACATCTCAATCAATATCACCACATTATACGCTGGTATATTCATTCGACTATATTTTTCGTCATAGTCAATAAATATTTAGTTTAATAACTAAATAAAAGTTAGTTTGTTGAAATAAGCAAGCATATCATTAAAAGTGGCCTGAAGGTTCAATTAAGGTTTTTACATTTATTGAAAGTGTGCACACCCAAGGTGCCTACATCAAAAAGCATTCATCATTGGTTCTGAGACAAAAAGAACACCTATTCATCTCTCCAAGATAATTCAGAGGCTGCCCTTTACCACCACTGAAACCATTCATTTGTAATTAGACATATAATAAAATATATTATATGTCTAAAAGTTTAAGTATTTAGTTATAAAGTGTATATATATCTACGTATATATACAATCTAAGTTAATTTTCTTTGTTTTCATTTTATCTTTTGGTTTTATCAACACATTCATTATTTTACATTAAAAAATATAATTTTTGTTAAAGAGAAATTTATCTTTCATTTCTTTCCTAGACATCCATCCTTAAAGATACTAATTTTGAGCTTAAGAGTTCGAACAGGTATATATATGTTAAAAAGAACTAGCGTCCTTATCGAAGCTATAATTTGATATCGATTGTTTAGTGGAATAGATTTACAACCTATTCGCTGCGAGCCTTACAACCTCGTTGTTAAGTTAAACAATAGATATAAACCCGGTCCTTCGTTTTTCTCTATATCTTTCTCAAATTTGGAGAAAGCATATAAAAAATTAAAGTAAATTTAAACCCCGCATTTATCCACCTGGGATAATAAATAATAATAATGTAAGAAAAATTACTTCAAATAAATTAAATTGATTAATATTATAGAGAGAGCTTTTTCTTCTTTTTTTTTTTTTTTTTTTATTTATTCCTACACAAAAATATTTTCTCTACTCGAATAAACGAGAAAGTACATAGAGTGGCTTTCTCCCCTCAAAAGTTACCCCGAAATAAGAAGCTGCTCTTGAATTGCATTCTCTTTGCGAAGGGGAAAGTAAGAGGGAATATTTATTGACCAGTTTCTAGAATTTTCTATGAGTATTCAGGAAAACAACACCCGGGGTACAAATTGAATTTGTTCTTTCCCGAGTTAAGACGAGTCAGGTATGGAATTCAAAATTAATTTATTTAAGAAGTTATAAGTAAAAAGGAAAAAAATATAATAAAAAATTTAGGGGATATTACATTTAGAAAATTTGTTATTTATTTTCAATTTGTGAACTAAATTCATATTCAGCGTAATTTAATGAGTATTTTGTAAATTTTACTTTTTCATAATTATTCAAGATAAATTATTTAACATTTGAAGGGAAAGTGAAATTGGCTCCTTGAGAATTTAATCCCTGCAAAAGTACGTATATGTAATATGAAAAATTCACAATTTCATAAGATCTCCACAGCACTTGAAAACGACTCCAGAAATAGGTCTAGAAACAGACTCATTAAAAATATGCACCCTAAATGCTGCCTAAACTTTTTTTTATATGAATTTGTTATTAAGAATTTTGATATAAAATATAGGTAGACAAATATAAATTCGAGTCTCAGTGGAGTTGTATTTGGCATTACATTGCAATCGACTCAAGAAATACAGAGAAGCAACAAGGGGACTCCCCAGTGAACATTTTCCAAGGACGTTAGTATATGGAGAGAACATTCTCTAGGGGAGCATTTTTCAAAGTGTAGTCCGCAAAACTCTAGGGGTTTCCGAAGATATTTAAGCGGGCCCCTGCAACTTTTCCTTTGGCTACAGATATGATCAATTGATCAGAGCTTATTAATGTATTATAAATGACACTGCGCCAATGTATAGAGTTAGTTAGTAGTAATAATGAGCTTTGGAACCTTCTATTAATCTACATATATTTTTTTAAATTTAATTATTTTTTAATTTTAATAAAATGTATAACTAGATTAATAATTAATCTGTGGTATTGCTGTATTAATCAAATCCCTTCTAGGTGAATATGATATCAAATAATGGATAATGTAATTAATTTAAATATTAATTTTAAAAATTATTTTCAAAATTTTTAAATATTTTTGATTTAAAAAATAAATAATAATAGTATAGTATACGTATATAATAGTAATAGTATACGATACAACTCACAAAATCTCTGTAAGGGCAGTGGTACGGATTTGAAAAAGACGCTCTGAGTTGCTGGTTGCATTACCAGGCGCTGATTATTTTAATTCAACTTTTGGAACATTAATAAAATATTGTATTTTTCACATAATTCCAATCTTGGTAATTTATCATTAAATTCATAAATTATGAATTTAGTATGATTTGGTGAGAAAAACAAAGCTATGTCGCCTTAGGCATGATTAAATAGTTGGTTGAAAAAGTATATTCAATTTTTTTGCAACGAAATTTTCTCTGGAGAGAGACGGACTGGTAGAAATTTTAATTGAATGTAATGGAAGGCAGCCCAGTATATTCAATGTTTATCAACATATGTGAATGAATAAATTTGGATAGTTTTAAGAGTTTAAAAGAATTTTCAAACAAAAAAAAATTAAGAAATTGCCAGAGCTATACTCATTAGAATCCGATCGAGGAAAATAACTGATTAATGTTATGCCTGTCGAGGAGAGAAGGCAATTGTTCTCAGTCAGCGGACTCTGCAAAGTTTTACGCAAAAATGGAGGAGTGAAACGATGCAAAGGCTTTTCCAATGAGATGCTTTGTCATCCCCCCGGTTCGTTCGTTAGACTTTTTCTCATTTTGGTCCCCATCTCAAACGTAGGTTAACATTTTTTTATCAACTATTCCATAACCAAAGGTCACTTTTTTTATTTAGCATCATCGTCAGACTTTCGAAAAAAAATCAGAAATTTTAAAAAAAATCTTGTAAATTCGATGTTTTAAGTCTCTCAGACCATAGGGAGATTAAAGAAAAAAAATTTAAGAAACTTTTAAAATTTTTTATAAATTCGATTTTTTAAGGCTCTCAGACCATTATTTACGGAGATAGAGACGTTTAAAGATTGGAGAATCAATCAATAATTTCAATACCGGTAAATATATATACTATAGGTATACATATAATAATTTCAAAAATGTCCAATTGAATATTAATATTGGAAATCGAGAAAATTATTGAAATAAACATAGACATTCTTTACTGAAAAAGTTGATTAGATATTCAAACCCAATTATTGGGTTGGATTTGAATATTGGCATTTGGATTGACAAGTATAATAATAATTATTATGTATTGTATTTGCTGCAAATATGATATATGAAGGCATGAATTAATCGTATTTTATATGTGACGTGGTAAACCTGGAATAATTAAAATCTGTCTCGCACGAATGGGACTTAAGGGTTTAATTAAAGATTATCTTAAGTCCTTGGACCTGTTAACTGAACGCTAACGAGAAGAAGCAATGGCAGCTTCATTTCTTGCAAATGAAGAAAAAATATAAATAAATATTTATCCAGGAACTAACACCTGATTTGGCCTTTGAAATAGACATGTTAATGAATTAGAGCTGAAAAGCAAAAATCACCTGTTAGCAGATGGAGATCTTAATAGAGATGGAAATCTATCCAGGTCTTAACAGATAATTAAGTTAATCTGCTAAGTGAACTGAGCGACACAATTCTTATCTTCAATTAGATTTGTTTAACATATATAAACTAAATTAAAATTGTTTTCCTGCGAGTAGTAGACTCGTTTAATTTATAGAGAATCGTTTTCGAAACTTTTTCCGACTAAAAGAAGAAAAGGTATTTATTATCTGTAATAATTTTATGCGGGCCACCCTAATACATGATATATGATTTATAAGTAACAATAATAACATAAAGACAAACAAAGAGCACTACCAAAGAACAATTAATAACCTCGAGCTTGGTTACAACAATAAAAAGAAACTATATAAAAATAGCTTAACCTTTAAAGCTTAAAACAAAAAAAATGAACATGGTATAATTTAAAATAATTTTTATTTTTTAAATTTTTTTCACAAAATTTTGATCTGAAGGGTGTCCATACAGAAAATTCCAGGCTTGCCTGTAAAGCATAATCATTATTGGCGTGTTATGTGATGCATTTCTTAAACAGAGGATAAATATTAAGATAGGGTTCAAAATGAAATTTTTTTCGAGATATTCAAAAGAAACTCTTTATAAAATATACTATTTACAATGCGTTTAGTTTTTTAAATAAAAAATATTTTATTTTTTCTAGAAATGCTCAATCAAGTTGATAAGGGTCCTCCCTTATCATCAACTACCCTTCGAAGAGAGGGTTAAAAAAGTAATTTTTTTCGAGATATTCAAACGATAATATACTCTTTAACTCTGTATAATGTATATTCCATTTAAAATGCGTTTAGTTTTTTGAAAATTAATATTTTATTTTATTTTTTGAATTTCTCAATCAAGCTCCCCCCCCCCCCTTACATCACCTACCCTTCTAAGAGAGGGTGAAAAAAGTATTTTTTCGGTATATTCAAACAAACTATACTCTTTTAACTATGTATAAAATGTACTTTTTAAAAGTTTTTTGAAAATTAATATTTTATTTTATTTTTTGAGTTTCTCAATCAAGTTGATAAGGGTCCGCCATAATCATCAACTACCCTTCCAAGAGAGGGCTGAAAAAGTATTTTTTTCGGGATATTCAAAGAAAAATATACTCTTTTAACTATTTATAAAATATACCATTTTAAATGGGTTTAGTTTTTTTTAAATAAATATTTTATTTTTTCTAGAAATTCTCAATCATGTTGATAAGGGTCCCCCCTTTGTATCAATCTCTCTTTTAAATACACTACTGTAATTAAATTTTACACTTCATTAAACTCGAACCATTTGCAAATTACTATATAAGAAATACAAAGAAAATGAAAAAAATTAAGAACACGAAAGAAAAGATATTTTTTGCATGTTTAATGCGAAGGATGATGTTGTTTGTCATAACATCATTAATTTTAACTTTAAATCAGAATGAAAATAATCCTGTTAGCACACTTGGTCTGGAACATGTTTTCTAGGCACTAGGAAATCTTCTAGACAGCTTAAAGACAATAAGAGCTGAATAAGACATCTAGAGAAGTCCGCAAAGTGTGTGTCGCGACACACTGGTGTACCGTGGTCATTAGTTGGTGTGCCGCGGCAAAATGTCAAGCTTCGTGAAGATAATACACAAAGCTGAGAGTTATGCAAGCAGCCTTATCAATTGCTCCAAATTTTGACCGCATGTGCTCATTTAAGTAGGATCACATTTCTCATTAAACATATTTTCATATTAGAAATAAAACCCGTGAATCTTCAGTGGGAGATAAATTTAACCTAATTTATCGCACGGAGAATTTACCACTGCTCGAAGCCCTTAAAAACTTAGTAAATTGGATTGTATCTAACTTTCTGAGATTTGGCTCGTGATCCCGGCTTCTTTCCTTCTACTCTGTTCTTTTCACGATGGAGGGGCCATCCATACAGGCCTTTAGAGGATGCACCTTCTGGTGTATCTTCTTCTCACATCAATATCATTAAAAAAAAAAAAAAAAATCTATTATTTATTATTAAAATGTACATGAACCAACTAAATTTTTCATATTATATTGATTTTAATAATAAATAAATAGTAAATATACATTGGTTTTTTTTCTTTGGTGTACCTCTAAAACAGGGGTGTCCAACCTTTTAGCTTCCCTGGGCCACATTGGAAGAATATGAGCTGTTTTGGGCCACACATAAAATACACTAACGCTAATAAAAGCTGGTGAGCAAAAAAACGTAGAATATGTACTTAATATACTTAAGAAATGAAGCTTTGTTAATTTATAAATTTTTTATTATAAAAGTAAGAGACAAATCAGCAACATAAAATTATAGTGAGAAGTTTGTCATTGTTTATGAGACATCCATCGATATTTGGGTCAAAGAAATTCTCAGTGAATTCTCAAAATGCTCATCAAATATTTTGTATCTAGTTTCATTCTTTGTGTGCTTCATACTTGAAAATAGATACTTTAATAAATAAAATTATTTAAGAATCAATTTATGAATTTCTCATTGCGAAATAACGTGTTAAATTCAAAAATTCATTACTCATAAATTAACATCAAGTTAAAAATATTGTATTTTTAGTAATATCACTGGAATTTATAGTCTGAATCTCATAAAGTTTGTAAGTTTGGGATTTTTTGTCGGGCCACACTGATAGCCATCTTGGTCCGCGGGTTGGACAAGCCTGCCTTAAAATTTCTTGATTTGGTAGCTGTACCTTGAACACAAGAAGTTTGAGGTACACTGTTCTAGAGCGAGTATGTTATCTAAGAAGATCATTTTATCCACAAATCTGGTTCGACATTCACTCTGTGTCTATAGATAATTTTTAAGAAAATTAAAGTAGAGATTTTAGTTTCTCACTTATATATTATAAATTCTAATAAAAGGCATTAAAAATAGGACTATTTTTTCAGATAAATTTGGATACACTTTTTGACAACGTAAAAAATTTATTAGAGAGACGTTATCAAATTTTCGTTTCAGAACAGAATCATATAACAATTCAATTAAACTTCTTCCTCATTTTACTGAAATATTTCTTCTTACTGTGAATGTATATCTAAACCACAATTTGTGGCGATGATTTGGCGAAAAATACTCATTTAAATTTTCTATTAGTTCTTTGAGATTTTCCTGAATTGATGTAACAAGTGTGAAGATCTACATTGTTTTCGGAATTATATTCTAAAAATTTTGATAATGTTTAAAATGACATGAAATTTACTTTTAGAACATGTTGTATCTACATAGTAAATTTTTCTATTGCTCCTTCCACTTTTTCTTGAATTTTGAAAATATGTGTGTTTATCCCTTTCAAATTTAATTTAAGTTCATAATAACATTTACTTAATTGAATTTAAATCTCAAAAAATAAAATCTATGAATATCCGTGTTTATCTAATTATCTATTATTGGAAACCGCATGTTTCCATTTTGGTTGATTCATGATATTCAACCAATCAAATCATAAAAATTTTAATTACATATTTTGCATCCCCTATTTTTTCTGGACACAATATATATACACATTTATTTAATTAATTTTAAAAAGTCCAAACCAATCGATAATCAATTTTTAATAACTCCCTTTTATTTTGTTTATTTGATTAAAGATAGATATATTGATGAAACAACTCTATTCCTAAATATAGCTATCTGATTATTATTTACTGCATTAAGCTTTTTAAAATATTTTAATGCTTAAAATATTATATTAAGATTTCAAAAATGTCAAGTTAATAAATATAAAATGAACTATATTTTTATTTTAATATTACATTATATAATCATACCTAAGATTGGTATATATTTTTAAAAGGGTAGATTACTTAATTTTAAATTAAAATCCATAATGGCGTCGGGTTTTCAATTCGGTAAGGCATCGACTGGGGGCGCAACAGTTCAACGACGCTGCTGGAGCTGCCGCTCTATGCTGCCCTCTTTACGGCATTCACCTAAACTACATCCACCCTTTGGGCCTGGGCGATCATTTATTCTTGTCGCATTTTTTAATCAAAGTACACCCTCAAATTTATCAATCGTAAAAAAAAGAAAAAAAAAAAGAAATTCCCAAAGGAAAAAGAGAATGGTCTTCGATTTGTCTTCCTTCTCGCTTTTAGAGGGTGTAAACCAAATCACCTGGGAACCCACCATTTTTCGTATTAATGTACTGCTCTTGTTTTTTAATGAAATGTCAGTAAAAAGACGTGTTTAAATGATAAGGGTATATTATAAAAATTTGACAATAAAAGAATTACATTTTCGCATGATAAAAACAGAAAATCGATTTGTGACTCTCATTGTACAATATATGTATAATATTTTTTATATATTTAAATGTATGTTTCATACATATAAATTACAATATTTACAAATCTTAATACTAAAGTTATAATATTTTCTCAATATTTCTCAATAGAAATGTTCAACTGTCCCTTTTAAGATATATCCTCACTTGGTTCTTAAATTGAATCAAACTTGATGCATTTCTCACTTCAGCTGGTAAAGAATTAAATTCCTCGAGTCCTCTAAAATATAATGAATTTCTTGTGCCCTCTTTCCTCGCCCTCTCAATAAACATATAGTCTCTAATTCGCGTCTGATGGTCATGGATCTCGTTGACCAATGTGAAATTCAGATAGGCTGGCAGTTCCCTAAGATATAATTTATATACAAAACACATTGTCTGTAAAAATAAGAATTGCTTCACATTCATAAGTCCTAAACATTCCAGCATACTACTTATTGATGTATATCTGTCACATTTTAATATAAATCTCACGCATCTATTTTGCAAGAGTTGCAGTTTATCAATATTCTCCTGAGTGCCAAAATATAATATTGTCGGACAGTAAGAGAAATTAGGACTAATTATAGTTCTATACACCTTAATTCTAGTGTTCATATTCAAATTATTACTAACTCTACCAAAGTATTATTGCACTTTTCTCTTTACATTCTTCAAGAGCTCACTATGATGACTCTTAAAGTTCAACTTCGAGTCAACCACTACTCCGAGGTATTTAAATGAATCCACATTTAATAAACATCCTCTTTGTACTTATTCCTTTTATTTTCGTTACTGTTTTTTGTGTGTTTGTTTATTTTTTAGTTCTTACAAAAATCTTAGATCTTTTATTAGAAATTTCAAATTCCCTTAGAGGATGGGTATAAATAAAGATGATCCACTCATAAGCATATTTATGAATTAATTACAAAATTAATTTCAATTTAAAAAAAATAATAAAAGCACATCAACTCAATTGCGAAAATATTACTAGACACAATTATTTTAAAAACCATCTTTAAAATATTTTTCGTCAATAATAATAATAATTAAATTCTCTATTTAATTCTCTAATATTCATCAAATTTTATATGATGTTTCGAAGTTAGTAATTGGGTAGAAAAGCGTCTAAGAGCTGTGTGTGCTTTTGGATTTTTACAGCAGTCCTAATGACTAATATATCTTGTATCCTGATAAATTCGATCGGTACTGCAATTACAACCCATTATCTCAACTAAATTTGAAACGACTATACTACTTTTTAGTATAAATAGCATCACAAAAACAGGCAAAAGAAGAAATGAAACTGATCGATACATTCATTTCACTTTGAATAGGTTTAGAAATTCCTAATGGATTTGGTGTTTATAGGAAATCCATATCCAGTAGGGGATGTAAAGCTTTTTGTATTGTCATTCATCAAACTCAAATTAATCACTGAATTTTCTTTTGATCTTTTACTTTGCTATATAATAGCTTGTTTAATTGAAAATTTGTTTAATTATCAATTAGATGGCTTTAAGTTTGTAAATAGGTATAACGGAAAATATTAATAATGATAGTCAGTAAATATTAATTATAAAATATTAATTTGTCTCTGCAACTATAATATCAAAAGAGAAGTTTAGGCTGATACCACCTATTAGATATTTTTAATGAAATATTCTCATTAGACTTTACCAAGTTTCGTCACCTAATTCTAGAGTCGTTTTCAAGTTCCTGTGAAGTTTTTTAAATAGTTGTACCTACTGATAAAATGATAAGGATTTCAAAGATTGATTTTCGTTGCACCGTCTTGGCTCTAGGCTACAGTCTTGTGACCAGAATAGCCCTCTTGCCAATTGGAAACCAAAACATTTATAAACATGCAATTACATGTACACTTCCAAACTAAAACAAGAGACAATAAGATGACATTACCTATAATCGAGGGGTGATCTGCGATTGGAAGTAGGTGTACACCTCTTTGGAAATATTTTGGAAGTACTTGGAAATATTTGGAATTACTTGGAAATATTTGGAATTACTTGGACATATTTGGAAGTATTTGGAAATATTTGGAAGTACTTGAAAATATTTGGAAGTACAAGTGCAAGTAGCTGTACAGCATATGAGGTCGCGGTTCACCCGACGCTTATAACCATACCTTATATTATTATAATTACTTTTTTGGTGTTTTATTTGTTTTTATATTTTTTGAGGGGATTATCTATTTTTAAATTACTTGGGAAACCCTGACAATTGGGTTTTTTCTAGTTGTAATATAATAATAGTAAAATAGTTAAGCCTTAAATATATCTTATAAAAAATTGTTAAGACGAATTTTTATCAAACACTTTCATCTCAGCTCCTACCTTAACCTCCTAAGAGTTATGCAACCATTTCTATAGCATTGTATATCGGATGCCTACCCTTCAGGAAAATAAATCTACTGTAGTTTTCACTCGTTATTTTGAACAATGAAAGTTTTAAAGGGAATTCATATTTCGATTTCACAATATCTATATCTATTCATTTTTTAAGTATAACTACTTAAATATTATAGTATTATAAATAGCGCAATTACTTTATTTTAAAATTATCTGATCATTAACTTGTTTTTAAAAAAAGCATTTTTCTTGCTATTGAAGTATATAAATTAAACAATCGAAACTTGTCAGAAAATTGCAGCTTAGTAATACAAACTTTTCTACTGACTTTGCTAAATTTCAGCTCATTAGGTAGAACCCTTTAAGAACTTTCCAAATAACAATCCAATTATATCTCCTTTTCTGCATTTTTCAACCACTGTTTTCAAACTAGAAAAATCAAATCAGCTCTTTGTTTTGAAAATGCATTTCATCAGGAAAAACTAACTTTCTAAGACCTTCCGTTCTTGAGTTGTAATATGGTAGTGTATATCCAGACATATAAACACCAATACAGAAATAAAATAATTCTTCTGAATTGTTTTTCTCCAAGTTTCAGACATTTCTTGACAAGAATAAGTAAAAAAGAAAATTGAAATTTTTTTAATTAATTCACTACTCTTGCCGACCTGCGAGATGCTTTCCTTGAGCATAATGAGTATCTATTTAACACTGGAACTTGAGCGTATAGAGTTAAAACTACTTAGTCAGTGGGTGTTTAAATCTTAAAATTTTTGACCCCCAACAAATTAAATTCCAATTTTTCTAAATTTCCAATACTTTCTACATATAAATAGAAACAATCATTTTTATTTGTTGAGTATAAGGTTACACGGCTCTAGCTGAAGTTGGAAATCAAATTGAATAATATTGAAATCACAATGTTATTACAAAAATATTTTTCAAATATTTTAATGTAGAATTAAACTAAACTATTTTCTATCCTTATATTTTATGATTCAGTTGGATCCAACGATTCACCTTTTCTTGAAATTGACTCACAAACAATTTTTAAATTAGACTACACGTCATTAATATAAAACATCCAAGTAATAAAAATCTTGAAAATTTTACTCTAAATAACATCTATATAGTTAAATTAAATTAGTTACTTTTAGTATAAATCAACAAAACAATTATAAATATTATTAAAAGAAGATTAATTTAAGAGTGAAATTATTTATTTATTTACTTTTTAAAAGTATATATATATAGATTTAAAAAAGCAATAGGGTCCGGGAGCTGAGCTTGTGAGCAGATGACCTTAAGATTTTCTAAATCTTTTCAAACAATCTTATTAGCACTTTTCTCTCAAAATTATCATTTTTTATTAATAAATTAAGCAAATTTTTTAAAAATATGACAAAAATTCTAAAAATGTCGCAATTCTTTTTGGTCAATTTAAGCTAAAACTTTGGTGTGAAATCTAGTGCCTATAACTAATTTATGTTTTAAATTTCAAATCTCTATGATTTACTACTTTGAGTTTTAGCGAACAAAGACCAAAGGATTTAGGGGAACTTTTTTTAGCCCTGGAGACCTTAAAACGCATATTTTTCGATAATAATAACTTATCCATACTGTAACTGACATATGTTTAATTTTCGGAGTACATTTTTTAAACATAGAGCTATTGAATAGTAGAAGCTAAGGAGCTGAGATTCGGCCTACAAATTTGTTATAATAAACTAGTTCAGGGAGAATGGTGTAGGGCAGGGCTGTCCAACCTATGGCCCGCGGGCCGCATGCAGCCCAGCACTGCAATGAATGTGGCCTAACATAAAATCATAAACTTCCTTAAAACATTGAGATTTATATGTAGAGATATATATTATTTATTCGCTTTTTCGAAATATGAATGTACATTTACAATACGTGAAGCTTTTTTGAAGAATAAAATTCACTAAAAGTAAAATTATAAGCTCAACTATGTATATAAGATAAAAAAAAAATAATTAAGTTTCGAATATTTAAAAATTCTTCTTCTTCTCATATTTTCATTTTTTAATATATTTATTATTTCACTAATTTATATACTACGACACTAACCAAGTCTATAGTTATCATTGTAGTACAATTAGAGTCAAGGAATTGGGGGTAGAACAAACACAATTAATTAATAATTTCTCTCCCGTACTAAAACATGTCAGGACTTTTAGATCTTTCCACGTTCTTATTATCATTCCTCAAATCTTTCTTTAATTCCATTCGATTTAAACCAGGGCTGTATAACCCGTGGCCAAATATAAAGTCATAAAATTACTTAAAACATTGAGATTTATATGTAGATACTGGAAAAAACACAACAATTATCCTGATAATTTTTCTCTCTAAAATAAGAAATCTAAAAATCTACTGTGAAGTTTTCGAAAAATAAAAGTGCTAATTCTAAACTTTGAATCTGGAACTAGATTTCAAGATTTACGAAAAAATAATCATCATTTTGGTCTATTTTCGACTCCATTTTCTTTAGAAATAAATTTCCTTTTTGCAAACTTTCTGATTGAATGTTCTAGAACAACAATTATATACCGATCTGAAAGAAAAATTGAATATTGTCTCTTAGAATTTTATAATAATTATCTAGTCAGGAAAAAATATAAACAAATACTAATACATTATATCACTTTTTGTAAATATGTATAAGGTTTGTAGGTATGAATTTACATATACGAGAAGCTATTTTCAAGTATAAAATTTACGAAAAGTAAAATTAGAAGATCACTAAATGAGCAAAAAAAATAATAAAGTTCTTATTTTTACATTATTAACTATCTTTTTTGAATAACAAATATCAATAGAATTATAAAATTTTATCCGCGGTCCGAGAAGATTTTTTTCTTCAAATGTGGCCCATGTAAGCCAAAAGGTTGGACACCCCTGGCTAGGTTCTAGGTGAAACATATATTAATAAAATTTAAATTTAAAAATATAAATTACTAGGTAGGTTTCACAAATAAAAGACAAATTGCTTATGAGCAAGACTCTATATCTATTTTTATGTGAATTCCTGAAGATGGGCTCATAACCAGAAATATATATAGGGTCTTGCTCAT
>JALMQS010000099.1:13952876-13977724 GCA_024734495.1 Forficula auricularia | reverse complement strand
ATGAGCAAGACCCTATATATATTTCTGGTTATGAGCCCATCTTCAGGAATTCACATAAAAATAGATATAGAGTCTTGCTCATAAGCAATTTGTCTTTTATTTGTGAAACCTACCTAGTAATTTATATTTTTAAATTTAGATTTTATTATATAATAAACTACATAGGTATTCTGTCAAATTTCCACTCTTAGATCAAACTGATACATGACGAAAAAATTCCCAAACGTATATCTAAAGTGTTTGGATTCATGACAATTTTTTCTTATTTTTCTAATACAATTTAAATTTGAATCTTCTTTCCAAAGTGAAAAATCGAATTATTATATTATGAAGAATTATCAAACGGTTGGACCTAATGAACTTAATTTTAGCACACACTTTTGTGATAATAAACTTAAATTTTCACTTTTAAATCAAACCGTTTGCTGATGAAAAAGTGACAAATAGATATGTTAAATTTGTTGAGTCTTGGAAAAAGTTTCCTTATTTCTTTAATTTTAAATTTGGACCTTCATCTCTTAAAGTGAAAAATCGAATTGTTATATTTTAAAGGATTATCGAATTGTTAGAGCTGGAACACACTTGGCGTTTTTTACCGATCGGATTTTTTACCGACGCTGCCGTACCAGTAGAGGCGCATAGGATGGTATTGCGACTTACACATTGGGCGGTAAAATAAACGATCGGATTATTTAACGCCACTACTTTCGTCGGTTTTTTTACCGACAACTACATTCGTCGGTTAGCCGCCGAAATGGTGGCCTATGTGACTAAATGCACGTTTACACACTCGGCGTCCAGTCTACCGCCGACCGCTGAAGTTGAAAATTGAGAGTGGTATATAGTGGTTATTATCATGGCCGACTCCAAATTCCTCTCTCCTTTTATTAATCGGATGCACCCAAATAAGTCTATTTTTTCGCTTCCACTTCAATCGACGACGAAATAACAATAATGCAAGAAGTTGTTCTCTATTTATGTTATACACAACACTATTTATAATATAACAAAACGACAATGAAATAGACTCTTGTTGTTGTTGCACGGTGTCAGATGATGGTGGCGTCGGCAAGAATGTTTACCGCCCAGTGTGTAAACGCTAGAGCGACAGCGGCAAAAAAATCCGATCGGTAAAAACGCCAAGTGTGTTCCAGCCCTTAGATCTAATGAACTTAATTTTAGCACACATATTTGTGATAATAAACTGGATCTCTCTTTTAAATTTCAATTTCAAATCAACTGTTCGCTGATTACAAATTGAAAAATATTTAATTACTCTCCGGCTCTACGACCCTGGGTGGGTCTTGGCCTCATGGATTTTTCTCCACACGATTCGATCCTGAGTAGCGCCGTCCACGTCATAATTTACTAGCACATTAAGGTCCTGGGAGACCTGATCCCTCCATCGTAGTCGAGGTCGTCCCAATGGTCCCTTTCCTGACGGCTTTCCATTCCATACTTGTTTTAGGATACTTAAAAATTGACAAATAGAGATCTTAAATATGTTGAGTCTTGAAAAAGTTTCCTCATTTTCTTTCAGGACGTTCCCTATTATAGCTCAGATGCACTTAGCTCTTTCCCCTATTCTCACATGGGCAGAAAGGCAAAAATATTTTCACTGCGTCGTTTCTCAGATTTGGCAATATTACATTCTTACAGACGCTAAAAGATAAAGAATAAAACAAAAATCACTTCATGAAACTGGGCAATGAGAAATCCCAGATGAGAACAGTATAGTTAGGTTGAGAGAATTAGCTAAAAATCTTAAATCCACAAGCTGCAGAAGTTTTTTAAAATGGAAAAATTGAGTAATTTTAGTGCGACGTTACCAAGTCACCATCTCTCACTTGCCATTCCTTGAGAGAAAAAATGAAAACCATCAAAAGTACCCAATTTTTAACATTTTTCATACAAAACGAATACCGTTTGATACAATTATTTTAACAGAAAAATATTTGTTATATCTTCAGTTAATGATTCTCAGTTTTTCAAAATAATTTTAAGAAAATTAGGATTGTTATTTAATTAAACAGTCGCTTTAACATCAACCGGGATAGGGTTCGTGAATTAGATATGCAAATTTCAATGGTCAATATTTACAAATTTAGTTAGGACTATTGAAAAAAATTTATACGTATAAAGGACACTTATAAATATGTGTATTCAAAGTTTTAAAAGGATTGCAAGAAAATCGATTTATTAGGGAACGTCCTTGAATTTAAATTTGGTTCTTCATCCCCAAAGCATAAAAGATAACAGTTAATAGTGAGATACGGGACTACTGGGTAGATTCTCGTTGCTAGGCAACCTACTTGGACCAAATAGCAGCGTCCTTGTTGAAAGCTGTTCGGACTAACCGGACGTCTGTCTGTGTCTGCCCGCTGTCTCTCGAATGCTCCAGTTGGACCGAAGCCAATCCAACTTAGGGCTATTTCCTCCTCTGTTCAATCATAGCTATTGTCTTTATTTATTTATTTCGAGTTTTTTCTGGCCTTCGTTTGATTATTAAACTGCTTGTTAAACTCTTGTGCTCAACCGAGTGAGTTATATCTTATTGTTTGTAATACAATCGAGAAACAAAACAGCCGAATTCTCTATTTCGAGTCGGTGACTCACTAGACATTCATTTCGAAAGTAAAACTCAATTTCATTTATGATCTCATATTTTTTGCTTGAAATTTTTATTCGCCAAATGTTATTCACACGTGTAGAGGGTGAGAATTACTCAAAGCTATGATTCAAACTTATATAAAGATGTTGATTTATTTAAATTATTTAAGTAAAAAAATAAATATTAAAATTCGTTTTGTATTAATAATCAATATAAAATTAATGAATAAAATTAAAATTTAGAGAAATCAATGAAACTTTCATCTTCTTGATGCAAATAAACATATACTGTACGTTATACGAGTACACAACGAATATAATATATTAGTATATAATTTATTTGTTAGCTTGTTAAGCTTACTATTACAACAAAACCTACCTATATCAAATCCGGTATTTGAACCCACTAGAAATAACAAATATAATAATTATAATTAAAAAGACTAACGATGAAAAGAAGATCAAACCTTCGAAAATATCGTCCCTAACAAATAAATTATAAATATAAATAAATAAATATATATAGCCCTAACGAGGGGGGGGGGGGGGGGGGAATCCGGATACGGATTTTTTGAGAAGCCTCGTATAAATGAAAAATAATGTGCTGAAATCTAAAAATTCATATATGTTCAAATTGTTCATATATGGTATATATTATATTAAATATAAGTTATAATCAGAAATTAAAAAGTAATTATTAATAAAAATATTTTTAAAACAAAGATGTGAGTGTCTTTTTTAAGAAAAAAAATGGAATTTTTTGAAAAAATCAACTCACTGGCAGAACCATAAATAAGTATTAAAAAAACACAATTCTATGGTCATTTATATCTAGGATTTTAGTAGAAAATATTTTTATATTTCATGACAGAGGACTTGAAGCCGAGCACTAACCTGCTTGCAGGGCAGTTAGTCTGACTCTCGAGACAAAATTCTCTCCAACATGCAAAATATAAGTAAAGCTAATTTTTTTTTTAATTATTTAGTTGAATGGCCGTAACTGAAATCTTTTTTCATCTTAAGCTAAATTTTTGATTTTACGTTCAAAATGAATGGAAAGAAATTTTTTTTTATGTATATGTTGCGTGTTGGAGAGAGTTTTTTCTAGAGGTGTAGACTAGCTGCCCAGCAAGCAGGTTAGTGCTCGGGCTCAACTCACGGGGGGATGAAGCCCTCTGCCATGCAATATAAAAATGTTTTCTACTAAAACCTTGGATATTGTGACCATAGAATTGCGTTTTTTACAAAAATATATATACAGGGTGGGCCATTTAACTTTTGAAATTTGAATCGGCTATAAAAAAAAACTAATGAATATTTTTTCAAAATTATGAGTTTATTAGAAAGATTGGACATTTTCATTTAAGAATGAAACACAACATCATTCAAATGACTGCCACGGCTGGCTTGACAGTACCCCATCCGATCAACCCAATTTTTCAGTACAATTTCAATTGGGTTGATCGGATGGGGTACTGTCAGGTCGTGGTAGTCATTTGAATGATGTTGTGTTTTATTCTTAAATGAAAATGTCCAATTTTTCTAATAAACTCATAATTTTGAAAACATATCCATTAGTTTTTTCTTTATAGCCGATTCAAATTCCAAACGTTAGATGGCCCACCCTATATTTTTACTGCGAAAAATCGGATTTTTAAATAATAGAGATTGTTTGATTACTGTTAATTCTAATACCTATAAAATAAGATAAATTTTTACGGAAATAATTATAATTTTTTAGCTTTGATTATATATATTTGTTTAACTTGATCTCCCTAGACTCACCCCCCCTTCCCCTACAGGGGAGGATATATTCGTTACATATATTTATGTATATGTTTATTTCCTTCAAGCAGAGGACAACCTTAGTGATTTCTCTTTGTGAATCAACAACTTCGCTACTCGCGGAAAACAAAATCTTATAAATAAAAATTTAGAGCAACTATATGGAAAAATAGATTAGGTGATTAGATTACTAGAATGTTCTCTGAAAATTTCCAACAATCTTCTTTTATTTCTATGTAGCTTGTGTTTATTTAAAGGGGATTAGACATAACAAACGAAATTTTAGAAGTAAACTGAGCTAGAAAAAAACAAATAGTGAATGTACGTATGTAAATATTTAAAAGTATAATCAATAATGCATCCTTAAAGAAATCGATATTAAATAATAGAATAGAATTAGGGCATTAGAAGCCTAAGGCAGGGGTGGTGAAGGGCTGCATCTTCTCCCCAGATATATATTTTCGAATAATATTAAATTTTTAATGAATCTAAAAAAGAGAGCTATTTCCGGATAGCACCTATTTCTTATTTTATTATTATTATTATTTTTTAGAAGATCAAATTCTTTATTATTTTTCATCAAAACAACTTATATTTGGTCATTCTCCGAACAAAGCTCAAGAGATAACCCGCACATAACCCAAGGCGCAGTTTCGCCTAGGGACTGGCATTTTAGTTAAAGGTCCAGGCCAGGTATTTACACTCCAGAGCACTCAGGGCATTGAAAACACTCATGACCTCATCCTATTCCTCACCCTTTCTCTCTGCACCCACTTTCTTACCTACTTCTTCCCACGATTCTAAGGGCCAGTTGTATGTCGGTTAGTAAACTCTTTTTAAACGTTGACAAAGGATAAAATCTTATAATTCACCTGGTGGCGGGCGGGATGGCCAATCAGATGACAGACACTTTCACCTGATTGGCCATCCCGTCAGGCACAAGGTGAATTATAAGGTTTTACCCTTTGTCAACGTTTAAAAAGAGTTTACCAACCGACATAAAACTAGCCCTAAGAGTCACTTAAAAATCCCATCAAACAATTTTATGGAGGCATTGGTCCACCGCATCGTCTCGTCCTAAGACATGAACCACGATGTTTGTATATTGCATAAAAAAAATCAGAAATTTGGTTTTCTAATTAAAAGGTTTTTCACCTACTATTATTGATTGATACTGAATTTGGCATTTTAATTTAATATTTTTAGAGAGAAATAAATAACAATCGCATAAGAAGTTACACTTCCATCGAGCGTCACGACACTCACGAATTTTTTTTTCTTTTTGATTGTTATAGGTCAATAAATTATTATTATCGGAGTTGAGAATCTTACTCAGTATAAATGCTGGTAAACTTTAACATATCTTTTTGGATTAGGCTTGTACAATATGGAGAGGGAATTCACTCTGTCATATTCATGTTCTTCTTAGGCTCTTCCATCGAGAAACTTGCGTACTATGTTGCAAGCGAGGGGTGAACCTAATATTGTGTACACCTACTTCCACTTCCACTTTCATTTCGAAGTAGAAGACAATAGATGAAGCGGCATTATCTGACGAATTCCAAAATAATTCCACATAATTTTAAAGACGGTGTACACCTAATTCAAATCGCGGTTCACCCCTCGGTTGCAAGCATGTAGAATAACTGCCCGCTGTGCGACCTTTATGGTGGTGTTTGTTATTCCAAATTTCTCTATAACCCTTGCGATGTCTGTGGAGATTATCCCCTCTGAAGATATAACTATTGGATTATTATTATTATTTGAGTTGTGACATTTAGGGCCGGTTGTATGTCGGTTTGTAAAGTCTTTGTTAAGTTGATAAACTTTCAAACCTTAGTATTCATCGTTTGTCAACCTAACAAAGACCTTACAAACCGACATACAACTGTCTCTTACTCAGCACAAGTGTTGGTAAACTTTTACCTACCTCTGCTGTTCTTAAGGGGTTAGGCTAGGACGTTGTGGGAAGGGAATTCGTTCAAGCCCACAGTTGCTCTTCTTTTGTTGCAATTGTTAGGAATCTTTTTACTATGTAGCAGATCTTCAAAACGGCAGCCTTTTGCACGAGAGGTGTTATTTCCACTGATATCCCTAGTGATCTGATATTATTTTTCAAGTTATTGCTGGATACTCCCTCCACAGACATCACAACTGGTACGTTGAGCTTCCGCAGTCGTTTTAGTTCGAATGCAAGGTTTTGATATTTGGAGATCTTTTTCAGCTCTGTCTTTGCCAGTTTATGGGTTAGTGTCAACGATAATAGCCCTTTTCTCATAATTGTTTGTTAATTATTATTAATATTATTAGAAACAAAGAGACGCCTGGGTCTAAAAAGACCCAAACCTTGTTTAAGGGCTAAAGAGGAGCCTTTATTTACACTGCGAATGTTTGCTGCAAAGTCTCCGCGGGTTAGTGGTGGTTACTGTTTACTAATATTTCCTGGTGATGAATGGAATGGCGAATGTTTGCAAGCGGTTCTGCAGTGGGCTGCGTGTCCGGCTGTCGCTATAATTGGCCCGAGCGCCCCTGGCTATTTTTAGGAGCGCTGGGTGGCGGTGGCGGTGGCGGCGCCGCGGACCCGCCCGCCCGCCGACGCTCCAGCGATTTGCGAGAGTTCCGACCCTAGCGTCCGAGCCTCAGGTCGCTCCGCCGCGGACCTTTCAGCCGCAGCCCTTCACCCTCGACAGTGAGTGTTCTTCCTCTAGCTGTCAAGCTTCCTCTTCTCATCAAATCACTCTCTCAATTCCATTCGTCATTTCACACCCTCTAAATATAATTGGTGTATTTGTGTGGATTCTCATCTACCGTGTGAAGTTGGCTGGTCCAACACCCTGCTTTCAACCTGTTGGATTCGCCCTTACGTCATGACTCGCGTACAGTGTTGTCCACTAATTTCTCTTATGACATTTACGTACACTCAAATGCAAAAAAAAAACTGGACACTTAATAATTTTTAAATTTAAAACAATTTTTTGTTTATATTTTGAATACATGATAATGAAAATTTTATAATATGTAGGGAAAGCAATAATAATATGAGAAAACTGAAATTTTTCAAGATCTAAGCACATTTTGATGAATGTTTGTGTCAACAAACGGCTTCTTCATTATTATAAATTAATAAAAACACGGCCCAAGAGCCTGGACCTCATCCCCGATCACCACGACCCATTTACAAAAAGTCATGTTAGCAGTTGAGATTTTAGCTAGACAATTGAATTTGACATATCCGTACAAACAAGTCCGCCAAACTTCAGCTTTATAGAACAGATTAAGAGAACCCCAAAAAATGATTAGATTTATTCTGATTTTCTGTCTTTTTCATGTAGAAAATCCCTAAATCTAATCACTTCTTCGTTTTGGAAATATAAACATTTTGGCACTAATACAAATTTTCTACGATCTTCTGTTCGCATGTTATTGTGGTTAATGGAAACCAGACAGACAGAAAAAATATTTATTTTGGTTGCTATTATTTAGTTTGGAGGATAGATTAACAAACTATAGAGCTCTTAAAACGCTTTTGAGCGAGCTCACTTAGCAAACGCGGATTGGACTATTGGATTCACTCAAAAATATTTTTTTTTTTTTACTTCATAAATTAATCCATGTATTTTTGTTTATTAATGTTTAAAAGTGACTGTATCAAGCGAAAATAAATAAATAAATTGATTAATTGATAATGTAAAAATTCATAATTTTTGAGTGAATCCAATAGTCCAGATGCCAGCCGAGTTTGTTAAGTGAAGTCGCTCAAAAGGGAATGGGACTCGCATTTTAAGGGATCCGTAGTTTGTTAATCTATCATCTAAAATAATTAACAGCAACCAAAATAAATTTATAATACTAAGCTATTTTTTTAATTTTCATAGATTACTACATCTAAGGGTTGCAAAGTGTGTTTTTTGGCACATGGCGCGCAACTGGGCATCAAAATAAAAATTTTCAGATAGCATGTTTATGATATAGGGATAGTCAAAATGTCCTTAAAATTATTTTCTCACTCATTTTAATAATATCTAGTGTCTGGTATTTTGCTTTTGACTGTTTATTCGTAAAATGTTGATATTTTTCCAATGAAATTGAAATTATATTATCAAACAAAAATTTGAGGAAATGTCAAGTAACTGGATTCATATGTTGATTGCATTCAAAAAGTTATGTGTTCAGTCATTATAATGAATAATGCTTTTAAAAACAAGAAACTGTTCACTGACAACAACTCTTAATGTCAAAACGTCATTTCATTGTGAAGTTTTAACTGAATTAAATCCGACCAGAGTTAATTTAATGTTCGGGAAAAGTTATATTCACCCTGCAATGGAACTTATAATTAATTTAACTTGAAAACCTCGTTTTCTGATATTCCTTTTTTGAGAATATATTAATAAAATAAACTGCAACGGATCGTTGCTAAACTTTATCCAAATTCATTTGAAATATTAATATGTTTGTTCCTTTATTATTAATCAGATATCACTTGCAATTTGTAGTTCATGTTGACATTAATTAAAAATAATTCTCATTTAATAGTCGAGGAATAATCATTTTACATTGGATTTTTGACATTTCGGTTTTTATTGGTAACCATTGCTGAAGACATGGAGGAATCGACTTAAAATCGAAAATAGCCATCGATTCTCATCTAATACTTGAGGAATAACAATTCTACATTAGGTTTTTGACATTTCGATTATTATTGGTAACCATTGCTGAAGACATGGAGGAATCGACTTAAAATCAAAAATAACGATCGATTCTTATCTAATACTAGAGGAATAACCTTATTGCATTCCACTTTTGATGTTTTGACTATTAATGGCAACCTCTACTGAAAACGTGGAAGAATCGACTTAAAATCAAAAAGACTATAAATTCTTTTATGGCAAACAACTCAAGCTTGAAAATAATAAAAAATTGTGTTTTCCAAAATCTTTAAAAACTAAATAAGATTAAATATATTTCTGTTTTAGACAAATTAACTTTTAAACGTTAGTTTCACTTTTTTCTTAAAGCAAAATTATATTTCTGTTGTTGAACTTAAGACCATTTTATTCCTCCTTAGTACTTTCACATTTATATTCATAGGATATAATGTGAAAGTATTGCGATGCCCTGTCTGGGTCCTGACTCTTTGAGAGCATGTATCTCAGAGATGAAAAAATTAATTTCATTTTGTAACTTCTAGGTGGAAGGAATCGATGCCCTTAATAGTTGGAAACCGGATTTGTAACATAAAAATAGATATTGTGGTCCCCAGAGGGCAAAAAGGGGTCAAAAATTCATTGGTCAGTGCATACGCATGTACGTATGTACCCCCCTGCGTTTCGCAACCATAAGTCACAGAACTACAAAATTCGAAACTTAAGCTTGATATAGGCTAGAAGCAGTACATCAATTTTTTGGTTGAAATTGGAAGACCGGAAGTGGACATTTACATGAAAGATTTTTCGTTTCTTTTTTTGATTTTCTAAAAAACGGCTCTAACGATTTTTTTTAAAATTAGTGTAATTATCAAGTGTCATGAGTTATTAGTTGTGTCAAATTTTTAATCCGATTTAAATAAAGGAAGGGGATGTAAATTAGTAATGTCGCGATGATTTCAAATAAATGAAAATGTGAAAGTCGAGTGGTGAACACACCATTTTATTAATTATACTATCGATTATAATAATCAAGTTTTTTGGTTTAAATCTTTATGAGAATATTTAACAAATAAATTATTATATAAGCTATTGTAAATAATAAATTAGAAAGCAAAAGTAGGTATTTTAATTTAACAAAATCTAACTTTTCAAATTAAATCAATTTATAAATATCTACAATTATTAAATATAAATATATTTATGTTATTGTACTTTCCTGGTCATATTTATGATATATACGATTTTTCAAATGAAACCACACAAGAAAATAGAAAATCTATTGAATATTTTCATTAAATTAAGTACATGACGTTTTAGCCTCTATTTCTGGAGTTGTGGAGTGTTTATATTGGAAGAAATAGATCATGGCTACTTTTTATTAGACGAATAAATAAATATCTACCATTCATCATTTAATAGTAAATTAATTTTGTTTTTACACGATTGATGATCAACCTGAAAATGCCATTCAAATAAAAATCATTATTATACAAATATTTAGATTTTTTCATTTGATTTCAATTAGATCGATGAAATTGATGTTTGTTTCGATAGCGTATTACAGAATTTATATTTATTAAAATAAAAACAGATGAAATTATTTTTTTCTAGATCACCCAAGGCAAAATTAAAAAGTTAGATAAAATTTTTACTATTTTTCTTCAGTGTAGACCAGTGGTTCCCAACCTGGGTTATCAGGGGGCCAATAAATAAGTAGGTGAGTATTCAAAGGGGGAAAATTAAAATAATTATTTCAATTCTTTGTTCTTAAAAAAATCTGTAAATTTTTTTTTTTTTTTTTTTTTTTTTATTTAGGCCTCTCAGACCATTATTTAAGTAGAAGTTTAAAGATATTAAAGAAAAAAATTTCGGAAATTTTTTAAAGATTTTATTAATTCGATTGTTTTAAGGCACTCAGTCCATTATAGGGAGATAGAGACCTTTAAAGATTTTAAAGACAAAAAATTTCGGAAATTTTATCATTTCGATTGTTTTAAGGCTCTTAGTCCATTATTTACGGAGATAGAGAGGTTTAAAGACAGCATTTTTTTATGAATTCGATTGTTTTAAGAGTGACCGAAACTGCTTTGGTTGTTTTTATATACGGTATTTAAATTGTTGAAAATAATAAAATTGATTTATTATTTACACTTTACTTCAAATTAAAATTAGGCATACAATCAAAATGAAAAAGGGGCGATCTTAGTCAACCTCCAGAAAGAGGAGATGGGCCACAAAAGGTTGGGAACCACTGGTGTAGACCATATTCAATTTTTGTCAGGTATCAAAAAGAGCCTGTAATAGAAGCTGAAACGCCCTGATAATAATAAATAATTTAAATAAAAAAAAATTAAAGATAAGAGTAAATAGATATTTTATTTAATATGGATTTACTATGAGTTAAGGATACTGGGTCACTTATTTCACAAAAAAAAAAAAAAAATTAATTAAATGATATTAATAAAATTAAAGTTTATTTTCTATTTTGCCTAGGAAAACAGGCTTTTTTATAATTTATAAAAAAAAATTCTATCTTCTGATTATAATATAATAAATGACATTTTAGTCTTAATCGGTTTTTTGCGATCAGCTTCCACCCTTCTTTAGAACGAAATTCATTGGTGGCTAAAATTTTAATATATGTATATCTATTTGAAATTACCTCTTTGAATGTCATTGAAACTATTATCTTTAATAGATAAACATGAAGGGTGAACCGCGACCTAATATCGTGTCCACCTACTTCCACTTTCATTTCCAAGTAGATGACAATAGATTATCTAATGAATTCCAAAATAATTCCAAAGACGGTGTACACTTAATTCCAATCGCGGTTCACCCCTCGGATAAACATCAGTGGCATGCGGTCCATATGATACAGAGCATCCCTAAAATTTCAAACATGTAGAGTATTTTCATAAATATATAAGGTCGAATTCAAAATTACAGGAGGATTAAATTTTCAAATTATTATCCGTCAGCAAGTTAGCAACAAAAATTAATGCTATGTTGTTTTTTCTTTAAAATTAATTATTTCTCACTATAGGATAAACGTTTAGCCAATATACCAGCTGATAATAATCATAATCTATCAATTACACAAGTGATATGAGATAACCTTTTTTCACCAACAATTGGGATTCTAAATTATGACGGGTCTCCAGGGTTAAAAAAAGTTAACATAACGATCTGTTAATTCCACCAATTCACTAATGAAAGAAAGTCAAAAAGAGAAACTACCATAAGAACTTGGCTAGAAGAGGCTTTAAATTTAAAAGCAATGATGTCCTTAAAAACACTAGAGCGAATTTTAATTAATTTTCCTTCACATGAGTTTTCAATTCAACAGATTCTCTCTTATTATCAAAGTTTTAACAAAAAAAATCATAACTGCTTTCTATTAGATAGATGGTACCTATTTATTTGTTGTAAACTATTTGTTATACAAATAGATATATAACTGATTTCTATTAAAAAAATATTTTCGAATTTTTTCTCTGGCAGAGGCTCATATAGCTGGTAATAAATAAAAAAAAATATCCCCCAAGTTTCAAGTTTCTATATCAATTTTAACCTATGCCTCACAGCGAGCAAGTTTCCCATCTAAATAACATGGGGTTTTTAACATTGAACAATCAATTTTTTATTCCGGCCAAAGTAATGGTTAAAAAAAATTGAAACTCTGTAGACTTTATCCTTATATAATAGTAGCCATCTTTGAGAATTTTAACGGATTTTTAGCTATTATAATTTTTGAGTCTATAACTTACTAACTCTAAGATATAGCAGTATTTTATCTAGCTGTAACTCCAAAATTATAATAGCTAAAAATCTTTAAAAATTCTGAGAACTAGCTACTATTATAAGAATAAAGTTTACTGAGTTTCAAATTTTTTGAACCATTGCTTTGGTCGGAATAAAAAGTTGATATTTCAAAGCCAAAAACCCCATATTATTTAGATGGGAAATTTGCATCGCTGTGGGGCACAGGTTAAAATTGAGATAGAGACTTGAAACTTGGGAGATATTTTTTTGTATTTATTTCCAACCATATGAGCCTCTGTCAGCGTAAAAATTCGAAAATATCCAAAATAAAGACCACCCTAATATTTATAATATACCTATATAGTTTCTAATAATCATGTATAGTACGTTTCCTTTCTTTTTACTCCAGGAGAGTTCGTTTTGTGAAATAGAAAGAAGGTTAATGCTCAGAATCTACTACTCAGGCCAGATGTACTTGGGCGTGGAATCTGACTCATGAATAAGTTTATCTAGATCATCTATAAGTGCTAATGATGCCAACTCGAAGAATGGCGAAATATCAGCATAATCCTATCGTTGCTAGACTTTATCCATAGCCATTTGAAAAATTAAGATGTTTATTTCTTTATTATTAATCAGATAAAAAGAATTTGGTCTTTTCTAACCTTAATAGCACAATGTTTCAAACTATATAGTGACTATATAGTGCCTATATAGATTCTCAAAATCTATACAGGGACAATATAGGTACTGTATAGTTTGAAACACTGTGCTACTAGGGAAAGTACTTGCTTTCTTTAGAGTAAAATACTCAAAAAAGTAATTTTTGTAAAAAATGTATATAGCCTTTTTTGAGGTCCTCAAGGAACTTAAATAGGATATTAAATTTATGGAAATTGGTTAGAAAAAACTAAAAAAGTGCTAGAATAAAGTACTAATGTTTGTCGGCCGATATGTACCAAAAACTAATCAGCGCTTAATTTTTTTAAAGATATGGTATGTTTTCAATTTGTGCGTCGAAATTTTTTTTGACGAAAAATAGGAATCCATATATCTATTCATTCATACATACATGCATACCGTAAATATCCACGAATAAAATGAAAAAATTCGCTCTTTTAGGGCTCTGGGCGAGACTCCATATAATTTGTGGCAAAATCGCCAGTTCCTAAAATTTAACCTAAATGTATACTACAATTTGTAACTCTGATTGAGAACATGGGTTCCGTAGTCTATACCCGAGAACACTTTAGTAGATCGTTTGGTTCGAGACCGATTACAATACTTTACTCATCCTTCGCTATGTATAAAGTAAATCAACTGGTGTGTTCACCACACGACTTTCACAATTTTGAAATTCGAAACTTAAGCTCCATATATGCTATAAAGAGTATAGCAAGCTTTTAGTTGAAATCGGAAAACCGGAAGTGGACATTTACATGAAAGATTTTTCATTTTTTTCGATTTTCTCAAAAACTGCTCTAACGATTTTTTAAAAAATTAGTCTATTTATCAAGTGTCATGAGTTATTAGCTGTGTCAAATTTTTAATCCGATTGAAATAAAGGAAGGGGGTGTAAAGTAGGAGTCTCGCGGCGCGAAGGTGCAAAATGAAATTAACTTTTTTCATCTCTCAGATACAAGGTCTCAAAGAGTCAGAACCCAGACAGGCCATCGCAATACTTCCCCATTATATTCTATGAATATAAATGTGAAAGTAAAAATTATACTGAATATAGAATCTCACAATTAAGTATGAAGACCACATCTCAATTATTCATTTCTTTATATCTCAATAATTGTTACTTTTAGCAAATTATTTTATATTTAATAAAATTTTAAGCATTTTATTCTGAACAAAACAAGACCTTAATTTTGAAAATCGGTTTAACAAAATGACCTACATTAAACTGAACGAATAAAATTTGTTTTTTAAAAAGTACTATTTGAGGTAGGTATTCATGGTACTTTAATAGAATATTAAATTTGATCAAAATTGGTTAAGCCATTTTCAAGATATTTAGACAAAATTAAAAAAGTACTAAAACAAAGTACTAATGTTTGTAGGCCGATATGTACCAAAAACTAATCAGTGCTCCATTTTTTAAAGTAATTTTATCTTTTCAATCGGTTGAACTGTGTGGAAAAAATCGGGGACCTAAAAAAGAAATCCATACATTGTACTAAATGAAAAAAATCGCTATTTTTGGGCTCTGAACGTAATTTTTGGCAAAACCATCAGGTCTTAAAATTCACTCTCGTTGAATGCTACAATTTGTGGCTTTGGTTGAGAACATGGGTTCCGTAGTCTTTACGCGAGGACCCTTTGAATTCGCGCTTGGCACGAGACCAATTACAATACTTTACCCATCTGCATCGCATTTATGGATAAAGTAAAAAAAAATACTCATCATTTTGTGTTTGCTCTAGTCAACAAGGCACCTCAATACTAAATACACAATGATCGATTTTGTTGGAACATCATAGTGATTTGACGAATGACATTTGTATACCTCCAAAATACAATTCAATTGAACCCCTAGGCATCACTGACATCATGTTACTATTTTTTCAAATTAAATTCTGAGAGAACATTTTTTCACATATTTATGTTTGAGAGTTATAAATATATCTGATGTTTCGTATTATTTCTGCTGTGTTCCATTTCTCATTCGTGTCAGATTAATATAAAATTTCAATCTCTTTCAAATATACTTCTTCTTAGTAAGATCTTAATTTTACTTCACATGTCACTCCTTCTTTTCTAACATGCATCGCTCCCATTCTAAATACTTTAAGACGTCATCGGCTAATCGCGGACTCCTGAATTACGCAAACGCAGGGATGGCGAATGGCGAATCCTTCAGGCCTCAAGTTCCTTTATTTATTTTCACTATTTTCTTTTCTTTTTTCTCTATTTAGGTTCAACCTCTCTCTCTCTCTCTCTATCAGTTGATCTGACTCTCTCTCTCTCTCTCTATCTCTCTCTTTCTCTGTCTCTTTACGAGTGGGTCTCAGTGAGTGCAACGTTTTCGAAAAATAAAAAAGTATCAAAAAGTGTTTTTCTTAAAGATAGCGGCGATTAAACCAAGATGAACGCGATAAAGAAGAAATTTCCTTCACTTGCAAGTCTCGGGGTAAGCATCACCGTTCTATTATTCATTTACATAAGTGTTTCACAGGCAATTTTGAAATTTTGCGGGTCAAATAGAAAATAATATTTCATTCATCAAAAATAAATCTTTAGCCGGTGATATTGATAATCTTAGTGAATGTATGAATGACAAACCTGAAAGAAACTGCTATAATGAGTTAAAATAAAAATTGAATTAAAAATAAACTACTGGGTAGGTTTCTCAAAAAAGTGAAATATTGCTTATGACCAAGACTCACTATAGGTACTATACATGTAATTAGCATTTGGTACTCAGTCACTCTAGTGACAGAAGTGAGAACCAAATGCCAATTCCATTCATTCTATACTTGGTAACCTTAGTCTACATGTGTTCATGAATACCGATATATATATATTAATAAAACAATAGAGATCACAAAGGACATATATTCTATTCACTTATTTCAGGTGAATAGCTAATTCTTGTAAATATTGTATATATTATTGTTTTATATTATTTTAATAAAAAACACTTATTTCACTTATTTCTTTTTATGTCTAACACAACCTCCAAAGTTACAAATAGAATATGTATATGTCCTTTGTTATCTCTATTATTTTATTAATATATATATAGATATTCATGAACACATGTAGCCTAGGGTTGCCAAGTATAGAATGAATGCAATTGGCATTTGGTTCTCACTTCTGTCACTAGAGTGACTGAGTACCAAATGTGAATTACATACATATCAGCCCATTTTCATGATTTTACATTGAAAAACTCCTGAAGATAGGCTCGTCATCCGAAACATATAGAAATTTTTGCTTTTATAAGCAATATATCTCTTTTTTGTGAAACCTGCCTAGTAGTTTATCTTTAATGGAATTAAATATGTTTCACCTCGAATCTACACGATTCTCCGTGAACAAAATGATAAAGAGTTAGTTATTGGTCAATAGGGTGGAACGAAAATGTCCTTTTTTTATTTTGTATTCGTAATAGAGATCAAAATTTGCATTTTAGGTTCATAAAGAAAGGACAAAAATTTGGTTGTCATATTTCAATATCTTAAGGTGGCACAAAGAGCTTTAATATTGTTAAAAATTTGAAAATTTTGAAAAATGTTTTTAATATTTTCTTCAGCATGTATTTGTACAAATGTAGTTGTAAGACAAGAAAACGATATAAAAATCATTTATATTACAAAATAGCAGCTAAATCGTAAAAAATTGCACTTTTATCAATTTGTAAGTATCGTTTTTGCGGCACCTCAAGACATGCTCCAATTTATATTTTGTTTTCGTCTTTTCTATTACTAAACACAACTTTTCCACACTATTACAAATACAAAATCAAAATTTCTATTTTTCGTTCCACCCTATTGGTCAAGCATATAGACGAAGAACTAGTGAAATTTTTGGACAGTTATTTCACAATGGAAATAACATATCCCATATTGTAGTATGATCAACACACACACACACAGAAAGTGTGTTCTTATTCGCCGACTCCACTCGTTTTCAAAGTTGTCAAAAAATACTGTAAAATAAAATTTTCATTTCAAAATGATTAAATTTAATTTCAAGACAATCTTAATGTCAATTTTATTTTGTACTCAAGACACAACAATAGCTCAGTCGTAGAGGTGGCAAAACCACTGCAATATGTATGATAATTATCTTAAAAGGCTGGCTTCACCAGGTAACTTGTTGATGCAAAAGTTATATTTTCTTGTAATTCTATTTAAAATGGTTCTAAAATAATTTTTCCCTCAAAAAATTTTATTTTGTGATGATGTTTCCATAATTGTTTTTGTGAAGCACATAAACAGTCTTTGATTTAAATGAAAGATTTTCTGTTTAAAAAAAGAAAAAAAAACAATTTTGACACTTGGCTAACTCAGTCAATGCAAGTATAGAAGTTAAATGTTGCGACCATGTCTTTCAAGAAGAATTCTCATAAATGCAAAATAGTGGATGGGTCTATTCAGTGGCGGATTAAGACAATATAAGGCCCTAGGCGCAAAAAAAAATTAGGTCCAGGATAACAAAAATGTCTTTGGAAATTATTTAATAGGTATTATTATAAATATAAAACGTAATTTTAATTACTTACATGTAATTTATTAATCTTATTTTTATGTTTCAACAATTTATAATACTATATATTATAATATAATAATTATTAACATTATAATTATATGTGTTTTTTCTAGATTTTTCTTTAGCAAATTTCTTAATAATAAGCTCGCAATTCAAACTATTTAATAGTTCGTCTTCAATATAAATAGTAGATAAATAATTTAACCTATTTTCAGAAATTTTGTTTCTAACGTAGTTTTTTAATCTTTTTAAAGCAGGAAAAAGAACGCTCCCCTGAAGCATTCAATATTGGCAATGTCATCAAAATTTTTAAAATAATTTCGGCGTTAGGGAATGTTGCTTTTAAACGAAAAACCTTTTGATATATTTGAGAAATATTCAACTTTTCCAGAGAGTCGTCTTGTTCCTGCTTTAAAAACAGTAAAAATTCATTTACCTTATCTTCGAATAATTCCGAATCGTCGTTGAAAAATAATATCTAATAATATATGGAACAAAAATGACTATTGAATTAAGTTATTTGTCTTTTTACATAAAATTGATAGCTACACCTAATATGAGAGGAAATATAATGTTACAGAAAACATTAAAATAATTATTGAATTTCATAAGTCAATTGATAAATTTTTTATAAAAATGACATGAAATTTTATATCACGATCAAAATTAATATGATAATCAATTTCGGGGGCCCCCATATTCGACGGGGCTAGTGCGCCTTGCTTATGATCCGCCACTGGGTCTATTTTTATTGAGATTTTCAGATCTTAATTGACTTGACTTTTGTGCTAAAGGGAATACCAACATTTTAGAAGATTTAATGTGGTGGTATGATCCAAAACAGATTGGGAAACACTGATATACACCCTTTTGTTTTCCATTCGTGGTTTCTCTTCATTTGCTTGAAAGACTCAATCAATTTTCCATCGTGGTTCGATTAAATCGCCAGCGCAATAGAAATTCCGAAAGGCAATCAGAGAGCATTAACTATTTGATTGCCTTCATTCAAAGAGATTTAAATGCTAATGTTTTATTTTTATTCGACTCTAAAGTTATTTTTTACTCTGATTTTAATACTAGAAGTTAAAGAAAACAGACTGGGCAGATATTTCCGGTCAGCAACTATTTCCGGACAAGACTATTTTTATTATGGGACTCTTACAATTATTATTATTGAGCATTATAAATTTCAGGCTCTTTTAGTTTTTGTGACTAGAAGAATAAGAAATTTAATGTTCAGTAAAAATGATTGGAGCCACTTAATAAAAAACTGTTTCTCAGAACACTGTTCACAAATTTAGGGAGTTGGCAATTTTTTCTCAGTGATCATTTTGATTTAGAAAGTTACAACTCTACACTGAGGTACGTTGTATTAATAAGAATATGAATGCTAAATTTCAACTTATTTAACTGTTAGATAGCACTCCATATGAAAATTGGTTTTTGGAAATAGAAACATTTTGGTCCCAGAACGAACTTAACTTTCATTTTTGAGTTATCGTGGGTATCTTAATTCAGAAAGAGAGAAATGTACGCAAAATGGACAAAACCGTACAAAAAACTTATTTTTCTTCACATTTCAGACATTTTCCAACTGTGGAGTTACCGGTAAATAAATTTCTTGCACATAGGATGCGGCTTATTAATATATATAGCTTTCAAATTATTCTTATTTTCTAGATAAATTACATCCAAAAAATGGAATTCTAAATAATTGATTTTCAAATCATTTATATGAAAAATATTAATTAGCAGTTATATACTAATATCGAATATTAAAATCATTTATCAATAAAGGTAAAAACAAAGAAGGATTTCAAAATTTTAAGACAAATGAACAAATATCACCAAAAAAGAAGGTTTTTTAAGTAAATTTAGGTTAAAATGAAATATGCTGTAACGTTAGATTTTGCTGAGCTTGATTTTTACACTTTATATAGGAATATTTTTTATCTTCACATTGTTTGAATTTATTAGAACAAACCTAAGATATAAGATGAAGAATGAATTCAAAAATAAATAATTAAATAAATAAAAAACTTCAATAAGTGATTTATTTACCCACATGTGTCTCTTGACGATGAAATGCCAATCAGGAATAGTATATTGAGTATTATAATAAATAGTATTTTCTGAAATTATTTTGAAATCGGAACGCCTAGCTTCAGGATGAGGTTGAGGTCAGTCATTGATGCATTTTCTATCACTAATCCTTATCTGAATATGTCATGCAACAAACCTTATTCAGATGGGACAAAGGTATCTCTGGTAGGAAATATAAATGCAACTTGAGATCTACCAGATTGCAATAGAAATCATAAATGAGTTGAGACTTGACGAGTCAAGAGATAGGAGTTAAATTAAATTGCCGGAAGTCCAAGATTATGATATTAATGGTGAAAATAAAAATACCAGATATGTGCATCGGATTGCAGTACGATTTATTATCTAACGGATCTTGGAATAATTCTATATGTCATGGTTGGTGATTTGAACACCTCTACGCACTATGGTCCAAAAACTCGGTTTTTTTTTTATAATGATATGATGAGAGAAGGAGATACGCCAAAAAAGTGCATCCCTAAAGGCCTGGGTTGGCCCCTCCATTGTGAAAAGAAGAAGAAGAGGGGATTTTATGGGCGTTATTTTGCTTCACCTCTTCTTCTCAATCTATTGTATATAAGGCTCATTGCATGTGTGGGAAGAATCCTCCAAACATCCTCTTATCATGCTAAATGCAATTCAGAAAAGCGGATTTGATATAATAAAAAATGTCACCTTAAAAAACTCTCTCGATTCCCTGACCCAACGAAGTAAGAGTTCTGTTTAGGGAATTCAATAATCAATTATGACTTATTTCTTACTGAGTTCTAAACCTGAATTTAAGCATTCTTGTATGCATATCAATAAAGAACAAAAAAAAACTAATATTAAAATACAAGCACTTGGCAGAGTAAAGGGAAAAAGATTAGGCAACTACCCCAATGGAGGGTTTCCTGTTACTTAACTTAATTGAGATATTATTTTCTAGAATCCACAACCGAAGATAGCATTTAAAGAAGAATTATAAAATATATTTAAAATTCATTAAACCAAGTTTTTAATTTGGGAAAAAATATTTTGTTTTATTATTACTCTACTTAGTTTATCAACTTTCATTTTTGTAAATTCACAGATCATGGATTAGTAGTCAGAAAAATATACATAATTATCTTATTTGGTATTTTCAAAATATATTATAGGTATTTTTTTTAATTTTTCGTATAAAATGGTTGTCTAAATTCAGGCGTTGCCGTCAAGTGCTGCCATCTACTAATTAAGAAAGATACGCTCCACTGGAGAAATAATGAATAATTTGTAAATAATAATAAAATTAGAAACATATCTAAGCAATGAGAATAATTTCTTAATTCTCCAGAAAAATTTAAATATTTCATTAAAAAAGATTTGCTCTTAAATATAAGATAGCTGAATATAATGAAGACGAAACTTCCGAAACTGTTTAAATAAAAAATTGAAAGAAAAGGTTAATTTTTTAAAGTCTTTAATTATGATGATTTGGAAAACAGCGAAGGATTTGGGCTGAAAACAAGTGGATTTCAAACTTTTAAATTAAAATGACCAGCTTACTATTACAACAGGTTAGTTTTTCGTAGACAGGGTCATTTTAGAGACGTCCTCCTCTTTGCAACATTTTCTTGTGATCTCTTGTAGCATGTGTGTGTTTTTACGAGGTGAGAGATTCAATCCCATATCAACCCCTTTTAGTAGGCTCTTTGACAAACAGGGGATACTGTGAACCAATTCAAGCCCAAGTCTACAGTGGGGGTAATTCCTACCCAAAAATTTAAAATGAAACGTAAAATGGATGTTTCTCTAGTATTAGATCAAATGAAATAAAATTTAAATAAATGTATTTAATCGAGAAAAATGATTATTGACTAAAAAGGGCACTGATAGAATGACCTCCTTCCTTTATAGCAGCTAAGGCAAAGATTACAAATACAAGTTCAGACCTGTTTTAGATTTTCTATTATTCTAGGAACGGCCTTTTGACTATTGGACTTGGACTAAATATATACTTGTAATTATATATGGAGAGAACATTCAATTAATTAAAGAATTTTGAAATGTTTAGAGAAAATTAAACTCAATATATATATTAATTTCTATTAGAGTTCAAATTGCTAATATTATTATGTTTCAAGTTAGTGTAAGCGAGTAGCCATTATAGAATATTTTCTTTATTATTTCTTTATTTTAAAGTTTAAACTATCTTTAGAATTACGAATATAAAGTTTTTATAATCTTTATATATATATTATAATTAGTTTCTAACTAGCTAGTTATCTTTATAGCTATCAAAACATTATAGACTATGTTTCATATTAAATAAATTGATCAAAACATTAACCGATTTGATCTTCACATCACCAATAAGTATAATAAACTTTAAATAGTTATATTGTAGTCATTCTCAACAGATATTTCCTAAAAGCCATCTATCGATCTATCTATCTGCTTTTTGTTAGTAGAATAATTTTTTATCTATAAACTTTTAGAATGCAATCATTTGCTTCAGACTTTATTCGTAAATTGTAAGAAAAAGTGAGAGCTTTTCCAAGACTAGGTACACTGTGATTCGGCAATTTCTTGACTACAAACGATTTGAGCTAGAGAACAGAAATTAATACAATCTTTCACGCCTAATTTCTGCATTTATTTTAAAAAATCTACATTTTTTATCTAGAAGTTTTGAAACTACAAGTTTCAAAATATAATCAGTTCTTTCTTTTGGAAATACGAACATTTTGAAGCCAGAACGAACTTTTTATGAGTTTCTTTTCTCGAATTATCCGTCGGTACCCGAATCCAGACAAGCACGAATTAAGAATAAAAATTCCAAATGAATTTAATATTAATTTAATAGTGCAATCGCACGGCTAAAGTCAGTAAGATTAATTAACTTCATTTGAATTTTCTCTTTTAAATTGAGCGATAGAAATTTTTTATTTATTTTACTTAGAGAAAGTAGTGTAGGTTTTAGGTGAAACATGATATTAATTAATAAATTAAAGGGTGTGTAGTTTCACAGTGAAACTACACACCCTTTAGTTTATTAATTAATTTTTATTTAGTTAGTGGGCTTAGACATTTGATGAGAGCCTGATTAAATTTGCATTTATGAGACGTGTTCATTTTTCGACTTATTGATAATTATTGTAAGTACGGTATCCTGAAAAATCTTAACTCAATAAATAATTATATTTACATAATATGTATTATATATGGCTAGCTAAACATTCATGTTCAATTTAATCGAGTATAAATTAGAATTGTGTGAGAGTTTTAATGAGAACCTGTCAAATGGCTTAGCGGCTTTATTGCCCCCCAAACTTATTTGCTGATCCTCTCATATAACAAAATCAAAATATTACTCTTTAAACAGAAATCTCTGCTTATTCGACTTTTCAAAACAGTTAATTGACTATCACCTCAACCAGCAACTCAATTAATCATAAATGACTTTTGAGTGATTATCTTTCTAGACAAGACAGCTAGCCATGATGGATGGCAAAGATGCATTAGATTTATGTCAACTCATGGGAAATCACTTCATAAACTTTTTTCTTTAAAGAACAATATAATTGGATCAAGGTTAGGATTATGAATGAGTTGGATTAAATGTATAGAGTAGATGTGGGTTATTTGATGCTATTTGTAGCGATACTTTTATTATTTAATATTATTGTATTATTTTTATATTTTAATATATATATATAATTTCGAGGGGTGAACCGCGATTGAAATTAGGTGTACACCGTCTTTTGAATTATTTGGAATTACTTTGGAATTCATTAGATAATCTATTGTCATCTATTGTCTTCTACTTGGAAATGAAAGTGGAAGTAGGTGTACACGATTTTAGGTCTCGGTTCACCCCTCGTATAATTGTTAGTGTTTTGTATCTCAAAAAGATAAAGACCAATTAAGTGTAAGATTAATAGTTGAAAAGTATTGGAAGGCAGCCCGAGGATAGTGAAGAAAAAAATTATTAGGTACATTTCCAAATAATATGTATTTATTGGACTGTCATTATTTTTTCCCCTCGTTCCTTTAAAACCAACGTTTTGATTCTTCCTTCCTTCTTCAGTTTTCAAAGGGTCAGTGAAGGAAATAAACAAGACGCTATTTCTTCTCTCCTCCAGCAATGTTTGAAAAAGAATCACAGTCCAATAAATATATCTTATTTGGAAATTTAATAATTTTTTCTTCACTATCCTTGGGCTGCCTTCGATTACTTTTCAACTAAAAATTCTACCAGTCTGTCTCTCTCCAAAGAGAAAATTTCTTCAAATATGTGAGATGAATAATCAAGACGACGATCATGCCTGGACTTGATTTCTGACATATTCTCGGTAGGATTACTTTGTTTATTTGTTTTGTTTATTATATATTTTATTCTATTTATTTAGTATTTTATTTTTTAAATCATGAATTTCATCAAGCGCTCCTCGTGGAGCCTATGATGAAAAAAAACACAAACAGAAATATAATATATGTTTTTTCTTTTTTTAATGGGAATGATAAAAAATACCTATAGTTCAGAATTTATCCGGCAACCTGGAAGGAGAATTTCATGTTTCACCAAGAACCTACACCATTCTCCCTTAACAAAAAATAAAATTTCATGGATTAAATCAAAACCAGTCTTGTGAACCCTAATGAATTGAATTTTACGTAGGGAAAGTGGTGTAGGTTTTAGATGAAACATGATATTACTTAATAAAGTAAAGGGAGTGTAGTTTCACAATGAAT
>JALMQS010000099.1:13917596-13952717 GCA_024734495.1 Forficula auricularia | reverse complement strand
TTATTACGCTGTTCAGTTTGTGTGCTGGCTTCATGCGAATTTTTAACGTGCCTGGACCCAAAGTTTCAGATTGCTCATTCTTATGACTTTTTAGGATTATTTTATTCAAAATTAAACTTCACGCGAAAATTTTTCTTTTTGGCAATAGGCTGAGTTCGATTATATATATTTTTGTTTGTGTATAACTCCGTATTTGAAGATGGCCAAATAAAATTTAGGCCGAAACGTCTCATTAAGTGTTTATTGAACTGATTCTCTTTTGGCTGATACCTCCTCCCTCAACCACAATATAGTTTGTCTGACACGAACTCTTACAATATTTAATAAAATAAGTTAAAATACAAATGAAAAATAATAGAATTAAACAATAAATAGGTAGTATGAAACCCGTAAATGTTTGAAATAAAAACAATTATAAAAAAAAAAATTAATTACAAAAGTTAGTTTGATTTATTCAAATCAGCTGATAATAACTCTTGTATGATTTGGCAATTCGTTGTATTAATACTGTTTATGTTTACATCCAAACATAGCATTTATGTGATTTTTTCAAGTAAATTTCTCAGTAAATTCCTCGGTCAATGATATATTTTATTGCAAAAAAGAAACCTGTATGTTTCAAAAAGCTAATTTTTAGTTTTTTATCTATTCAACTAATAGTAGTATAATTCAAGAGAAAGTGTCAAGATCTTAATTTTTCATAAGACTGAGAAAATGTTTACATTTTTAAAATTTTATTTTCAAAAATTTGCTTTCTATTGTGTGATTGAAACTTCACCAAAGCATAGATAGAGAGTTAAACTATTATAAAAAATTAAGTTATAATCTAATATTTTTTTATTTAAGCACTAGAGTGTACTGATGTACAACTTAGACAACTTGACAAATTAGAAGCAAAGTTGTAGAGGATGTAATTTTTGACATTTTCGTTTAAAAAATTCTAAAAATAAACACCCAAAATGTGGCGAAAGATCAAAAATGAAGATTCTAGACCTTTGAACCAAATTCAACACCAGTAAACTCTTGTTACCACAAACCACAAAGGTATTCAGTGGAACGCGCTTTAACTAGTAAGAACGCGTTCTTACTAAAAAACGGGTTTTTACTGCAACATATATAATTCGACCTAGTACTAAAATGTGTGTATTTCTAAAGTGAAAAACTTATTAGATTTTGGGCTTTCTAGTTTCACAACTTGGGTGGAAAAAAAAGAAAATCCAAAAAAAAATTTAATAGTTATACTGGAAACTCTTAAATGGTTATAGCTTATGAGCTGAAATTTCTAAAAAAAGATGAATAAATTAATTATTACATCTTAATTTTTGAATTACACGCTGTTCACTAAAGAAAAATATTCAAATAATTAAAATTTTCAAAGAGTCCACAGAGCCTTGGATTTTAATTAATGTATTTATGGTAAACATAATTAATTCTATATACATATAGTTAAATCCCTAATGATGATAGTCTATGGCGGTGGCGGTGTCAAATATTATTTAAAACAATAAACATTGCTTCAAATTATAATATATGATTTAAAAAATATATATCATTTTACATTAAAAAAAAAGTCTAGAGAAAGTTTACAAAATAATGATAATAATTACTGTTTTCTTTGTGTAATTGAAATCAAAATGTTCGTTCAAGAAGTTATTGAAATTTCTTTTATAAGCATGACACCTGAGATTTGGCTACCCAAACCTTTATCTTAAGAATCAATTAACCAACTTATGTCTTTTGTCTTCAAATTTTTACTTGTTTTCATATTAATAAATTCATTTAATAAAATTGCTTTCTTTTAACCTTTTTCTTTACCTGATAACCCTTTAGCATTCATCTACGACCTTTGAAAGATATATTAATTTTATAAAACAGTCCACTACTTACATATCGAAAAACAATTTAATTTATTTAATTTATAAACACATAAGCTTTTTAAGGGACTCCTTCATTACGAAGAATATCCCCGATCAGCTTCATTACTGGTATTTCGAGAAGCCGAATTTAAATTTAACATTAGTTGGTCATTTTGATGAGTTAATTGATTAAATTCCCTTCCCGAACAGCTCCAAGAGTAATGACTTGGATTATATCTATTAGTAAAATGTAATTATCAGGAAAGCATATATACGAAAGACAAGTCCAAATCTTTAATTTCATTTGGCTCTCCTATAATTTTTCTTCTTCTACTTCATCAGGTGCTTAATCCGCTCAGCGAATGTTTGCTATCATCCTAGCTATAATCGTTTTGTTGACGGTATCATTTTTAATGTCATCTAAATCTTAAGAATTAATTTGTCTTAATACAAGTCAGTATTCAACACGGATGAGTTTTTCTGGAATTTAGATTAAATTTGTGATTAAAGGCTAGTTTACACGGGCTTAGTACTAAGCATTAGTACTAGCCACTCGCACTAATTCTGTGTCGTGTAAACACACAATATAAGTGGTTAGTATTAGTAAAGTGGCAAGTGAATAGAAATGGTTTCTATTTACTAATGGCAAGTATCTTCCCCTACCTATATATTTTTCACTATTTTTCAATTTTAATAATATACAATGTAGGAATTAAAATTTATAATTTGATAATTATTTTATCTGATCATTATTTGTTAGATTTTCATTTGATTATTTATAAAAGGAATCAAATTTAATCAAATATTCAATAATAATTTAAAATTCATTATTCACTTGAACTTCGCACAGGCAACTCAAATTGACGATACTCGGCGAGTTTCAGTTGCCACTCCAGGGAATTGCCTAGTGAAGAGGACCTCATAGATTTGGGAAATAATTTCTTTAAAATTAATTCTAAATTAATTGTAAATTTGTAATAAATTCATTCAAAAAAATTGTTTGTAGATTTATTGAAATGACCTAAAAGTGGACAGCAGAAAAAACAACAAAAATTCCTTGTCTAAACGCGTTTTTCATTTTTCAATTCCTCTTCAAGCTCTTTTATTAACGATGTTAAAATAATGTTCGAATAATAATTAAAAATGCGGTGTTTGATAACTCGAATTGCCATATTGCAACTTTCACTATACCCTAATTAAATAAAGTAAAGAACATTTTTGAAAAATTTTCTTTACTTTATTTAAAACATGTGTTTCACTAAGAACCCACACAATTCTCCCTTAATAAAATACACTAATTACATTGGTTAGTAGTAGAGACTTGTGAACTACTACTAACCAGTTAGGGCTAGTTGTATGTCGGTTGGTAAACTCTTTTTAAACGTTGACAAAGGGTAAAACCTTATAATTCACCTGGTGGCGGGCGGGATGGCCAATCAGATGAAAGTGCATGTCATCTGATTGGCCACTATTGGGCACAAGGTGACTTCTAAAGATTTACCCTTTGTCAACGTTTAAAAAGAGTTTACCAACCGACATACAACTGGCCCTTAGTCTGCTAAGTGCTTAGTAAATGGAATAGTACTAATGGCAAGTACTAAGTCCGTGTAAACTAGGCTTTTTGTAGTTAACAATTACACCTGCGCAAACGTATCAGCTCTTGGAGCAAAGGCTATCGGTATTTGAGTAACCTGTTTTATTTGTCCTAATGTAAGGGGAGATACTGAGTTTGGACTCGCTGTGGCGAGGGGTTAACTGAGGTGTCATTCACTGCTCCACCTGACTTGGCCTGGCTGTTCCGTAACAGGTGCCTCGGCACGGAGACGGGAGGCCACCCCCAGACAACCAACCCCGCTTACCACCCTTCCTATTGATCTCGCCAACCAATCAATACTGCGACGCCCTTACGAGCCACCCCGACAAAACCCGAGCGACTTGTCGCAATGCAATTCTGCCAACTTGACCAGCATCCCCTAGCTCACCCCAAACCATCCCTCAAAGGGGATAAAATTAACCTGATACCTTATCAATTGACCTGACACAATCATTGACTTTTTCATTTGCTATTTTTGAATTTCATTCAAAGAGCTTTACTCATTCATTAAGTATAACTAATCCTTTCTTGTCATCAAAAGGAAATACCCTAATTACCCCTATTTGCTTAATATCAAATAGAATTAAACACTACCCTTTGAAATAAGACAATTTATTATCATAATAATGATTTAACAATTATATTGATTGCTTAAATTTCACTGATCTGTATATCATTAAAATATATTTTAATTGTGATAGAATTAAAAAAATTAATATTTTATAAAAAAAAATACTATTCTTGTTTCTCTACATATTCCAGAAAATTCCTAAATGTAAAGTTTTTTAATTAAATGCTTAATATTATACGCTCCACACCTAAAAGTTTTTCTAAACGAATTTATAAAAATTAAATGCTTAAGACTATTGGTTTAAGATATTTATATATTTACGAAATGAAACGGAAAATGATTTCGTAATCTGCTTAATTTTATTACGTTTGATCACGGTATTTGCTTTCAAAAATATAATATTAAAAATATACATTATTTTCATTAAAATTATAATTCTTTTTTGGGAGAGAAAATTAGTTCTATTATAGAGGAGAACAATGTGGGTCGCACGGAATGCGGTATGCGGTATGATAATCAGAGGTTGATGATTTTATGCATTATTCATTTATTCTTGTCCAAGTATAAAAAAAAAAAAAAAAAATGAAAAATGATATTTAATTTTTATAAAAAAGTAATTTTTTTAAAATATTTATTGCTAGAAAAACCAATAAATTATAAATGTTTGAAAATAATTTTCATTTTTGAAATAGTTTTTAAATTAGAACAAATGACATTTAAAAAAAATCCTAATGAAAAATGTTTTCAAAAAATAATTTTTATCAAAAAGTATTATTAGAATTTAAAAATGTTTATTTTCATCATTTCAATCGAACTATGAGTTCCACTTTACTTCTGTTTATATTAGAAATCAATTTATCATCTTTTGAAGCGAATGCATTTAGTTAAGCCCCTTAGAGATAGCCAACCGAATATACACACTTATGTACAATCAACTCTAAATTTAATAGAATGACACTTCTAAGATACATTGTCTGCTTATGAACATTTGCTAGTAGTTATTTGCAAAAACTGTTGCAAAGGATAGTATATTATATAGTTGATCATGGTTTTTAATACGCACAATATTTTCGTAGTATAAGATTCTCTGAGTGTATCGTCTCAAGTCAAAACTCATCGTTTACACCAGGAATTTGAGATAAACTAATGGTTTGGTCAGAGTACTAAAGTTACGGTATAGACTAAGCCAAAGGCAGATTAGATTTGCAAAAATCAGTTCCAACTCTTTCGGAAAAATAAAAATAAATAAATAAAAAAGTAACTTTTTCAAGGGCTACTTTTCTTTATTAGCCAAGAGGAATGGTTTTTGTTTTTAAAGAATCTTTATGGTCGCTGACTTAAACTAAATCCTCTACATTGAATCTCAAGGGTGTATACTTTTCTTTAACCCACCAACATGCTAACACCTAAATTTATATTTATGTTCTGAAGGATTAAATGATCTCTTATCGTATTTTGAACTGATAAATCTTGATATCTTTTCACGGTTATTAGAGATTGTATATAAATAAATAGATACAGGAAAGGAAGTGGAATACTTGATTGCGGAAGGCCAGCTGTCAGTTGGTGTCAGGGGTGTCTAGGCAACAAGGTTGGCAGCGCAGGGTTGCGCTTCTGGCCGTCGCGGCGCTAGTTGTCTGAAGCGCCGGGGGTTGCGGGTACGGAGGGGGCGCCTGGGGGTGGAGGTCGCCGGCGATTCGGGGTGCGCCCCCCCAACACAACAGACCGTGTTCCAAGTCCGGACGAAGTGTTCATTCTGATTCTTCTATTTCCCTCAACCTAATTTCTCTCTCTCTCTGTCTCGAGATTCAACCTCTCTCTCTCTTTGGACTAACAATTGCACGACAGGTGATTCAACCCCGGAGGTGCGGGTTCGATTGAAACCATGGTCACCGAGACCGCTGGCCAGGTGAGCCATTGACCCCAGATTCTAATTTACTAATCCAGCAACAACAACAAAAACAAGAACAAATCTTTTATTATCTTTGAATACAGACACATACTTCTTGACAAGAGTTCAATCAAGTGTCTATCATGTCGTCTTGTCTAATCTAAATCTCGACCAACATATTTTTACAATAAAAAGAAAATAAAAGATTTGTGTTTGCACAATTATCAAGTTGTATCAAGTACTCATAGTATTTAATATGTTTTCTGTTGTTTTTTATACTACTATATTCTACTAAGTAGGGAGAGAGAAATGAATCTTGTAAAATCGATTGCAGGCCAAATGCAGGGCAGGATCAATAATGCTAAGAAAAACTATTTCCTCCTCCTTGAAGGCAACAGATAAGATCACGAACTTTTCATTTTCCATCTAATTAAGATCAAACGATTCTCAGTCACCACCTTTAATCTTTTTTCTGATCTTTAATTCGATTCATTCCAGAAGGACGCCATGCTCAATTCCCGGGTTTCCTCATTCTCCCATACAGATTCTCTGAACACGAATCCTCATACATCCTTTGTATTGAATTACGAAAATATTAACATAGCTGATGGGATGCTTATGATTACGCGACAGAAGCTGAATTATGTCTACTTATCAAAGGGGGATGGGGAGGGGGCGCGTGTCACTGGCTATTCAAGTTACCCCAACTGAATGGGGTGTCAAGGGCGGTGGCGCACCCCTTTCCGTCTGGCTTTTACATTCAGATGTGGCTGCTTGTTTAGATTATTTAGACATCGCAAGCACATTTTTCGCTACTAAATAATTAATTCAAGCAATTTCCTGAAAACATCCTAATAATTTATTTACATTGGCTTTGGTCAATAGTGTAGCTTGCTATTGCTAGCAATTGTAGAGAGCAACGTTAATATTAATAAAATATTCTAAGCTCAACCCCCTGTGAATAATTGGATGGAAAATTAGCTGGAGATATTTTTATAAGGGTTTCATACAAATCAATTAAACTTGATTTCTATTCAACAATCCTAGGGCTGTTCTAGAAAATACATTTTTATTTTTATTTTAGAAAATAAAATAGAATACGATTTCTAGCAAAAGACAGCGCCACCTGTAAAAGACCTGTTTTATTTTTCAAATATTTAATTTTAATCTAATTTTAAATAAATAATAATCTCACCTTGAAAGACTATTTCAAATGATTCACTCATTTTTTCTTTTCGTAAAGAGAAATCAATGAGGTTGCCTTCTGCTTGATGCAAATATATATACAACCTCAGTGATTTCTCTTTACGAATCAACAGCTCTGACACTATCGGAAAAACAAAATATTTTCAATTTCTTCTTTTATTTGAATTTGAGACTCAGGAGCTCAAAGGTATAATAAAAATCACTATTGGATACAGCTCAGAGGGCTTCTACTACTTTTCAGGTCTTAAGTAAATTTGTTCTGTTAGGGTTTCGATTTTTTCAAATAGAAAGTAGCACATACATGTAAAATTAAAATTAAAAAAAAAACGAATGTGTATTGTATATTTGATATTTTGAGCCTATCTTTAATATTGGATGAATTCTCAAGAACACGCGATTTGCCTGCACTCAACTTTCTTTCATGGCGTTGAAATTACTCATCAGTTGATCGAATCTTTTGGGATTTCCCTTCAAAGAGTAATCCAAAAGTCGCAAAGTGATTTAAAATGTTAATATACTTGATATGCAAGTATCTAATATAATTGTACAAGAAAATAAGTTGTAGAAGGCAGCCAGGTATTCAGTAAAAAATCTAACAATATAATATTCAATAAATTGTTTACCAGGTGCAATTTACTATCTTGAAGCCTCGGTTTAGTGTGTTCTAATAATGTAGAAAATGAATGAGACTTACTTATTAGAAGATTACAAATATAATGCATTTAAGATCAATGCGGAACAATACAATCTTGAAATATGATTTTAGTAAGATGCAGTGATGTGCTAGATTGTTGGAGCCTCTATGAAATAATTTGGAATATTGAATAATTTCACAAAAATCTATTAATTAATTAAGTCAAGCTACAATCATCTATAGCAGTGGTTCTGAACCTTTTTTCTTTACCCCTTAACCAATATGTGATCACAAGTCTCGTACCACACTGTTGATGGCGTTATTTTTTATTAGAAAATGTTTCTTGAAAAAGTTAGCCTTTTTCATTTTACCAATTTCTTTTTTTCTCCTTCTACAATGACTATGTGGTAGGTCATTCCAAAGGACTCTCTCCCCCATGCTTTGGATTATGGATAAAATAAGAATAAATAAGAGAATCAATTTTTAATCATTTATTAAAACAAATTATAATAAAAATAAAGTTATAAAAATTAATTTTTTGGTTGAATCTGCATTCACGAACCCAACACTTTTATTTCGGATTCAATTTTGGTTAGATTTAAAATCAAGATTTAATTGAACCCAATTTATTTAAATTTTTATATTTAACTAGCAGACATTTGGTTTTTTCTCTTTTTTGCGTACTTATTTAATACTGGATAATTTTTAGTTATTTATAAAGAGAAATCAATGAGGATGTCTTCTGATTGATGGAAATAATCAACTAAGGTTTGACCTTCATCCTAAGTCTTTTTAATGAAAAATAACAAAATATTTACGCCGAAAATTTGGAAATTATTAAAAAAACATTCATTAATAATAGTTATAAAGAATCCTTTGTCAACTCTCTATTAAAAAACCTTTAATTAACTCTAATCAAAATAATAACATTGATAAAGAAAATTAAAGATAGGTACACCTCTTTCCCATATATAAAAGAGTTATCCGAATATTTTAAAACAATATTATTTATTCAAAATACTCACCTTCAAACCTAGTAATTCATTATTATTCCTATTTCCAAAATTAAAAGACAAAGATCCTCTTTTGAATCAAAATAATTTGGTTTATAAAATTGATTGCTTAAATTGTGACGGAACATATATAGGACAGACTAAACAATACTTAAAATCTAGAATTTACGAGCATACCTAAGTATTCAATTAGAATGAAAAATTCCGAATGCACAATGCTGGCTAACCATTCTAGTAATTTTAAACACAATTTTGACTTTTATAATCTCAAAATTTTAGATAAAGTATAAAACTAGGAAAATAAATTAATTTTGGAAATGATTGAAATTTTAAATAACAAAAATTCGATTAATAAAAGGTCACATATGGATTGTTTTTCGAATGTTTATTAAGATTTTTGAGAGAAAAATAAATTTTTTCATAAATATTTTTATTTTTATTTAAAGGTAATTTGGTCACCAAGACAATCTGCGCAATTGTCTATTTATAAAAATATTTAATATCTTACAAGAAAATCATAAAATGGTGTCATCTATTAAATCGGATGGAATGGAATATTTTTAATTATATGTCAGAGGGGTTGTTTTTCACCCCCCTCGGGAATCGAACCCAAGTGCCAGTAACAGCAATCCGGGCCATCTGGCTCACCTGCGGGATGCGAACCTCTCTGACATATGTACACGCGTAAAATATTTGACTCAAAGATTGTTATCTTATTTTGTAAAATTTCGCGATATAGTGATTCTAAATTTAAACATATAGCCATGCCATATAATTTAAATAAAGGTCGTTGAGTGTTTCGAATAGATGACACCATCTTATGATTTTCTTGTAAATTTGAATCTATTACCATCGGCAAATTAATATCTTTCATATTAAATTAGAAAAAGTCATTCCATTGCCATTCGAATTTTGAATCTCTTCAAAATTCGAAACACTCAACGACCTTTATTTAAATTATATGGCATGGCTATATGTTTAAATTTAGAATCACTATATTGCGAAATTTTACAAATTAAGATAACAATCTTTGAGTAAAATATTTTAAGCGTGTACATATGTCAGAGTGGTTCGCATCCCGCAGGTGAGCCAGATGGCCCGGATTGCTGTTACTGGCACTCGGGTTCGATTCCCGAGGGGATGAAAAACAACCCCTCTGACATATAATTAAAAATATTCCATTCCATCAGATTTAATAGATGACACCATCTTATGATTTTCTTGTAAATTTGAATCTATTACCATCGGCAAATTAATATCTTTCATATTTAATATCTTAGTGTTGCTTTCTAAATTCTAGAGAAAGCAACTTTTTTTTCTTTTTTTTCACAAATTTTCATTGAAAAAGGGAAAAGGCTGATGAAGAAGGCCAAAACTTTGAAACTATATTCTCTAAGAAATATATTGTATATATAAATATGTTTATTTGCATCAAGGTGAAAAATAACCTTATGATTTCTCTTTATGAATCACCAACTCTATTAACATCAACAAAATATAATTTCTACGATTAAATAGATTTATTAACAGTTTAAATTCGGTCGCAAGTATCAGACTATTTTTAATATTAGATAAAAATCATAGTTATGTGTTTGATTGATTTCTTAAATTATTTATTTACTTGAAATAAAACGCAATGAAAGAAATAAAATAACTTAGGTACTAGTGCACTGACCAAATGGGCTATGTTCCCGGGGTCAACAAAAACGAAAAAAAAATGTATTCTATTTTTATCTAAATGAAAATGTGTAACTTCTACATGTGTTTCTAATTAACAAGCAAACTCTCACTGTTTTATTTATATCTCTCAAACCTTAATCAACGATTAATTAAAATCATTTGGATCTATGAAAATTTAACGCGATACCAATTAACACGATTTCGTTACAAGATATTTTAGAAAATGTGACAATTTCATGCAACACGTTTCTTATACCAAATAATAAATTGACACGTTCTGATGTGGCCATCCACTTGACTTTATCATACACTTCTGGTTGAGTTTGATACAAGGGCCTAGATTTTCATTTTTTGACCCCGTCCCCAATTGGGGGGGGGGGGTTGTTTTTGCATTGCTAGTGTTCTAGGGACCCACTGATAATGTATACAAAATTTGGTTGAGTTACTCAAATGGCCTAGACTTTTATTTTTTGACCCCCTCCCTAATTTTGCAGCCAGAAAAAAAAATATTTTAGTTATTTTAGGTTTATTTCATCTTTCTTGTATTTTTAGTTTGACAATATTATAATTTTAAATTTTAATCCCCCCACACCCCTCTCTTAATTTTTAGTCGATATGCACCAAAAATTCAGTAGCCTTTAAATTCAATGCAATTTAATTGTCTAATACATGTAATTTTTGGTAAATGCACAGATCAGTTTTGTAGGTTGTTTCTGATAAATTATGTCTACTGCTGAAATACATTTTTTCATATTTCTACTTATAAAGAATAGGAACAATGCTGTGTTTTGCCTAATTTTTTGGGGTCAAAATAGTTTTCACGTTTTTTAGTAGGTTTGGTGTATAGCAACAAACTAGAATTTTTGATATGGCATCAATATAATTTACTATACCTATATACTATTGTTTTTTAGCAATGTAGTCTAAATAGTATTGAAATTTTCTATGATCATAGAAAATCTAATAGTATAATAGTCAAATGTAATTGTCATTCTTCATGCATCATTTCATCATAAATTTGAATAATAGGGTTTCATATAATACAAAATTTTAGTGAAACACAAGAATCTGCATAAAAATGTTCACTAGACATTTAAAAGTGGTGTTGAACTAGATTGTTTCAGGGGCATTTAAAAATAGAGGACACATTTAGTCATCCACCAAATTTTGATCAAATCCCTAGATAACATTATTTAAATTGAAAGTTTTTGTGCCGAGGGTAGAAGAATTTTTATATATTGAAGGATACAATAGAGATGTGTCTTCTGCTGGAATTATAAATTTCCATTCATACATTAATTCGTGCGAATCAATTGAAATAGTCTGATGAAAAAGGCAAAGCCCTCGAAACTATAGTCCTGTTATAAATAAAATTTAAAATTCCAGCAGAAGACACACTCTTTTATTGTCTCCTTCAATAACATTATTTACATCCATAAAACTATTTCCATCAAAAATATTCAAAAATAAGTTTGTTTAACCTCTAGGAGGTTGCTTATAATTTCTAATTTAACAGCTTCTTCCTTCAAAGTTCATAGTTTTCTTGAGGATTAATAATTACCCACACATTCGAATCATCAATTTTGATAGAATCGGTGATTTCCGAGGGGTGAACCGCGATTGGAATTAGGTGTACACCGTCTTTGGAATTATATGGAATTACTTTGGAATTCATTAGATAATCTATTGTCATCTATTGTCTTCTACTTGGAAATGAAAGTAGAAGTGGAAGTAGGTGTACACGATTTTAGGTCGCGGTTCACCCCTCGGTGATTTCCTTAAAGATAATATGATTGGTTCCAATTGAAAAAAAAAAACATCGCTGTTCTTAGTGCTATAAAGTCTACTAAAAAGTTTCTCATGATACCTAAATATTAAAAATAAGATTTTTTCAGAGAAATTGATTATTTTTAAAAAGGGTTATTATTTTATTTTGCATAAAAGATATCAAGATGATAAATCGTCTGTAATTAATTCTGTTATGGAAATAGGTCCCTGTTTGGAGACCATTTTTTATCTATATATATATAAAATTCTTTGTCCGATACACTCACTCACTCACTCATCATCAAAATAGCCAGATCCACTGGACATAGAAATTTGGAGAGGATATTACTCTACATCTATAACATAGGGGCTCACTAAGAAAGGATTTTTCGAAAATCGACCTCTAAGGGGGTCAAAGGGGGCAAAGTGTTTTCACTGATTATGGGATGTCTATTAAGGACGATAAAATATCTACTTGCTTTTTACTTATAAAATAGTAAATTAAATTATCTAAAACATATTTCAGAATTTTTTGACATTAGACCCCTAAAGGGGTCAAAAGGGGCAAAATATCTTTGCAATGTGTTTACACTAATTATGCATTTTCAATTAAGAACGATAAGATATCTACTTGATTTTTACTTAATAAAATTCTAAATACAAATATCTAAAAAGTAATTTCAGGATTTTTTGAAATTCGACTCCCAACTATCCAAAATGTGAGTGGGGACAAAAATTAAAACTCTCTCCTATCTTGATCAAATTTTGTAGAGTTATTCTTTATTACTTTAAGAAACTATTCCTGTAAAAATCAACTATCAAAATTAACTGTATAGACTCGAGGGGGGGGGGGGGCAAAATATAGAAATTTTTGCTTTTTTGTACATTTACTCTTTAGAAAACTGAGAGTTATTTATTTGCAAATATCTAAAAAATAATTTCAACCTCCCAAAATGTGAGTGGGGTCGAAAAATTAATACTCTCTCCGATATAGATAAAATTTTGTAATGTTAGTTTTTAAGACTATATAAAATGTATGCTGTAAAAATCAATTGCCAAAATGATTGCGTGGGGGCGAAAGAGGGGGCAAAATATTACAAATATATATTACAGACCTAATAATCACATGCCGAGACGCCACCCGCCAGGGCCACCTGAGGGCCGAGCTGTAGAGGGCTTGCCGAAGGCTCGCCTGGAGCAGCTCGTATATCTATATGAATTTTAATCTACTAATAAAAGCGTGATGAATACAATAATTTCTTTCGAATATATTCGCATATATAATTGAGAATTTATTTTGTAAAAAGTCTGCAGATAGAATGATCTTTTTTTGCTATTTTATCTGAAACGTCTATGAACCAGCAAAGATGGAAAAAACAAGCCCATACAAGTTTTAGCTCGGTTAGAAATTTTCTCAGCCTCGATTATTCAAGAATTATTCATTTGGACAGAAAAGATATTCGTTTTAGAAAAAGGAAATAATCATTTAGAATTCATTAGAATTCGATTCTCTTTCATTCCTCTCAATGTAAGATTAACATGTCATAATATTACATATAAAAAGAATATATAAATGACTGACATTCTAGCAAATGCGCCTATGAGTTATGCAACCATATAGCTCTTCTATAATAGTTGTATATATCCTACAGGTGTGCCCGTAAACATGTATCTAAACTAAATGATTTATCTTTTTATTGCTAATATTCTTAAGTCAAATAATCATAAAAGCCTTTGAAACTATTTAATCTCTAAATACATTACTTAACCATTTATTTGTAAGTAAAATTTCAATTTTTTTTTTTAATTTATTACTATTAGGTACGTGTTGTGTTCGATTTTTTGATATTGAGATTATTTTGCTGAGAATAGCAGAGCTGTTGATTTATAAAGAGAAATGAATGAGGTTCTCCGCTTATTGATGCAAATATACATATACATATTTATACCAAATTTAAATATGTATATATATAAATTATAGGTACATATAAATTATTTCTTTGAGACTATAGTTTCATTATATATACTATTAGAAATATTGGCCCTCATCATCAGTCTTTTTAATTAGAAAAATTTTATCTGTTATTTTTAATAGGGTCAATTACCTGAGTGAATATGGAAAATTTGTTTTATTATTATAGCAAACTAGTAATATATATTTTTGAGCATAAATAATCAATTACTATCAATTGAAGGAGACAATAAAAGAGTGTGTCTTCTGCTGGAATTATAAATTTTTTATTTATTTATAACGAGACTATAGTTTCGAGAGCTTTGTCTTCTTCATCAGTCTATTCCTATAATTGCAGCAGAAGACACACTCTGTTATTGTCTCTTTCAATTTATAAAAATTCTGCTACTCTCGGCAAAAACTTTCAATTCAATTTAAATGACTATCATTTTAATGATTATTCTCTAGAAAAATTATTTACTATTTAATTTATTGCCGATTTTGCTTTAAAATTATAAATTTTCTCAATATTTTTATTTTAAGATAGAGTATTTTTGTTTGTAGCCAATACAATTGAAATCGATGTTTTATAATTTAATTCATTTTAAAAATAATTTGCAGATGTAAAACGGACCTATAAAAAAATACAGAAATTGGTTTGGGTAACAAAAATTTGAGGTGATACCTATTTCAATATATATTTTCCGAAAAATATTATAAATCTACTATGACTAGTTGAAATTTTGAATAAATAATAAATGACCACTGTGGGAATAGAAGTGAAAATTCGATTAGTGGGTTAGTGTGATGAATCACCATCGATAAATGTATTCTATTCAAAAAGTATATTTTATGTTAGAAACTAAAAGAGAATGACATTGGTTCATGAACCGAACAAAGACGAAATGGGAGAGGGAGAAAATCGACCCCGAGGAGTTCCACCCCCCAACCCTTAGGGTGGAACAGATGACAAACGATTTGTCAGTAGCAAACTCATAAAGTTGTTGAGAATAATAGAAAAGATACTCACTTTATTTGGCAGATATGGCTTTAGAGATGAATAGGACAATAAAGAACAGTTCTATAAGAATTAAATAATGAACAATTAATATTAACATCAAAAATTGAGAATAATTGCATTAAAGTCTATTTGATAAAGAATTTTATTATTCTAATTTAATAGAAGTGTTCAAAATCAAAATGACGTTAAAATAAATTATAAAAAAATAAATAAAACCGATTTCAAAAAAATTAAATGGAACATATAAAATAATAAGAACTCAAAAATAAAATAAAATACACTAAAAGGTATAAAATAATTATCAACTAAACGAGGAAATATTAATATGAAATCACTTTTTGAAGTTGGTGCCAAAAATATACATTTTATGAATCGAACTCGACGGATTTACATTATTTCGTCATTGATCATATTATCAGAACTTGACTAAATTAATATGAGACCACTTCTAAGGTACTCTCTTTCCAATAAAAAAAGAATCATTGAAATCGGTCCACGTGGCAAAAAAGTTCTGGCTGAACATACATAAAATAACTAAATAAATAGTTAGGTATCTTGACTATCTTAGAGCTATACTGATCAAAAACCAAAAAGAATCATTAAAATCGGTTCATAAACAAAGAAGTTATGCCTGAATACACATAGCAAAAAAGATCCAATACCAATGAAAAAAAAAATGGGACCAATCGGAATCTATACTGAACCAAATCCAAAAAACATCATCAAAATCGGTTCACAATTAGCGAAGATATCAGATAACATAGACAAAAACAAATTCAGTCGAATTGAGAACCTCCTCCTTTTTTGAAGTCGGTTAATAAATAATTGTATCAATTTTGCTTAGAACCGGGGAAATATTTTCAGTTCTACTCGCACTTACTTCTCGATATTGGATCTTGTATCCAAACAATTTCCTAATCAGCAAACATAAAACTACTAGCTCAAAAGTTAATAGAACATTTAGGACTATCCTGTTTCTATCAATAGTTTTTTAGCACCGAAAAACAAATTAAACATTCTCCCTTAGGTTTATAAATATATGTTTAAACTTGGTGATTGGAGGTTCATTTAGCCTTAGAGATCAAAAATTGGTAATTTTGCAACCATTTTTGAATCGAACCTTTTTAAAAGTCTGCTCGTATTACGGTTACCAATTAAGCTAGCAATCAAAGATATAATACAATTTGACTGAAAGTAGATAAACCTTCAAGCGGACCAATCTTTTCACAAAATGCATCCATTGGCGATCCAATTCTTTACTCTTAAGAGACGGATGAAATGAAAATTGGATTTTACTTAGGGAAAGTGGTGTAGGTTTTATGTGAAACATGATATTAATTAATACAGTAAAGGGAGTGTAGTTTCACTGTGAAACTAAACTCCCTTTACTGTATTAATTAATATCATGTTTCACATAAAACCTACACCACTTTCCCTAAGTAAAATCCAATTCTTTAATTCAATTTTCATTTCATCCGTCTCTATGATTTCTAAACATAGGGAATAATTATTATTATCTTTTCCGCCCATAATGTGTGTTGATGCGAGTTTATTAATGGGAATTAAGGACAAGTTTTTTGCGTATTATTTTATTTTTACTTTACCTTACAGGATATGTTCAAGTATTGTTATGGTGCATGAAAAAGTGGATTTTTTTTTTGCTTCTTTTTTTCGAAATATCTCAAAAACGGCTGAAACTATAATATTTTGATAAAAAAAAAGTAGGCGAAATCATGGAATTTCGGTCTACAAAAAAGCTCTAATAAGTGAACATCGAAAGAATTATATTTTTCAAAATAATAACTGTTTTGTCAATATTAATTAGATCATGCGTTGCAAATTTTTTGGTTGAGCTAGCGCAAAAAATGAAAGTGTGAATATCAAAACCAAATTTCACACGAAGTTTTGGTGCATTGAGATTAAGAGCTGATTAGATTTTGAATTTATATCCAAATTAATGGGGGAAGGGGGGTTAAAATTTAAAATTATAATATTTTCAAATTCAAAAAAAAACAAGAAAAATGAAGCTATTATTTATAAAACTAGACCTATAATAACAAAATATTTTTTTCTTGAGCCAAAATTAGGGGGAGGGGGTCAAAAAATGAAAATCTAGGCCCTTGGACCAAACTCAACCAAATTTTGGATACATAATCAGTGGGCTGTGTACCTGAAGACTCAAAATGCAAAAACTAACGGCTCAAAAAAAGGGGGGGGGGCAAAAAATGCAAATTTAGGCTCTTGTACCAAATTCTTACAGAAGTGTATGGTAAAGTAAAGTGAATGGCCACATCAGAACGTTTCAATTTATTTACCAACGTTTCGTCGACTTTGGCAATTTCTTCGGGGTTTCTTAAAAGACGAGAACATTATTAATAACAAAAACTGGAGGAGTACATTATCACTTCAGACCAATCATATATCAAAAAAACATTTGCCCACCAAAATGGTGAAAAATAAAAAATCACACAAAAACTTGTCCTTAATTCCCTTTAATAAACTCTCAATAATTTTCTTCCTTTTCACATATATGGCTAGTTTTAAGTTTATATGTATCTCCTTTGATTCAGTGTAATTGGAGAACTGAATCAAAGAAGATACATTTTACTTCAATTACTTAAACCAATTAAATACTAATAATATATATTCTCAGTCTTACTTCTTTGAAGAATGCAATTTTTATCCACCACTCGGAAATTGAACCCGAGTACCAAAAATGTAATCTGAGGGTGAATACAACTCTTTTGATATATAAAATTCATACATAATACCTCAAATTCAGTAGTTGACAATCTCTTATATTTTTTTTGGGCTTTTCGGCCCTTCTAGCCATGGGCCAATTTACGACTATTATTAAATTATTACTTCTATGTAGGGATCAGATTTTTAGGCGGTTGCCTAGAGTCGGATTCGAACCTGGGTTCACTTGATTAGTAGGCTTGAACGCTAACCGCCGGACTAACCCGACCCCCTTTTTCAATCTTAATTCTACTACTCTGCTACTATCGGTAATTTGAACTTTTATATTCAATTCGGGAATATTCATTCAATTATCCTTCGATTTAATTAAATTTTCATTAATTGAAACCCTCATAAAATTATATTTAAATATATTTTTTGATTATACGTTTAGATGTAGAATCACTTGTCCGCGAAATTTTTTAATGATGAAGATTAAATTTTTGAGTAAATAACGCGTGCCATGTATGGCCGAATTGGTTTCTTCTCAGAGGAAAATCCAGTGGTATGGCTTGGGTTCATTTCCCGAGAAGGTGAATACAACCATCATGACATATAATAAAAATCATCCATAACCCTCGGATTGAGTAGTTGGCATTCTCCCCAGATTTTCCTAGAATGTGAATACAACCATTATGACATATAATAAAAATCATCCATATCCCTCGGATTGAGTAGTTGGCATTCTCTCCAGATATCTTATTTGGCCTCCTTTTAGCTAATCCTCTGATCTTTCCTAAATAATTAATCAACATTAATTATTGAATATTTGGCCCAAGGCGTGGTTTTTCAAACAACTTATTTTATTTTAACCCTTAAATCTTTTTTAGTAATTTTTTATAATGTTTCACATAGATGAGAAAGAACCAACAGTGAACTTCTTAAATACGAATATTTGTTTATTTCATTCCAAAGAATAATCGGCTTGGTGATTCATTACCCTTACTTAAATTTTGTTAGAAGAAATAATAGCTAATTTAATATCAATAATATTTTTATTTTTAAATGACATTAAATTTATCTATAGTTTAAGAAACTTAAGACCCTTCTGTGGCACTGTTAGTTCTTGGATAGACCATTTAAATCTAGGAACTCTTTGTGCTTTTAGCTTGATTACAGACCCCTTAATAGCAGTTGTGATGCTTGTATCCTATTATTATTGATTTATGTAAGTTAAAGAGGGTTATATACTGTTAATTACAGCTTTAATAGAAATTCAACTGATATATCATTATGTTATGGGTATTGATTTATAATATAATTTTAGAAAGTAAGGAAAATTATCTTCTATTTAATAATTAGAGTAGTTTTGAAACTTCCTTGAAAGAATAAATATAATAATTTTTTTTCAGATGATTTCTCAAAAAAGTGCTCTAATTATATAATTTTATTTAAACCCTTAATCCACGTTGAAGTACTTTTTTTTGTAAAATACTTTTGTGGAAAATAATGTCTTCCACATCATTAATTTATATATTACTTTTGATGTTTCTGCAACCTAATATCAAGATTCTCTGTCTGGTCCCCTCTTTTCCAAATCTTACAATCTTCAGTTCTTCAAAGCCTAAATGCAGAAACACCTTTATCTTCACCTCTTCCCCTGAACAACCTCTTCTTTTCGGTAATTTAATTTCAAAAGACTTTCATGACATGAGCTGTCTTTTCTGGCGAACTCTTTACTTTGTTAACATTATAAGAAAGTTAAACAAGGAAGTTGGGAAGCAGGAAAGTTTTGGGACACTTAATTAAAAAAAAATTAACAAAATGTTGACTTAAGTTTTGAAATAACAATAGTTTGAAATTTTTCTTTAATTTTTATTCTGGAAATACTTGTCATCGATCAACATACTTTGATCTATGCTTAAGATACTGAATTCAAAAATTGCCTGATAAAAAAAAGGGGGGGGGGAAGGACTCGGGTGTCCGAGATCGCCAAGGCACTGGCCCGCTCCAGCATCATTGATGACGATGTTCAAGCGGGATACCCAGGTTTCTCCCCTTCCTACCGTATAAAATTTCGACCGGTTAAAATTCGGCTCCCTCACTACAACTATTAACACTTTACCTATGTGCTGTCTAAATGGGCTGTGTTCCCGCGGACAATAAAGAAAAAAAAATACTTTTAAATTACTTTTTCCAGTTTTCGAATAATATCTAAAATATTTTAGGTTAAAAAATAAAATGGGATATTTAAAATACTATAATTTTTCATTTATTTTTCGAATAAACTAATAAATTACCATACATTTATTTAAAATTGAGGGATTTTCAATTATTTTATAAGAGGCTATGAACTAACCCTTATGAAAATAAAAATGAATCGTTTTTAATAGAAATGCAGGCTTTATATCAGAGTGTTTGGTTATCTATCATAAGGCGAAGCATTCGTTTATTTTTTCAAGCTTTCTAGTATTGTTTCAGAAACTTTTGTTTCTCTTAGATATTAGGTACATAAATATTAAAAAGCATGGAAATCGAATTAGTAGTTTTATTTAAAAATTATGTTAAACTCATTTAGAATATAAGTAGTATACTTAAAAAATACATCTTTTTATTTAAATATTAGAAATGATATATGCCATGCTTATATGTGATAAAAAAGTATTCTAGCCAGTGCTCTGGCAACTTTAACACTATACATATAATTAGAATATTATATTAAAAGAGACAACTTAAATGAAATAGGTACAAACAGATAAACAAATTGGATATAACAAAAACTTCAGACAAATTCTTAATGAAGTATGAATTAAATGAATGAATCAGTTACGATTTATTGTTCATTTAGAATTTTAAGATATTTCACCTCAAGATATCTACAAATTTTAAGGCATATAATTAATTATGTCCCTCACTAACAATAGATAGAAAATATAATAGCCTATGTAAACTAGCCAAATAGACTTAGTAAACGAAGGCAACCAAATAAAAAAAAATAATCATGCTGAATAAAATGGAATGGTTCCAAATAAAATAAAAAAGTAATGATTGCACCTAACTGATTATTAGCTATTAAATAAGACAATGGTTATAGTGGATGTATATTTGTAACGAATTTCTCAAAGTTATTTTTAAAATATTTTAATCAGAATAAGGTGGATATAATGTATAAAGAATCTTGAAGAAATAATATTTTCTTTCTGCGTCGCAATATAAGAAGGTGGATGACATCATGACATCGATGATTTTTACTATTTAGAAGTGATACATTTGTAGAGAAAACATATTACGTAAATAAACTGTTTCCTTCGAGAAAGAAAAATAGAGAATACCATTGAAGAATTATCAAGATAAAAGAATTAATTTTCAGAATATTAGAATATCACAAAAGTTTGACTATATTCTCGATACAGAATCATTCAAGAATGTATCCTAAGCTAAAAAATCTTATTTTAGTAATTTTTTAATGATTCTGATGCGAGGAGTTACATTAATAAGGTGCAGCTCCTATAGGCCTGGATTGGTCCTGCATGGTGAAATAAACTGCAACGGATTGTTGCTAAACTTTATCCAAAGTCATTTGAAATATCAACATGTTTATTCCTTTATTATTAATCAGATATCAATTTCTTTTGCGGTCCATGTTTAAAATAAAATAAAAAGAATTAAAAAAAATACTATCTTATTCTAGAGTAAAGTACTTTAAAATATAATTTTACTAAAAGCTTTATTCAACCTTTTTTGTGGTCCTCAAGGTACTTAATTAGGATATTAAATTTCATCAAAATTGTTTAAGTCATTTTCAAGATATTTAGGAAAAACTAAAAAAGTACAGAAATAAAGTACCAATATTTGGGGGCCGATATGTACCAAAAACTAATCAGCGCTTCATTTTGTTAAAATAATGGTAGGTTTTCAATTTCAATTCAATCGGTGCAACGGTGTGGAAAAAATCGTGGATGGAAAAAACGATAACATACATCCATACATCCATCCGCACAGACTAAATGAAAAAATCACACTTTTTGGCCATTGGACGAGACCCCCATGTAATTTTTGGCAAAACCGTCACGTGTTAAAATTCAACCTATTTGAATACTACAATTTGTGACTTTAATTGAGACCATGGGTTCCGTAGTCTTTACCTGAAGACCCTTTGGAGTCGCGCTTGCCGTTGGCTTCGCATTGGATAAAGTAAAAAGAAGAGGAAGATATTTTATAGACAGTGTTGGAGTCGATGGTAATTGTGGATGTGGGTATTGAACAGCTGAAGGCTGTAGATCGCGTGAAAGATGGTTACAGAAAGCGATTCCTAGTTTCTAGAGTTCATAGGGATAAATTTTGGCGAAAATCTTTATCCAATTGACAGCGACCTGGTGTTGAGTGTTCATACCAAAAATCTCGTGACTTTATAATTAAGGCTTTAGGAGAAATTATTGATTTCAGCTTGTCGGAACAAACTGGTACTATAGTGCAGGGAAGAAATCGAATGTGATGTGGTCGGGTACCCAAACAGTTTAATTGCTCTCCAGGGTATCAAGAGAATGCTTGGAGGTCCGTCTCCACAAATATTCGAGATAGGAGAGAATTTGAGCCTTATAGAATAATAAATTAATTGAGCGTAAAATTAGCGACTGGACTTGAAGAGTAAGCCAAGCTTGTACACAGCAAGGGTCAAATCCCACAATAAAATGCATAAATCTTAAAATCTTTTAATGATTTAATAAAATTATATTGTATTTACAAGCTCTCCCAGGAAAGTGGGGAGCAGCTCACGCGTGCGCAACACTACTACTACGCAATATATGTTATTTAGTATCAACTAAAAACATTTACTGTCGATCCGTGAGTCTCGACGATCAATACCTAACTAGTATACGATTTTACTATTTTTAAATTATTTTTTTATGAGCAATGACTAAGTTCTTCTGACTTGTTCTCAAGAATAGTATACAGGCTATCTAAATCAATTGTTATTGTTTAATTGCCCTAGAAAACTCGTAGACACTCCGTTGATTATAAAAACGCATCGGACATAAGAAGGGCAGAATTTTGGTTCAAAAGGAACTAGACTGAAATGTTAATTACTTTTTTTGAGATAATATCTCAGCTTAAGACCAAATCAATGTTCGAGATAGAAAACTAAAATTAGGCCGAAAAGTTATCTTATCACTACAATATATCACGTTACACGTATTAGCTACAACCGTTTAAGGGCCCTTCATTTAATGATCTGAAAATTTTTCTGAGAATACAAAATGCTAATCTTGAAAGGTTTTTGTTAATGAGCTGAAAATTGGTTCACAAATATCTTACAATGCACCAAATTTTAGCTTGTTACCTAAAAACGTTTTCTGAAAGAACAAAATTCCAATCTTGAAAGGTTTTAGTTAATGAGCTGAAAATTGGTTCGCATATATCTTAAAATGAACCAAATTTTAGCTTGTTACCTGAAAACGTTTTCTGAAAGTACAAAATTCCAATCTTGAAAGGTTTTAGTTAATGAGCTGAAAATTGGCTCGCATATATCTTAAAATGAACCAAATTTTAGCTTTTTACCTGAAAAATATTTCTGAGTGTAGAAAATGCCAATCTTGAAAGGTTTTAGTTAATGAGCTGAAAATGGTATTCAACTATGTATTTTGAATTACAATGTACCAAATTTTAGCTTTATATCTGAAAACGTTTCATGTGATTATAAATTACAATCTTCAATAATTTTATCTAATGAAACTCGGTACAAATCTCTGTACTTTCACATTACACTGTATCAAATTTTAGCTTCATATCTGCATATGTTTCCTTTTTGCATGACTGTAATATTTTTCATGGTTATTTTTTTTTTATATTTGATTGAAGAGTAAAAATATATGATTATAAAATGGACCGATGAAATAATAAAATTTAAATTAATAAACACATATTTATTACTTAGGCTTAGTTGAAAATTTTCCATTGAGAAAGGGAGAAATTCTCCCGAAATGTTTGCGTTTGTTTGATTAAACGTTTAAAGATTCTTTTATAAAAGATTTGTATTTATTTTAACAATCTATATTTTTTTTTTAATATTATCAACTATCTTTTTTTTCAACAAAATCGGTAGAATTAGTATATTTTATCTGCGGCCCGGGATAATTTTTTTCTTCAAATGTGGCCCATGTGTAAGCTAAAAGTTGGACACCCCTGGTCTAGATCCTTTGACCAATATTCATAAATATATAGGAATATTAAAAAAAATTAACAAATCAACAAATCGTCCCTGCATTTACGCACTATTTTTGTATGCGGGTTTTTTGGGGATTTTTTTCTTTTGTTACTCGGGAAATACCTAATCCCTCCATTTACGCCTAATTTAATTTAATGTGCTCTCATTTAAAACGAGTTTTTTTTAACTTTTTCCTTGTTACCTAATTCCATTGTTAAATGAGTTGCTTAAGAGCCAATACTTAAGGTTAAAACGCTTTTGGAAAAATTCTAAATTCTGTAAATTCTTATTTAACAAATTAGGTTTATTTTTTTAGTACAATAGGTTTTATTCCTTACTTTATAAGGAGGCTGGCAAAAAGGGGCTTTTCCCGATGCCACACAAATAAAAAAAAGTACTCAGTAGACCTACTTTTTATTCTTTCTGAATATGTTTGCTAATGGGGATGGGATTCAAAAAACACCAATTTTTATCAATTGTTGTTTAATGGACTTGATCGCATTGGCTTCTGAGCCTCTAAATTAGTATTTTTCCTACTAGTGTACTTAATTTAAGCGTAAATCGTGACTGTATATAGATACGTACGATTAACATTCTCGATAATATTTAGGAATCCGAGCCCGTTTCCCAGTATCAGGAATATGATTCACCACCCTTCTAAAATATATTCAACTATTCAGTTATGATATTGTTAAAAGTTATAATTCATTAGGAAATCATTTGAATATGTTTGGGGAAAGTTTTATTGAAGCTATGTTCTGTTGCTGTGCTTGTATCCCAGTTGTTAGACAACACAACTAAGATCAAAGCTCTAGATAAAAGTTTCATTCGCAAATTACGTCGAAAATATAATAATTGGTCTAGTGGTGGTTCGAATTACCTTCTAAATAAGACAACTCATCAAAATAAAGCGAAGCGTATCGGAGTGGGGAGTGAGTCAGAAGTGGAAATTATTCTTTCGTGCATATCTGATATTTTAAGGGTCAACCCTTCGAAAGATACCCCTACTAGATAACAATAACTCATCTAACAACCATGTTGTTATTCAAATTATTCGTAATGGCTATCAAGCTAAATGTTTTTGAAATTAAATTTACCTTTTACTTTCTCATATATGTTTTACTACCGAGCTGAGACAATTATTATATTGAAAATGTTGAATAATAATAAATACACATAGTATTATATATAACGCGTTGTGACCTCTTTAAAACATACACAACGCGTTATTCGTGTTATGGCACTTATAAAAATAGCCAGAACGTTGTGGCTAAATCAAAAAGACCACTATCATTTAATTTGTCACAGTTACCAATTTTTAAGATATCATATCGTTTAAGACGACTATACTGGTTTGTCGGTAGAGCAGCATATAACATTCAAACTATCAAGACCCGCATCCACAGATGCAAGGATCTACAACGGACTTCAGAGGTTGTAGCTTTTGTGTACAACTTCTTCTTGCATCAATATCATTATTTTAAAAAAAAAGTGTGAAAAAAAATATATATACTAGTATATGTAAAGTATTTTACTCAATTGTGTGAGGTATGAAACATATTTATAATTACAAAAAACAAAAGCTAAACAATTAAATTGCTACTTAAATATTTTAAGTTTGAAATTGGGTTGTCTCAAATGTAAGAAAATGATCGTTAATGACTTTTCACAATAAGCCTACGATATATTTTCAAAATGTAGATCATTAATTATCATAAAAAATTTAGATTTAAAAATTTCAATTCCTTGAACCCCCCCAAGTTTTGGCCCCCTGTAGAATACTAATATACTCATTTAAATAAAAGCCTTTTTTCGTTCATTTTTTTTTTGAGGGGAGTTGGGGGTCTGAGTTTTTAAATTTTGTATACTTCTCTTTTGGACCCCTATTTAATATCCATACACTCACTTAAATAAGGACCACTTGTAAATTTCAACTTTCTTGATTTTTGGGTTTAAAAAGTCTTTATCCAACATATTTTAGACTGAAAGTCTGTCATGAATCAAAAGCTGGCTATGAGCTCTTTAACTGATACACACTATGTGTTCAAAATTTCCTTTTTTGGGATTTATCATTTTTGAAATATGGCTACTTTTTTTAGTAAAAAATTAAATTTACATTTTCCGTCCCAATTTCATCCCTTAAACATCAAAAAGTTTAACGCTTTCGATTTTCACTTAAGTTTTACGGCATTATATTTGTAAAAATTAAACACTCTAACTTGCCCAGAAGTGGGTTGTTATTTCAGAACACACGAATTAGAAAATATATACTATATATAGATATTAGATGGAAGAAAATCCTTCGAATTTTTGATAGCAGTTAGTAGAAAAACTCATCTACTTACATCTATATACACTCAATTTTCTAATTAATATTTTAAAGAATATTAATTGAATGTAATGGAAGGCATCCCAGATGTAGTGAGGAAAGAAAAAATTAACACATATAAATTACACCTTATTTTATGTGTTAATTTTTTCTTTCCTCACTACATCTGGGCTGCCTTCCATTACATTCAATTAAAATTTCTACCAGTCCGTCTCTCTCCAGAGAAAATTTTGTTGCAAAAAAATTTTAAAGAATAATTAACATATTAAATAGAATTGTTTTTGATCGCGTTTTTAAACAAAATATATATATCGCGAGACCACTGCTGGTTGAGGCTATTGGAGTCTGCATAATCTTAGGTCCTGACTTAAGATTCAGCAGACTCTAATAGCCTCAACCAGCAGTAGTCTCGCGATATATATATCTTGTTTAAAAACAATTCACTTTAATATGTTAATTATTCTTTAACATATTAATTAGAAAATTGTATAAATTCATTATTTCAACCCAGAAATATTATAAATTCGGTTATTATTTTCACTTAATATCTGACAAAAATCATCTGCATTCGATTCGCGATTGAATCAAATATAGGAAACTTATGATTATATACTTAATATATATAAACATTTTTTTCTTTTTTTGAACTCAAGAACAGTAAATATTTGAGAAAATATGCATTAAAATATTTATTATAGCACACATGGGTAATATTTGGTTTTAATTTTTAATGGGACTATATAGTTATAATTTTATAAATTATCAATCAACTAGCTTCAAGCCTGTAATAATGAAAAGCTTCACCTTTTTCAATGAGAAAGGGGATAATTATACTTATCATAGATGATTTTCCCATTGATTTTATTATATAATTATTTTTATTTATTATAGTAATAATATTAAATATATACAAATATTAGCTTTATGTTTAAGTATTTAAAAATTATTAATTCCAAGTTGAAGATAAATTTTTATGTTATTAAATTATATTAGAAAGAATTTAATTTTTTAGGACAGAATCTAAGATTTTAATAGAAATATTATTAAATATCAGAGAGGATTCATCCCCCCAGGATTCGAACCTGAGAACTAACTTGCTTTCTGGGCAGTTAGCAACTCTTTTCAAAAATAAGATGCTCAAATCTTTACTTTTATATTAAATTATATATAGTAAGAATATTAAGATAATTACCTTTAGTTGGCAGAAGATGTTGTCATGCGACTTTCTCGACACCAACTAAAATGAAAAGAAATAAAAGCTTACATTTAAGTGATAAGCCCCGAGCCGGCCCAAGTTCTCCGAAGGGTTTTGACAAAAGATTATTCAAGAAATTCTCAAATGCAAATTTATCTATTGTCTTCGGAATTATCTTTATAATTAAAATATAATATCATTGGAAGAGCTTCAATTAAAATAAATTTATTCGAAATATGTTTTTTTATATAAAATAAACTGAGGCGTTCTGATGTGGCCATCATTGACTTTACCATACAACCTGGCCCCTAACTTATATTTAATAAAATTATTTATAATCATGTAGGGGAGGGGGGTTTATTTTTTGCATTTTTAGACACTGATTATGTATACAAAATTTGGTTGAATTTGGTACATAGACCTATATTTTCATTTTTTGACCCTACACCCCCCCCCCCTCCCATTTTGGGCTGTTAGTTTTTACACTTTTAGACTTCTGGGGGTCCACTGATTATGTATACAAAATTTGGTTGAGTTTGCTCAAATGGCCTAGATTTTTAATTTTTAACCCCCCTCCACCCCCCTTAATTTTGGGTCGATATGCACCAAAATTTAATCAGCTCTTAATCTCAATGCACCGAAACTACATGTGAAATTTGGTTTTGATATTCACACTAGTTTTTGAGCTAGCTCGTCCACAAAAATTTTGTAACACAGAGACTAACAACCAGACTAACAGACTAACAGACATTTTGACAAAACAGTTATTATCTCGAAAAATATAATTTTTTCGGTGTTTACTTATTGGGGCTTTTTTGTAGACCGAAATGTCATGGTTTTGCTCAATTTTTTTTATCAAAATAGTTTCAGCCGATTTTGAGATATTTCGAAAAAAAAGAGGGAAAAAATACTTTTTTCATACACGATTACAATACTTGACCATACCCAAAGGTAAAGTAAAAATAAAAAAGTTGAAATTGTTGATAGAAGCAGACATCAAATTCCTAAAGAAAGCACGAAAGCGTGCCAGTTATTAAATCAGAGTTGTCATGAATAATTTTTATTAAGTACTATATATAGGTGGATACTAATCGAACAAACGCATTCGCCAATTCATTTATCCCCATGACATCTAGAGACTGGAACTCTCTTCCCCCGACCGTCTTTCCAGCAACTTATGACCTTCAATCTTTCAAGACCAGCATCCACAGATACCTTCGACTTCTACCCAATCACTAAATCTCCCCTTATCTTCACGTTACAAGGGTCCACCACGGACTACAGAGGTTGTACCTTCTTGGTGCAACTTCTTCTTGTATCAGTATATTTATAAAAAAAAAAAAAAGGTACTTCTACTATATTATTATAGGGTCGTGTTCGCCCCTTCGGGAATTAACTCGAGTACCAGAAATAGCAATCCGCCAATTGGCTACCCTCTGTGAAGTAGACTCATCAGACATATGTACATTGGCGAAGTTAGGGAGTTTTCCTAGCGAAATCATGGCATTTCAGTCTACAAAAAAGCTCAATTAAGTGAACATCGAAAAAATTATATTTTTCGAGATAAAAATTGTTTTGTCAAAATGTCTGTTAGTCTGTCTGTTAGTTAGTCTGTGCGTTACCAAATTTTTGTGGACGAGCTAGCTCAAAAACTAGTGTGAATATCGAAACCAAATTTCACACGTAGTTTTGGTCCATTGAGATTAAGAGCTGATTAGATTTTGGTGCATATCGACCCCAAATATATAGTATAGGGGGGTTAAAAATTAAAAATCTAGGCCATTTGAGCAAACTCAACCAAATTTTGTATACATAATCAGTGGGACCCCTAGAAGTCTAAAAATGCAAAAAAACTAACCGCCCAAAATGAGGGGGGTATAGGGTCAAAAAATTAAAATCTAGGCTCTTGTACCTAACTCAACCAAATTTTGTATATATAATCAGAGGGCCCACAGTAATTTAAAAATTCACAAACTAACCCCCTAAAAATGGGGGGGGGGGGGTCAAAAACTGAAAATATAGGCTCTTGTACCAAACTCAACCAAATTTTGTATATATACTCAGTGAGCCCCCAGGAGTCTAAAAATGGAAAAACTAAGCCCCCTCCCCTACATGATTATAAATAATTTTATTAAATATTAAATATAAGGGAGGGGCGACGTTGTATGGTAAAGTCAAGTGGATGGTCACATCAGAACACGTTAGCTTATTTTCATTTCTTATAGAAACCATAATTGGATGTAATAAAGTCAATAATTTCTTCAAAAGTTCAAGTATACATGATCCGATTTCATTCAAAATCTAATCAGTTCTAATCTTAATTTAATACAACTAAATATAAAATTTCGTTTTGATATTTTTATTATTTTGTGAGAATAGTAAGCAAAACTGTTGACCCACAGAGACCCACAAACAATCACACATACCTAAAAAGTTTTTTTGAAACCAATAGAGCTTGAAACACTCTTTAATATTCTGAAATATAGGAGTATATGTGACTACAATATTTCTCTATACTAGGTATTGTAAAATATAAAAATATATTTTTAGGTTTAATGTTAAAAAATAAATTTGTTTGATCATACTTCTCACATAGATTCTACCATTTATCTAGATAATTTAATTGAAAGTTAAATAATGAAGGCTAAATAAGGAAATGAATGTTTATATTGATAAATGAGTATTTCTACTTTAATGAAAATGGAAATAAAATTTATGAACATTTCATTTCGGAAATCAATTTCATTTAACTGAAGTGAAGTGTTATTGAAGGGGAAAGATGAAATACCCCAAGGGTGAATTGCGTTGATGCTCTTTAGTGAGGACAAGAAATAAAACATCCGATTTACTGTAAAAATTTATCACTAGATAGATTTAAAAATAGTTTTCACATTTTTACTTTTTTTTATTTATTTAATTATTTTATTCTTCAGTTTACAATTTATTAAGTTGAAATTTCTCTGAATTTTCGAAGAAGGTGAGTTTTTAGTTTTTAACGGACTTCAAAAAAGCAGGTTCTCAATTCGACTGAATTTTTTTTTTGTGTCTATGTTACCTCATATCTCCGCCAATCGTGAACCGATTTTGATGATTTTTTTTGCATTGGGTTCAGTCTAGCTTCCGATTGGTCCCGTTTTTTTTTCATTGGTATTGGACCTTTTTTGATATGTTTGTTCAGGTATAACTTCTTTGTTTATGAACCGATTTTAATTATTCTTTTTTTTATTTGAAAGAGGGTACCTTAGGGGTGGTACTATATTAATTTGGTCAAGTTCTGAAAATATGATCAATGACGAAATAGCGTAAATCTCCAATTCTTATGACCAAATAATCGAAATTATAATAAATAAAATCTTTTATAAAAAAATCTTAAAACATTCATTTAAAACCTTCAAACGTTTCGAGAGAATTTCTATATTTATGAATTGAATTTTATTATCATTTTCTGATTAATTCGCCAGACGCTTTCTCTTACGAGATGCATGCAAGGTATTATATTAAGTCCCTATTAATAACATCACTAAAAAGAGAAAAATGAGAATAGTTTAAAAAAAAAAAATTAAATGGAACATATAAAATAATAAGAACTCAAAAATAAAATAAAATACACTAAAAGGTATAAAATAATTATCTTATTTAGTTACAACCAAACGACGAAATATTAACATGAAATTACTTTTTGAAGTCGGTGCCAAACAAACAATGCCTATAAGCGAGCGTACCCGCCAAACGTACTAAGATCCGTCGAGTGCGATTCATAAAATGTATATGTTTGGGACCGACTTCAAAAAGTAATTTCATGTTAATATTTCGTCGTTTAGTTGTAACTAAATAAGATAATTATTTTATACCTTTTAGTGTATTTTATTTTATTTTTGAGTTCTTATTATTTTATATGTTCCATTTAATTTTTTTTTTAAAACTATTCTCATTTTTCTCTTTTTAGTGATGTTATTAATAAGGACTTAATATAATACCTTGCATGCATCTCGTAAGAGAAAGCGCCTGGCGAATGAATCAGAAAATGATAATAAAATTCAATAAATAGAGAAATTATCTCGAAACGTTAGAAGGATTTAAATGAATGTTTATGCTATATATTCCCGGACCCCTACCACTTCACCCCACCTCATGCACCACTTAACCCCACATCACCCCCCCGCCCAATACCACTCGCCCCCCGCAGCTCACCGTCACCACCCCCCCCCCCCACATCTACCGTCACCGTCACCTCCGGCCCCTCACCCATTTTTTGCATTTCTAGCCTTGTAGTGGCCCACAGATTATATGTTTATAGGTATAGGTATATAAATAAATACCGTGTAATTATTTTTTTTTAATTAAATAACAATTTTTTTTTTTTATTTTTTTTTATAAATTTTATTAAACCAATTATTTTACATTAATTAATGTATACATTGTATTTTTGCTTCGATTCCGGAGATTACTTCTCCACCATCGAGTGTCCTTATTCATCTTTAGTCCTTGTTTTTAATAAGAGGAAAAATCTAATTAGATAAAAAAAACCTCTTTTCCGATAATTATTTCAATTCCATTATTCCCCAATCAAGTCGATTGGTTTATCCTCCCTCATCCCCGATCCTCCCCAATCCACAATTTTTGAGTTCATGAATTAAATTGAAAAATTCTAATAGAGAAGAATATGTTTGTGGGATTTAAAACTCGATTTTTAATCAATTAAATTTCCTAACTTTTAATATATATAATAATATTTGTAATTATCTTTTGGGTCTTAAAATTAAAAAATCAATTTATTATTAAAAGAAAATTGAATAAAAATGTAAATATACATTTTTATCGAGACAGCCACCTGTGAATAATTATTTCAATTAACAAAAAACCCATCAAAAACAATTTAGCCGAAGATGAGACGGTGACAGATTGAATTGCCAACACAAACCCCCCTAAACCGTGAATTTCATCCAAATCGTTAGATCCGTTTTCGAGAACACGATTGGATATATATACAAGAATTGCTCGTTTAATATAATAAGATTTAAATTTTTTCTGATTTTCTGCATATTAAACCTGATGTTTTATAGCTACACAAGAATCCAGAATTCGAATTAGTTTGTGTTTTGGAAATCTTAACATTATGCCTACAGAATGAACTTTTTAAGACATATAACCTAGAAAATTGTAACTTGATTTATATAGGTGCAGTTTATTTATATGTACAAACATATGCACCAAATTATTTACAAAAATTCATTAACTACCCTTAACATATGACATATGGCAAGACGATTTTTGTATTATTTTTTCTGCATATGTGAAGTGGGTGGCTGAAGCTAGGGAGTTTGTAATCTAATTAGTTTTTTCTTTTTAAAAATAAGTATTATCAACCAATCGTTATAAACAAAATTAAAAAAAAGTACCCACTAAAAAAACACAATTTAAAAAATAAGTCTATTCTGAAATTTGTTTAAAGATGAATATGTATGGTATACTTTTTATATAATAATAAATATACCATCAAAAAATATCTTTAAGCTGATAAGCTGATTTCGAATGTTTATTTAACTTTAGAAGAGTATAAAAAAATGACAATGACTTTTATAGTAAACGAGAAGCCACAAGACGTTTTTAATCTACATAGTTAATACGTTAATTAAATTAAATATCTTCTACTAAGAAAAGTAGAATCGGCAGTCTGGCACAGTTTATTTTATCATTCATCAAAGTGATGAATTGGATTCTCACTTGATTTTGATTTAAGAGTAAGGATTTCAGTTGGGATTCTATTAATTTATTTATTTTGTATCTTAAGAATAGGAATACTTAGAAAATTTACAATCAATACTCGTCGTCTTATACTAATGAATTATTATAAGTAAGCGAAACAGGGTTGTAGGAAGGTTTTTAATCCAGGAGAGAGGAAAAACCTTGGAGGGAAGCTGGGGTCAATTATTTCCACTATTCTCCACACCCACGACTTTCTTCACTCGCTTTATTAATAAGATTTTTAGTCATAAAGCAAATATCAAATTATTTGGAAAATGAAATGGTGGGAAGTTAAGGAAAGAAAGGTAAAATTATCTCAGTAGCAAAAGCTGCAGCATGTAAGCTTGGCTTTCTTTTCCGGATCAAACGTTTTTTCACCCCTGCTCATCTTCTTACCTTATACAAGGCTCACATTCGTCCCTGTCTCGAATATTGCTCGCATTTGTGGAGAGGAGCCCTAAGCATTCTCTTGCTACCCTCCAAAGGCTAAATTTGACCAAAATACACAATTTTCTAAGACTCAACACCCCTACACGCTTAAAGTGGATACTAACCGAACAAACGCATTCGCCAACTCGTTTATCCCATCCCTATGACGAATATTGTTCGCAATTGTGGAGAGGAGCCTCCAAGCATTCTCTTGATACCCCCCAAAGGCTTAATTTGACCAAACTACACAATTTTCTAAGACTCAACACCCCTACACGCTTAAAGTGGATACTAACCGAACAAACGCATTCGCCAACTCGTTTATCCCTATGACGAATATTGTTCGCATTTGTGGAGAGGAGCCTCCAAGCATTCTCTTGTTACCCTCCAAAGGCTTAATTTGACCAAACTACACAATTTTCTAAGACTCAACACCCCTACACGCTTAAATTGGATACTAACCGAACAAACACATTCGCCAACTCGTTTATCGCTATGACATCTAGAGACTGGAACTCTCTTCCTCCGACCGTCTTCCCATCAACATATAACCATTAATCTTTCAAGAGACGCATCCACGAATATCTTCAACTCCGACTCAATCTCTAAATCTCTTCTTATTGCCAAGATACAATGGTCCACGGCGGACTACAGAGGTTGTACCTTTTTGTTTCAACTTCTTCTTGTATCAGTATCATTATAAAAAAAAAATTATTAATTGTATTTTTATGAACATTTTTATTATTCTTTGTCCATTTGTTTTTTCTGGAAAACAGCGACTAAATGATTTAGAATTTTAGCAAAAAGAATTAATTACAATTCATTCCTATTGATGTTTTTGGAGACAATCAATCATTTTTCGCAATATAGAAGAAGAAGAAGAAGAAAAAGTTGGGTTTATGTTTTCAACTGAAAATAATTAAATATTAAAAATTAATTGATGCAGTAATTATAACGTATTATAATAATAAATTAATTTTCTCAGGCAACCAATTCTTTAAACATCTATTAATTCAACTTTAATTTCAAAAAGGGTTTTCAATTTCAGATATTCGTTTATTCGTTAATTTCAATCATATTTAAATTAACTAGTTTTATAGAAATTTAAAAAGATAAGCAAATAGTAATTATTAGATCAATGTAGCCTCCAAGTTCTTAGACTTCAAAAATATTTAAAAAGCAACAGGTGGAAAATTGCACTTGTGATGAAATGAAATTTTGTCATTAGTGTCGAAAGAATAATTAAAAAAGATTAAAATTTATATACTTAAGTAATTTTGTAATAGTAACAGAATAATAAAACTCTGACTGTCCCATTTCAGTCAATTTTGAAAAACTAACACTTTTTCTGTTGT
>JALMQS010000099.1:13819183-13917496 GCA_024734495.1 Forficula auricularia | reverse complement strand
CTCGCAGGCGACGCTGAGTCTTGTATTTTGTCAATGACTATTATTAGCAGGGTAAGCAAACCACGGCTCATGGAGGATATTATTATTACGGCTCTTCAAAATTAGTTGACATAAATAAAATTTAGATAACATTTTTTATACATCTTTACCGACAAAATAGTAGTAGTAGTAACTCCAGTGAGATCTAACGACATTGTTCTGTGTGCCCTGTATGGCCTAAGACGGCTCTGGGAACATGTGTGTATTGCTTTTCTTTAATTCAACCAAATTAAGTATAAATTGATTTTGATTAGATTCAAAGCTACTGATTAATATTAAAACATTTGTTATCTCGGATTGTAATGACAAATTGAAATCTTTTTATGACAAAATTTGTATATATTCATTTATTTTTACTATTATATCCATATTTCTTGAAAATTTAATGACTGATGATATTTTTTGCATAGTCCTTGCTATTTTAAAATAAACTTTTTCTTTATTTATTTACTGTGATATGTTTGTTATTCTTTTCTCTTTCATGTTGAAGAAAAAATATACATAACTGTTTTTGATATTTGCAAGCATGAAAACAAATTTGATTAATTAGGAAAATGGGTTTTTGGAAACAGCAATAGCAAATGTTAAAGTTTTAGAGAGGAGCTATTCTAAAAATAATTGGAGTGAGTACACACTCGCTGGTTGCCATTCATCTGCATACACTTAAGATGCTTCCTACGTCAGTCCAAGGCCTGGTTGGCAGACTACGACTGAACCAAATAAATTGGCAAACTGTTCCTTTCTACCATTCATTCATTTAATGTTTAACAAGCACTATTTATATTAATTATCAATTAAATTAATCTAGATTACTTAAACACCTCGAATGTTTTCAATCTATATAAAACTTACACAATCCTACCTTTCAAATAATTTTGCCTTTTATTGTACCTATTTTAAAGTCTCCACAATGGTTAACATGGATGATTCAATCTTCAAAATGCAATCCAGAATATTTGTTCTTCCACTATTAGACTAAAATCAATGTCAATTTTAAATAGTAAGTCAATTCCTCCATATCCTCAGCAACTATCGTTGGTTAAATCTTCAAAATGCAATGCAGAATATTTTTTCTTCACTATTAGACTAGAATCAATTAATATTTTAGATTACAAATCGATTTCTTTCTGGCTTCAGCAAAATTTATATTCTAATTTTTAAAATACAATGTGAAATGTTTTTTCCTCCTCTATCAGACTATTAGAATATTTTACATTATATTAATATTTATCATGTCTTGAGCAATATTTTCCATCGATGGTCAAATTTTTAATATTCAAATCAGATTGTTTATTCTTCCTTGAGCCCGCTGGCATACCCATGCGTTGAAGGGGGCACACCCCATGGTTTTAGGAAAAGATATATGGCATAAATCGAGAAATTTTGGGATTTATTTTCGTTTTTACTGTTCAACAAAAGAATCATTGAAATGCTCGAAAAGTGAAATGTTAGGAAACTTAAATTTTGGCGACGATTTGTATTTCAGGATTTTTCGCTCTCAAAAAATAATCCCCTCCTTTTAGAAAATCTTGGTGACGACTATGTTCCTCCACTAAAAATAAACTATTTTAGATTTTATAACTTTTAAGGAGTTAGGTGTTGGTTCTAGGTGAAACATTTTAATATAATAATAAAACTTGAGCAAGATGCGAGGTAGGTTTCCCAAAAAATGTGCTTTTTATATAGGGCAGACATTCCGTTCATTCAAAATACGTTACTCTGAGCATGTAAGAGCTCTTAATCGTCTCAATAAATCCGATCCTCAGCCTTCGCAATTCACTTACATGAATACAATCATTCAACCTCTAATAATAACCCTATCCCCATTCATTTCAAAGGAAAAGGCCTTAAATTGGATCTCTTAGAATCCACCGAAATTAAAATAGCCCACTCAAATAATTCAAATATTTTAAATAACCAATTAGAAGTGTATAAAAATACAATTATTGATTATATAATATAATAAATTAACTAAACATCCCATCTATTGTTCGCATATTGAATATTGATATTAGGGTTATTGTACCCTTTCAGGTACTTTCCCATTCCTTCTAATAATAGCAGGTATAGTTTCTTCTTGCTAAAGTTTTATTATTATATTTTAGATTTTAATTCGATTCTTCCATAACAATGGTAACCAGCATTAACAGTGCATTGTAAGAAGAATGTCTAGCAATAGCTTTATTTATTCATTTCTTGATTATGTTGATATATTTCTTATTCTTTTTATTTTAAAATATTTTTTTCAATGAAATTGTTGTTGTTTTCAGAACGGACTTAATGCTTTGCACCTTGCATCGAAAGATGGCCATGTCGATGTTGTCACAGAATTACTCAATCGTGGAGCAACAGTCGATGCAGCCACAAAAAAAGGAAACACCGCCTTGCACATCGCTTCATTAGGTAAATAAATACTCTGGGTAAAAAGTAAATATAAAATTTAAGAAAAATCTGCAATCAAAGAACTTATTTATTTGAAAATTGCAGAATTAAGAATTTAATTTTAAATCGGATTTAACAATATTATTCTTCAGGTCAAATCTCGTTTTAATTATATGATGCAAGAAAGTGATACAACTTTGACTCTTGCATCCTAGAAGATATTTAGATAAACGTTAATTTTTAGCTCTGAAATCTTTTGATCTCTTAAAGCATTACTTGATTATTTACAAAAATTTTAAATCAAAGATACAAATAAAAAACATGATTTTTAAACAACAAAAAAGTAAATAAAATTAAAATAAGTTTTGTATGCACTTATTAAGCTTCTTTGAAATATTACAATATAATTAATAATTGTTTGTAAGGTAGTTTGGAAAGAATTCTCGAGCTAGGCCGAACATAATTAAGTCAGAAAATTAAATAAAATTGTCTATGTTTTGACGACTTTTCAGCCTTTAATTCTGAAACACCTTCAAAATAGTAATCCTAATGAGTCAAGCACTCGAGCCATCTTAGCTGGAATCGTCGCAGCTCGATTCCAGCAGAGCGGTATTTTGAGTGCGTAAATCACTCTATCAGCCATGATCGCTTGAAAACGATTTAAAATTAAACATCGAAATGTCGTGAAAACACTAGAATAATTGAATTATTTCACCATGGATGATCTAATTTAAAAAAATTCCAGATCATCAACATCACTATCAAATCCTAAACCAAAATATAAAAATAAAATTATTTGAAATATGTCATTTTCATGTTCATTAAATTATAATGATTCTAGAATATAGATGATATTAAAAATATAATAATAAGTAAACCAATTTATTCAATTTTCCAGCTGGCCAAGAAGATATTGTCAAACTATTAGTGGCAAATAACGCCGCCGTCAATGTTCAATCCCAAAATGGCTTTACACCGCTTTATATGGCTGCCCAAGAAAATCATGATAATGTGGTCAAATTCCTTCTTGCCAATGGAGCAAATCAGAGCCTAGCCACTGAGGTATGTACTTTTTTCAACTTATAAATAATAGGTATATATATCTATGTATTTATTGTGCGATGTATCTTTTTTAAATAGGATGGGTTCACTCCTCTTGCTGTGGCAATGCAACAAGGTCACGATAAAGTAGTGGCCGTATTGCTGGAGAATGACACCCGCGGAAAGGTCCGTCTTCCAGCCCTCCATATCGCAGCCAAAAAGGATGACTGCAAAGCTGCTGCGCTTCTTCTTCAAAACGATCATAACCCCGATGTTACCTCTAAAAGTGGTTTCACCCCTCTTCATATTGCTGCTCATTATGGTAATGAGAGTATCGCGACATTACTTTTGAATAAAGGAGCTGATGTAAATTATTCTGCCAAGGTATATGATTAGAATTTAATCATCTATTATTATTAGTCATTATTTTAATTAATTATTTAATTTGGTTTACAGCACAACATTTCCCCTCTACACGTAGCTGCTAAGTGGGGTAAAACCAACATGGTCTCCCTTCTCCTTGAAAAGGGTGCTAATATTGACTCAAAAACCCGAGATGGACTCACACCTCTCCACTGTGCTGCTCGATCTGGACATCAGCAAGTGGTTGACATGATGCTTGAACGTGGCGCCCCAATTTCCTCAAAAACAAAGGTAACTTTCCCTAAAAGATATCTTAATTTTTTATATATTACAATTTTTAAAAATTTTGAAACTTTAAAATTTTAGAATGGACTTGCACCATTGCACATGGCCGCCCAAGGAGATCATGTAGATGCCGCCAGAATTCTACTTTATCATAGAGCGCCGGTAGATGAAGTAACAGTAGATTATCTAACTGCTCTTCATGTAGCAGCACATTGTGGTCATGTTAGAGTGGCTAAACTACTACTCGATAGAAATGCTGATCCAAATGCCAGAGCTCTAAATGGATTTACACCCCTTCATATTGCCTGTAAGAAAAACAGAATTAAAGTTGTAGAATTGTTACTGAAACATGAAGCCTCAATCGAAGCCACAACAGAGGTAAAAGAATCGGATAATATTATTCATGTAAACTGAACTGATCAAAATCATAAATATTTTTATTTTTATTTATTTTTTAGTCTGGCTTAACACCTCTACATGTTGCGAGCTTTATGGGCTGCATGAATATTGTCATCTTCCTTCTTCAAAATGATGCATCCCCAGATGTCCCAACAGTTCGAGGAGAAACTCCATTACATTTAGCAGCAAGAGCTAACCAGACAGATATTATTCGAATTCTATTAAGGAATGGAGCACAAGTTGATGCCAGAGCAAGGGTAATTTGTTCTTCTTATAGAATATTTATTTTTCCAACTATTATTATTTAATTAATGAAACAAGTGAGTGTTTTGAATTTTTGAATTTTTATTTTACCATACACTGTATGGCAAGTATTGTAATTTGAAAATACTATATATGTTAAGTTGAATTTTTCAAAATTTTGAATTAAATTTTCATGTTAAAATTGTGATTATTTATTTTTATAATTACTTTTCTATGAAATCAATTGTTTGAATTGGCCCTAGCTGTATCTATTATAGTCCAAAGCTGGTGACAAATTTTGACTACTGATTTGATACAACTAGCAATAATGCGTAATAAAAATTGTCTATGATAGTTGCATATGGCCAGTCTGGCTGGCTGTAGCAGGTGGACAGGTACTGCGCATGGTGAGAGTTAGGTAAAAAATATGTGTTAAAAAATATTATTGATTATAATTTCATTGTGCATCAATAATATTTTTAACACATATTTTTTACTTAACTCTAACCATGCAGAGTATTTGGTCCACCTGGTACAGCCAGCCAGACTGGCTATTCCCTATACAACTATCATGGACCGTACTATTAAGCATTATTGCTAGTTGTATCAAATCCGAAGTCAAAATTTGTCACCAGCTCTTGGACTATTACCTCTTGGAGAGGATTTCCATATAAAAGTTTCATTAATTTACTAATTTTACCATATTTGAACCAGAATTCTTTCTTGGTATGACCATTAAAGCCTAAATATATCCTAAAATGATTTCACCTCTAATAATTTCTTTAACATTCTTGTTTCCAGGAGCAGCAGACGCCGCTGCACATTGCTTCCCGGCTTGGCAACGTTGACATTGTGATGCTACTCTTACAGCACGGGGCTGCTATCGATTCGACGACGAAAGACCTCTACACTGCTCTCCATATCGCCGCAAAGGAAGGGCAGGAAGAGGTAAAGAAAATTTACGCAAGACGAATTATGTCCCACATCGATACTGAATATCAATTAGAGCGTTTCTGGCGCCGACAAAGCGAAATTCTTGTTTAAATAGTACATATATTGAAATTGATTTCCATTCAAAGATCTCCAAAGGTTTTTAGGAATGATTGAAATTTAATTAATTTTATATTTGAATTTATGCTTTGTAATGAAAATTCATGACGAAAACCCAGAAATTGAGTCCTGATTGTAGCCAGTTTGATTTTTTTTAATCTATATATTATTTGAGTGCATTTAGTACCTCATATTTAGTTCAGATTGAGCGTTTCATAATGAAATAAGAATCTGCCTGGACTCCTTTCTTTCAATGAAAAGTAAATTAGAGAATAAAATGAAATGAAATTAAATTCCCCAGAAGAATTTTCTCAGTAAAGACGATATTTTGTGTAAATAAAAATTATAAAGTATCTTCTTGTTAAATCACGATCAAATAGGAAAAGCATCATGATTCATTATCAATCTAGAAACTTCAATTCATTTGAAATGAATGGTATTGAGAATGTTTAAAATCTCTCGCCAATACATTGGTTCTGCTTTTTAAGAACCAAGGTCAAGAAATAAATGAGTATATATATATATATAAATAAAAAAAAATCGTTGAAAGAAATGAATCAGGACAATATTTTAAAGGCAAAAGTCGTTTAATTATTATTATTAATGTTTTTCTATAAGTACATCTGTTGGTTTAAATAATGGATCTATTTCATTCCTTAACTTTAAAATTCCATTCTTTTTATTGTATTACATTTGAATGGAATATTGAAATGGTTGTAACTTCTAAGCATCATTAATTCATGTACAGGTTCTAAAAGAGAATCCTTAGAAAAAGTAGATTCATTTTACTTTAAAATCGGGCCATAAAAACTAATATTTTTAAATTAGTATATTTTATAACTAATGGTAATATATATTACAATGAATAATAAGATAAGGCAACAGAGATCCTAATAAAGATACACGATCTATTGTCTTATTGTTAATTTACTTTGGAATTCGTATCATTTATATATCTAAATGACTTCCTTCCATGGGTGAAATTCCCAATGATTGTGATATGATAGACAACGAACCAACAATAATAGAACATAAATCATAAGACAAATTTTATTAATAGAATTAAAGTAAATATGAATATGTTCCATCATTGTTATTAATAGCTACTTCTTATCTATACAAAATTACATAAATTGTAAGCTTGCCAAGTGCCTTAATAAACTACGGTCTCTCAGACTGAGTACTTTAATCACATCTTTATAAAAATGAATACATATAAGAAAAATATCTAGGCTATTTGTCCCAGTCTTTCTTTTATGTTAAATTTTCTTCTTTAAATATTACTTATAACACCTAAATGTGAAGCGTTGCAGGTACAAAGGACGAACTTGACAGAATCCCTTTTAAAAGAAAAGGCGTTTTTATTTTTTGATCACAACTCAACATATATATTTATGCCAATATTTCCTTTATTATTTTACTATGCGCACTATAATCAAATATCGTATTAGTGCGAGATAGAATGTTTTTACTATGTTTTTTCGAAATAAGTCTATTTTGATAAAAAATTATGCGGTTAAGCCTACAAAATGACATCGAAAAAATAATATTTTAATAGATATTAATCATTTTGACTAAATGTCTGTTTCTGCGTTTGTAAAATACTTCGTGAGTTATCGGTCTTGCTCAAAAAACCAATTAGAATAGCAAAGTGAAAATACATATTATTTAATGTTTATATTAAGAGCTGATTGGTTTTTGTTTGAAATCGGAACTCTCATACTTAAAGTTTTTGAAATTAAATATATATATATATATATATATATCTTAAACAATCATTTTTAAAATGTTTGGGTATCTTAAATCCCTGATTTTTTTTCAATAAGTTTTAAGCCATTTTGAGATATTTAAAAATCTTAGTAAAAATACAATTTTTTCTGTGGGATCACATAACAATACATTGTATTTTTTGTATAATAGAATTAAAATCATAAAAATATAAATAAAGAAGAGACAGCCTGGTCATATAGACAAGTCAAGCCAAATAGCTAAGTCATTTAGATGGCTAATTTAGGGTACCTTAGTTTTAGTGACCTCGAAAAATGAAAAAAAATATTCTAATCAACAAATTTTTTTTTTATTCATATACAACTTAGAGAGTCTCTATTTTCCCCGAAATCTGCGACTTTTTGTCTCCTGGCATTTGAATGTTAAAAAGTATTGATATTCGCTCTTACTACTTCTTTAACTTTAAACGGTCAAAATTATGGCCTGCTTTTTTCAATTCTCATTTAATAAAAGCAAAAAGACTTATAATTTTCTGATGGTCGTGTTTGATAAAAAAAATCAATGTTGAGTCGGCCCCTGTACCTGCCACGTCTCATATAAAAATGTTATTTATCTTTATTTTATCTTTAAAGAATTTGATTATTTTATTAATACAATATTTTGTTGGAATGTTTTTTATTTATTAATTTTTTTAATAAATAATTTTGTTATCTTTTATTTGTTCTTCTTTTTGATTTTTTTTTTTTTTATTATTTTGAATTTTTCGCTACATTCTCTTCTGGTTGTTTTCTCCTTCATTGATTTCCTTTCAAGATAAGAGATGGGAAAACTATCCAATAATCCCATCATCATCATCATTATTCAACAATATCACCAACATCATCATCATCATCAACATCTTCATATTAGCTAGTTTATTATCATAGATCCAAAAAAGTTTAGACTTTGCTTACTGAGTTTTTCAATTATCTAAAGAGCATCATCTTTTTTTCTCAACGAAGATTTTTTATCTCTTGGAATTAAATGAATGTTCGAGGTAAGCATTCACTCCCTAAGGTTTTCCCATCTCGTAACATTTCTCTTGACGACCCTAAATGACGGGTTCGATTCCTTCCTTTCTTAACTCGTTGAAAGTCATTAACTAACAATCAGGATTGATCATTCATTGCTTATAAATATGTTATCAATTTCGCATAGATTAGACAACTTTTAACTTTTTCAGGTCGCGTCGGTTCTTTTGGAACATCAAGCTTCACTTACTGCAACAACCAAAAAAGGATTTACTCCGCTTCATCTTGCTGCTAAATATGGAAATATGAAAGTAGCAAAACTTCTTCTTCAACGAGATGCGCCTGTAGACGCTCAAGGAAAGGTTCGCTTTAAAATTAGATTTATTAATCAAATACACTCATATTTCTAGAAATATAAGTATATGATTTTCTAAAATTTCTCTTCCTTTAGAACGGCGTCACACCGCTACACGTAGCTAGTCATTATGACCATCAGAATGTGGCACTTCTTCTCCTCGACAAGGGAGCCTCTCCACACGCCACCGCCAAAAATGGTCATACACCACTTCATATCGCTGCCAGGAAAAACCAGATGGACATAGCCACCACATTATTGGAATATGGAGCTAAAGCGAATGCGGAATCCAAAGCCGGTTTCACTCCTCTCCACTTGAGCGCACAGGAGGGACACACCGACATGTCTAATTTGCTCATTGAACATCAAGCCGATATCAACCATAAAGCAAAGAATGGATTAACACCTATGCATCTTTGCGCTCAAGAAGATAGGGTCAACGTGGCTTCAGTTTTAGCCAAAAGTGGGGCTGAAATTGATAGCACGACCAAGGTAAGCATAATATATGTGAACATCACTATAGTATGCACCATACTATGTATACATTCCTAAGACTGATTTGACGCAACAACCAATCGCCTCCAATCCCATTATAAATCTCTCACTTCTTTAAAAGTCTCGCATCCCATACTCTTCATTGTCTGGGGAAAATACTTCCGCATACGTATTCTCCTTTTCCATTTCTTTAAAACACCACGTTGTCTATTCCTAAGCACTTCACCGTGTATTAATATGTGTCCTATTATCTGAGTTATATCTATATCTATATCTCTTCTTCGTTTTCAAATAATAAACAAGTAAAATGTTTCACCTAATTCTTTAAAAATTATTCTTCATTTTCTTTCATAATATTCCTTTTTACTAATTTCATTAAATTTATAATATAAGTAAATTGACAAGATTTAAGGAACCCTGGACTTTGGACGTTTTTCCAAATTTCTGAAGTATCGTAGTTTATATTTTTAAACCAGTAGGTATGATGCTTCTTCGGTGGTTGAGTTGTTTACTATAAGAGAAGGTTCAACCGAAAACATCTAGATTAGACATTTTTGATTTGATATTCTCATCAGAATACACAAAGTTAATAAATATTAAAATTTTAGGGGGAGGAGGGGGATCAAGAGGGTAGGAATGAATATCTGATTATAGTATTTTTTCAGTCTTTCTTATTATTCTCAAATCCAGTTAGTTTATTTTTTTTTTAAGTTAAGAGTTTTCAATCGATTTGATTAGGTACTGCCAAAGAAGCATCGGAAGAGAGTAGAAAAGCTATAAAAATATAATTTTTTCAATTTTTTAAACATCCTCAGCTCTCATGATTATTTTTATTACAGATACATTTTTTAAAAAGATTATAATCCGCATTAATATGATAAATTTTATAAAAATTTCTTTTGGGGGATATTTATCGTAGGACATATACTTACACATAATTTTTTTTCAAATTAAAAAAAAATCTGAATTTTATTAGAACGATTTGGTATTTATTAATTTTAAAATTTTGAAATGAAATTTATATATTAAATAAAAGTGTAAAAGATATTTCATTTTAAATTATATTGGATTTAAATTGCTATATTGTGTCAGCTAGCCATGTCCCCACTCTCCCGTGGGGTAGATTAAGCTTTAGTCATGACCGTGTGGTACAATCTAAGAAAAGTTTAAGAATCATTGTTCTATGCGTCACCTTAAAAATAATATCAATTCTAAATAAAAAAGCGAAAGTAAAGTAAATATCCTTGAAGAAATCATGTTCACTGATGCATTGAATTATTTATTTCACCTGCGCGTTTTGAAACGCCTAGTTTATGAGTTGCTTTCTGTCTTTAGAGTTGGAAAATAGTTCTTAAGCTTAAATGGAAAAGAAGATAATTGTTTCAGTTAATAATGTTTCGTAATTATTTGGTTCCAGGCCGGATATACACCACTTCATGTGGCAAGCCACTTTGGACACCTTCCTATGGTCAAATTTTTGTTACAAAACGGAGCCAATGTAGAATCTACTACCACCATTGGTTACACCCCATTACATCAAGCCTCCCAACAGGGTCATACAATCATTATAAACTCCCTTCTCGAAAATGGAGCACCACCTAATAGCCTTACAAACGTAAGTTCCTATTATTTTTTTTTAATGATAAGACTAAGAATCTGCAATACCTATAAATCAAGATAGAAATTCCATTCCTAAAAGAGTATATCATCTCCTTAGAGTGTAAACCTGCTAACTCACAATAAGAAAAAACAAACAAAATTTAATATTGTTGTTTTGTAAAGAAACTATTTTTCACATTTTTTTCTATAACTTACGATCGTAATTTTAAATAGCAGTTTTATTTTACTTGGACGATGCTGCATCTCTTTATCTTTCGAACGGTATTAATATGTCATATATGTGGAGAGGAGCCGACACCCGGTTCGGGTATGGCACTCGAAGAAGAAGATATGATAAAAAATGGATTTAGCAGGTTTACACTCTAAGGCGACGATATTCAGTGGTTGGAATAAAAACAAAGAGGTTTGTTGATTAAAGTTACGAGGAATTGAAAGTTGTTAGATTTAGGATAGGGAAAGATAGAAATTCATTTTCTAGAAATCATAAAGATATACAAACAAATTTGCCAATTATTTGCTTCGATTTTGGAAGAATTAATTACTTTATTTAATCAAAGGATTTGCCATTTTACTTTTTACAAAATAGGAAAAATGAGAAACGCTTCTAGAATGGAGGGAGTTTGTAATGATAAGAATAGAAGAAAGTGTTAGATCAAGTAAGGTGCAGTAAATCTTAATTCAGGACTGATTATAAGAAAGAGGAGGGATATTCAGCGTTGGGTTGTAGTTTAAGGTAAAGATCATAGGAATAAACAAATTGACAAATATTTATTTGGGTGATTTGTCTTCAATTTGATTTCGAAAGATTGTTGTATTGAAAAGTTTTTGTTTTGCCGAGAGTAGCAGAGTTGTTGATTCACAAAGAAAAACAAAGAGGTTGTCCTCTGCTTGATTCAAATAAACATACACACATATACATCGAAATTATATATCTGTATATATATTATATATATATATATATATATATAATATATATATATATATATCTATTTATTTGTTTGAGACTATAGTTTCGAAGACTTGGTCTTCATCATCAGTCTTTTTAATTATAAATATTATTTTTCATGGGGTCAATACCGTATGGATATTGAAAATTTTCGATCTTTACTTAGCTGGGAGACAATTAAAATTTTATTTGGCTATTTAGCTTTTCCCATGAAAAATAATATTTATAACTAGCTGACGTCACCTATCCCCTGGCGGGGAGCGTCTTGTTTTATGGTTAAAATTTATATAGATAATAGCTGACCCGACCACGCGTTGATTTGATTAAAAATTTAAATATAGTTAAAAAATAATAATAGTTTTGAAAATAAATTGAAAATGCAAATAATTATAGAATAGGTATTAAAACAGTAAATGAATTATATATTACTTGTCAAAATTGTTCCCTTAACCAAAAATAGTATTGACAGTTGAAATATTTCCAAAAAGCTATTATCGGCCATCTTGTTTGTTTTCTTTTACCCCCAGAGAGACGCTGGCGTTGTTTCCTCAAATTTTTTTTGCATGTCACAAGTGTGATATCTATAAAAACACTATATATATAAACACTCGTGTATTTTAATGGAATGTTGTGTGAAAACTTCAAAGAAATCGGTGAAGAACTTTCGGAGATCCTTCAACGTATCACTTAAGCGTTACAGTACATTTTTATTTATATAGATTAAAAAAGACTGATGATGAAGACCAAGTCTTCGAAACTATAGTCTTAAACAAATAAATAATATATATACAGATATATAATTTCGATATATATGGGTGTATGTTTGTTTGCATCAAGCAGAGAACAACCTCTTTGTTTCTCTTTGTGGCTTGTTGTATGTTTGCAAAATGGTGTATTTCTTGTAAATGGGGGTTTTATGGGATTATTAATTTTATTCTTTTAGAAGAAATGAAATAGAATATCTAAGAAAAAAGGGAGAGAGGGAAACGATTTTACGATGGTCCGAAGGATTAATGGAGCTGGTCAAGGCAGATATTCTTTAATGTTTTGATTCATATAAATCATTGGTTTCAAAGAATATTGTTTTCATGTTTTTTCTGAATCTTTATAGCAAGGACAAAGTGCACTTTCAATCGCGCAAAAACTTGGCTATATCTCCGTAGTGGAAACATTAAAGAAAGTGACGGATGCGCCGATTTCGCCACCCGGATCCGCCGATGAAAAATACAAAGTGGTGGCACCGGAATCGATGCAAGAAACGTTCATGTCAGATAGCGAAGATGAAGGAGGTAAATACTTATTCTTTATCATGGCCAATCAGAGTGGCGCGTGAGCTTTTTTTCCTGCTTCATCTAATTGCTTACGAAATTGAAAAATCATTCATTTTTTTGCGTAACTTCTCTTTTTTTAATGGTTTACTAACACTAACTCAATCTTGATCATTTGTTATTTATTATGCAACAAATAAATCAAATATGAATTTTCATTAAAGGTGTGTAAAAATAACTTGATATTGTCATTCAAATGACTTTATTATTCCTCTTCCCATCCTCTTACATTTAAATTTTTATCATTTTATTTCAATTGTATATCATTCAGAAAAAATTGCTATATTATTTGTCCAAATATATCAAAAATTATTAAAGTTATTTCTTATAAAATTCTTCTAAAACTTAAGTGAGTTAATTTTTTAAATTATTTTTAAATTGAAAGGTTTTTTAGTCACAAGCTAAAAAAAGACAATAATTTCAGTTAATTATTGTTGTCTCTTTTTTAGTTTGTGACTAAAAGAAACCTTTCAATTTAAAAATAATTTAAAGTTATTTCGATAAAAAAATTAATCAAAATCAAGACGTTAAGACCTAAAAAATTTATATTCAACATTCTGAAAATAATATTTTAAAAGATGCTTATTGGTATTTAAAAAAATATTTTACCCATGCTACGCTATGGATAAAGTAAAAAAAAATGTTGAGTAATCGACAAGTATGCATGTTCTAATTTCCATCAAAATTTAATCAGTCCTAAATAAAAAAACAACTTAATACGCTTTAATATTATTATTGGTCTCTGAACTAGAACGCACAGAAAATTAACCTATTCACTAACTAATGAACAATGGGGGTCGGGTTGGCCAAGCGGCTAGCGTACCAGCCTGCTAGTCAAGCGGGCCCGGGTTCGAATCCGACTCGAGGCACCCGGCTAAAAATCTGATCCCTAGATAGAAGAACAATTTAATAATAGTATCGTAAATTGGCTGATGACTAAAAATGCCGAAAAGCCAAAAAAACTAATGAACACAGTCATTTTGACAAAATAATTAAATGTACCTATTATTGGACTTACGATTTTTCCGCTCATTGTCTTTAAAAATGTCTGAAACGTAAAGAAAATTCATTTTCAATCATGATTTTTTCTGTCTGTGTGACTGTCTGGATTACGATTCCCACGAACTCAAGAAGGAAACCCGTAGAAAATTCCTTCTATAGCTAAAATGTTTGTATTTCCAACCTACCGACTCTTAAAAATTTTTTAGTTTTCCTTCCAATGCTATGTTCACTATAAAATATCTTTTCTTTTAGGTCTTAACGTCGTGATTTCACTTTTTTTTCATCAAAATAGTTTTAGTCGTTTTTGAGATATGTCCTATTTTGAAAGGCTAAGGGCCAGTTGTATGTCGGTTTGTAAAATCTTTGTTAAGTTGTCAAACGGTAAAACCTTAGTATTAACCTTGTGCTCTGCCGGATGGCCAATCAGATGACACGCACTTTGACGGATGGCCAATCAGATGAAAGTGCGTCTCATCTGATTGGCCATCCGGCCGGGCACAAGGTGAATACTAAGGTTTTACCGTTTGTCAACTTAACAAAGACTTTACAAACCGACATACAACTGGCCATTAAACTCGGCTCCCTCACTCACACTTCAAACTTTAGTTATGTGCTGTCTAAATGGGCTGTGTTCCGGGGGACAATAAAGAAAAACAATAAAAAAAAAGAAGATATTTCCAACAAACGAACCAAAAACATCGTATCTTGCACGATTAAAATACTTCCACATACTGCGTAATGATAGATTAAATAAATATTAAGGAGAAATTCTTAAGAGAATAATTAAAAATTTAAAAAACTAACTAATTTGTAAATTTGTTGTTTAATAAAAAGAGAGGTTGCGCAAATGTTTTTGAAAAAATAACATCTGTTAAAATATTTGTATATTAATAATATAATATTGTGATTAGCCTGGAGTTGGGTTGGCCAGACTTTACACGACACTTACAGATAGTTAACACGCTCTCTGATCGCACCCTCCCTTGTTCTCTTCTCTTGTCTCGCTTTGAAGGTTACGAGGTCTCGGACCCCAACGCGTTCGGGAAACCCGCTCACGCGCAGCACATCTATCTGCCCTATTACGAGGGTGAAATGCTTCTGACCAGTAAGTCCTCCCCGAACCACGTCCACCACCTCACATGCTTCACTCACTTCCTTTCTCGACCAAGCAATGTCTTTAACCAAAATCACACCTTAGTATCTTTCTCTTTTTCTTTGCTTTTCGTGAGTGGGTGTCTCGTATGTCTAGAATGCTTGAACCTTGCAAGCCCAGTCGATCTGGAAGATTATCTTATTCATTTCATTACCATAATCATCATCATCATCATCATTGATATTAAGAGAACTTCTATTTTTTTAATGATATTGATACAAAAGATGTCGTAACTAAAATGTGCAACCCCTGTAGTCCGGGAATATCCTTTTTCACCGTAAAGAACAAGGAGAGTAGAAAGCAATTTCAGGGATTGTATGGGAGCTGAAGGTACCCGAGGGTTTGTGAAGACTGAAGGATATAATTCATAAAGCGGTCCCTACACGATCATTCTGACTGTCAGTCTTGTCTAGGATTAACATTCCGATGTAGGGGTAGGTGTGATGGGCTGGTGAACGAGATTGACGGATTTCCAGATATTTTGAAATCAGAGCTTCAATTTTATGAAAAGGAGGGGAGATTGACAGTCTGAATGAAGCGTATAATGGTACCGTCATTCTTTTCATCGCTGTTTGTCACTGTAGAATTAACCAAAAAAACTTCAATCTGACTTTAGGTCGGAATGATCGTGTAGGGTCCTGCATGAATGAAGTAACGAATGACAGTCTGATTGATTCAATCTGACTGACAGTCAGAATGATCGTGTAGGGGCCGCTTAAGGATAAACGATGAGCTGTCTAAAGGTTTTGTTCATTCTGAGCGTTGGCGTTAGTTTAGAGAACATTCTCAAACTCATTAAAACCCTGGTAAATTATTCACTATTTATATAATTTATTTTATATTGAACTCTAATACTTGAGTAATTTTCAACCTCTTAAACACCTCTCAAATTCATTTTTTGTTATATGTTTTTATCCTGTGCCTGTCTATGTCTCTTTGCATGACTCGAAACTTTACTTACTTCTACCGAGCCGATTTTCTTTAAATATCTGCACACATGTTTACAATACAATAAAATATTTCCTCAATTTGAGGAATTAATAGAGAATAATATTAATTTAAACTTAAAATAATATAATGTCAACATTAACAAGAATACTTCCGGCTTACACGATTTATGAATAGAAAAGTATTTTCGAATTCACTTTGATAAATTTATTTCCAGCTAAAATAAAAGTATATATTAAAAACATACTTTTATTTAAAACTCTCTAAAAAGTAGAAAATAAATCATTCTTTAGTACCTGAAAAATTCCCATAATCAGATAATAACTAAAAATAAAAGCGCTCTTATTTTAATTAAATTTCATATTAAAAGTTGCTTTTATTTTTAGTCATGTGATTAGGGGGAACTTTTCTGGTAGATTTTTATTGCGTTTTGAAATAAAAGTCGGGTTTATTAAAAACTATTTTTTATATATTTTTATTTTTTATAGTAGATATCCTACTATTAGCACTCAAAGAGTGAAAAATGATGACCCTAAATAGACATTCGGAATGAATTAACTACAAGGTGTGTTATCTCATTGCCTTCCTCTGTATTTGACTAGGCACTCCAAATGTAATGAAATTTTCCCACTAAAATTTTAAAAAATGATTAAAATACAAAAAATCAACTGGTGTGTTCACCACACGATTTTCACATTTTCATTTAATTGAAGTCATCGGGACACTACTAATTTACACTCCCTTCCTTTATTTTTTTTTATTTTCTCAAAAACAGCTCTAACGATTTTTTAAAAAATTAGTGTATTTATCAAGTGTCATGAGTTAATAGTTCTGTCAAATTTTTAATTCCATTGAATTACAGGAAGGGGTTGTAATTTCGGAGTGCCGTAAAATAAATATTTTAATCGTTCATATCTCGTCTTCGGAAAGTCGCGGAGCCCTGGAATTTGAAACTTAAGCTATGTAGAGGCTACCCAAAGTATAACAATATTTTGTTTAAAATAGAAAACGCCGAAGTTGATGTTTACATACATAAGAATTTAACTCCCTTGCGTTTCGCAACCATGAGTCTCAGAGATACGAAATTCGAAACTTAAGCTTGATATAGTCTAGAAGGAGTACATCAAGCTTTTGGTTGAAATCCGAAGACCGGAAGTGGACAGACATTTACATTAAAGATTTTTAGTTTTTTTTTTTTTATTTTCTCAAAAACGGCTGTAACGATTTTTTTAAAAAATTAGTATATTTATCAAGTGTCATGAGTTATTAGTTGTTTCAAATTTTTAATCCGATTTAAATAAAGGAAGGGGGTGTAAAGTAGGAGTGTCGCGGCACGTACATACATACGTACGCACTGACCAATGGATTTTTGGCCTCTGGGGACCACAATTTTCGGCTTTATGTCCTAAATCTGATTTTCAACTATTAAAGGCATCGATTCCTTCCACCTAGAAGTTACAAAATTAAATGAACTTTTTTCATCCATGAGATACAAGCTCTCAAAGAGTCAGGACCCAGACTCGCAATACTTCCTCATTATATTCTATGAATATAAATGTGAAAGTAATAAAAAAGAACATTGTTTTAAATATGGACATGGGTAGGGAGTATTTATTCCTCGATGCTCAAATAATTGAAAAATAAAAAAATAATAATGTAAATTTTAATTTGGAAATAAAAATATTTTGTTCAAAATAAATGTAATGTATGTAATAAATTTGATAAGTGGAAAGATGAGATTAGCATTCTAGTTTCCTTTCCGTTAGGCTATCAGTGCCTTAGTAAATAAACGCAAAAAGTAAGCTCGTATAATATTATGTTAAAACATAAAAGACTTGTAAAACTTCTAGGCTACCAGTATCTCGTTTCGGATAAAATGCATTTTTGGAAAAATTAAAAAAAAATTTAATAGACGCCTAGGATCGATAATTTATCATTGATCCAGCCAGTCCTTAGTTAATCGCGTACTGTTTAATGCTTTTGATATTTTTATATGATTTGAATTCAATCTATTAATAGTTTTTAAAGAATTTGATGTTGGTACTTGGTGAAACATTTTTTAAAATTGGATAAAAAAATACTTGGTAGGTTTCACATTAAGATATAAAATAAAACGAATTTATCTTTGAGAGTCTTTAATCTCGATAGATATATTTCGGGTGGCTAACCCATCTCGTCAGTTACTTTCTGTTGCTCCTGAAGATGGGTTAGCCACCCGAAATATATATATCGAGATTAAAGACTCTCCATAAATAAATACGTTTTATTTTTATATCTTGATGTGAGGCCTACCAAGTATTTTTTATCCAATAATTTCAATCTATTAAAATAAGTTCAAATCCTCAAACTGATCTAAGAAGCTATTAAAAAGATTTTAGGCTTAAAATTGTTAACTATTAATAAGTTATCAATATGTTTCTCTTTAAGCTTAAACCAGTACAAATAGAAGTTAGCTAATAATATTAATCCATGATGATGATGAAAAGTATGATAAAAATCTAAAGTGCAAATTTTGTATTTTAAAATATAGTAAAATAAATTGTTTTAGCCGAATGTGATTATTAAAATTACATCAATTCTAAAGATCGACTTGGTTATCAATGTTGTTTCTAGAACAATATCACTTGCTAGACATAATAGATATAAATACTACTAGACTGGAGTAATTATATCTAAAATTTCAAGCGAATCATGCATTTCATTTCTCGCTTCATCCTCTCTTGTTGTCCAAGTTACTGTGACAAATTGCTCCATTTGGATTACATACTTGTTATAAAGTTTAGTGTAGAAATGAATCCAAAAGTACTTTGGCTTTGTATTTTGGAGAAAGATTCTTTTCATTTTCCTAATCCAATCATAAGATCGTTTTTCTCTACCAGTTATAAAGTGCTGCTTGAAAAATGAAGATTTGTTTAAATTACTTTCTAAATGAAATGGAGATATATTATGCAAGTGTGCATGGATCAAAATTTGTGCTTTTCATATAATGCTTTTTTGTACTGTGAGGATTCGCAGGAATTCAATGGGTTGGAGCATGGAGTAAGCTGCTTAATATCCGATGTTCTCACTGTGTTTTACTCTTTGCATTTCTCCAAATAGGATTGGATGCATTTAATTTTAGAAACTTTAATTACTATAATAATGTCTTAATTTTATTATTATTATTTTTTATTTTTAAAAAAATAGATGAAATAGTAATAAATACATATATTGAAGTTGAAAAGGGATGATCTGAAAGTTTTTTCTAGCTAGAATAGTGAAATTAGAAAATTAATTCAAATTTTCTAGTTTTTTCGGGAGGCTACGCTTCAACTTTCGAGCGGCTCCGAAATAATACTAGAATATTATATTTTCAGTAAGAATGTTACTTAAAATAATCATCTAGATTTCTAGATCAATAATAATACCTGCCAATATATAAAAACTAAAATTAGTTGACACTAATTTTTAACGTTTTTAATATATACTACAATTACAATTAAATTGCAATAAGATTCTTAATTTAATTTAGAAATTTTCATAATTTTTTCTTTTTTATATATCATGATAATTGTGCAATCTTTACTCATTATTTTGATAATTTGGAAGATTTGCCCATTATTTTTTAACTTCTGGTAATATTATGAAATTAATTATAATTGAAAAGTTTTTATTTTGCCGAGAGTAGAGAGTTGTTTATTCATAAAGAGAAACAAAGAGGTTGTCCTCTGCTTGATGCAAATAAACATACGCACATATATATCTATATATATCAGTATTGCTTGGATTTTGACCCCATGAAAAATTATATTTATAATTAAAAAAGACTGATGATGAGGGCCAAGCTTTCGAAACTATAGTCTCGAACAAATAAATAATATATATATATATATATATATATATATATATATATATATATATATATATATATATATATATATTGATATATATGTGTGTATGTTTATTTGCATCAAGCAGAGGACAACCTCTTTGTTTCTCTTTATGAAAGTAATTATAATTTTATATACTCTTGAGTCACTACTATACGTGAACTATCATCAATTATTTATTGATGCACCTAGAATCATTCAAGCTATAGAACCTTAGTATCCCGATATCGATTGTAGTAACAGCAGTAGTAGATAGGGTGTTTAGTTAAATTGCTTCAATAAGTCTTTCAGACTGGATTGATTAATCATAGCTACATTTATTAGATCTTAAAGACTGCTTTAAAAGTAGAGACACATTGTGATTTTAAGAATTTGTAATTATTTTTTTTTTTAATTTCGTCATGGATGATCAAATCTAAATCAACTTTCCACGTTATTATGATAATTGTATTTGTAATTTATGTATTTATTCAAAATTACTATCGTTTGAAAATGAAAATGAAATACTCGTACTTCCTATTTTAGTAAAAAATCTTTCAATTTTCAATCAATTTAGAATAGAAATATCTAGGTATGGAATGAATGTTTAAATAAGTATTAAATTCTAAGGAATAAATTCAAGATTGTATCTTCTGCAAAATATAAATATTTTTCAGTGAAAACAAAGATTTAAGCATCTTTTTGAGTGTCTTTTTTTGAAAAAGATGGAAATTATTTCAAAAATCAACCCAGTATATAATATTATTAAATGAATTTAACTTTTAAGGACATCATAGATATTAGAGAAATATTTTTACATTGCATATCAGAGAGGTTCGTCTCTTAGGAATCGAACCCAAGCGCTAACTAAGCCTGCCGGTCTTAAGGGTTTGGCTACTGGCCCAGCAGGCTTAGTAAGCGCTTGGGTTCGATTCCTAAGGGGGCCAGTCAGACGTAAACCCTTAAGACCGGCAGGCTTGGTTGGCGCTTGGGTTCGATTCCTAAGGGGACGAAGCTCTCTGATATGCAATGTAAAAATATTTCTATAATATCTATGATCTCCTTAAAAGTTAAATTCATTTAATAAATATTTTTATTTATTTCAGACAATAGTTTCAAAAGCTTCACTTCACCTTCAGTCAGTTCTCCGAGTTACTTTATTCGTTTCGAAAAACGATTCATTTATGTTATTTATATAGCCATGTGAAATTAGACTGAAGATGAAGGCAAAACAGTCGAATCTATAGTCTCAGATAAACAAAAATATTCATGATTAAAAACGTCCTTATATTGAAAATTTCATTCAGTCGCTAGTAGAATTTTACATTCGTGTTTTTATAACAATAAAATTTGATTGCTTAGCAAATACCGAGGGGTGAGCCGGGGACCTAATATCGTGTACACCTACTTCCACTTCTACTTTCATTTCCAAGTAAAAGACAATAGATGAAGGGGCAAATTCCAAAATAATTCCACATAATTCCAAAGACGTGTACACCTAATTCCAATAGCGGTTCACCCCTCGGCAAATACCTATATGTCAGAGGGATTTTGTCTCTAGGGTTAAGCCAACTACCCGGAAAGCTAGTTTGTTACTTGGGTTCCACTCCTAAGCGAGAAGGGGCGAAAACTTCTGACATGTATCAAACATATTTAATAAGATTTTTGATTCTCGGTCTTTAAATTCTTGGCAAAAATATTTATATTAAGCAAAATATTCAATTTTTTATTTCTTTCTTTTAAAATTAAACAAAATTCTGCTACTTTTGGCAAAATACAATTTCAAATATTTTATTTTTAAAATAATATAAAAAATAAAAAAAAATTATTAAATCGTATTTTTTTCATGTTTCATCTTTAAGTTGAAACTAAGCTCTTGGTGTCTTTTTGTGCCTGTTCAGATAGACAGTTCTATGATTTTTTTTCGTAGCGGGTTAACGTAGAAGATATTCACTCTTCCACAGATAGTCTGCAACCTGCAAGTAGATTCACCATTAGAGAACATAAAACACATAGCTTACAGAAACAGATAAACAGAACAAAATATAACATAATCTTGAGGACGGCATGAGCGAAGATTTTTTCTGAAAACATATATTATTTTTTGAGCTTAATAAAATTCATGTAAATTTTTCTTCAATTATAGGAGAAGATACCATGTTAGGCGATCAACCGTATCGGTATCTTACAGTCGATGAAATGAAATCCCTCGGAGACGATTCCCTTCCAATTGATGTCACTCGTGATGAACGAATGGATTCCAATAGAGAAATGACGGGTGAGGATATTTTATTATTTCTATAAATATATCCAAAATATATACAGGGTGGGGCGTGGTCACTTCCTTATTTTAAAATATCATAACACAAAATGTATTGCCGGTATCGATTTAATTTTTTTTTTCTGTATACAGGGGTATATTTAAAGTTTTATTTCATTAGGTGTTAAAAACGACATCTCGAAGGTGGTCACCGTCCTCGTCAATACACTGAGATAGCAGAATTTGGAAATTTCTGTCCACTTTTTCCACTATATCTGTGCCTATGTCGGCAATATTCTTCAACTGACCAAGGATCCTTGGACGATTCGTGTAAACCAAAGATTTAAGGTAGCCGCACAGGAAATAGTCACATGGGGCTAAATCTGGGGTTCGCGCTGGGTACTGATGATCGCCCATAAGAGAGATGAGCCGTTCGGAGAAATGTTTCCGCAAGAAATTCATGGAAATTGGTGCCGTTTGATCCGTGGCGCCATCCTATTGGAATCACACATCCCCCACATCCATTTCTTCGAGTTTGGGTAGATAAAACTCTTCAATCGAAAAAGTGGACAGAAATGTCAAAATTCAACTATCTCAGTGTATTGTCGAAGAATGTGGCCACCTTCGAGATGTCGTTTTTTAAACCTAATGAAATAAAACTTTAAATGTTCTCCTGTATAGAGAAAAATAATTAAATCTATACTGTCAATACTTTTTGTGTTATGACTTTTTAAAATAAGGAAGTGACCGCGCCCCACCCTGTATATTAATTTGAAAATTTAAAAAAGCGAAAGTTTATTTTATCAAAAAACACTTTTTAAAAGTTGTTGTCCGGAAACAAGAATACCTTCTTTTGCGTTATAAATAAATATACTTTAATGTAAATATTTTTATATTCGAGGTCAAATAATTATTACTTGAGTGCAATCCTCTATTTTTAATTTTATTTTTTTTAACGATTGAATACTAATATTTCTAAACATTTCAGCACCTCCAACGGCCGTCGATGATACAATCAGTCCTCAACATATCAAAGATAATTATCAGCAATTCGCACCAAACTATACACCAGACAATGTAGATATAGCCCGGCATCCTATTCACATAGGGTATGTATTTATTTCTTTTTTGAATCACATACACTTGACTTTTGCTAAAATTCATTTTTATTTGAAAAATAAATAATAATTTTGTTTTTATTTTTGTTTAATTTGATATTTTTTATATTAATATAGTAAAAAAAATTTTTAAAAAACTGCATGACAAATTAAATTGCTTTTTTGAATTCTCCTCCCTAAACTAATGAAATAAAATACATTTTACTAACTGTGTTTTTTTCATTTATTTAAAAACAAAACAAAAACACCAAAGGAAACTTCATTGGAAAAAGTAAGTAGATTTTGTTATTTTTAAAAATATTTTATTAAATTCTTCACTAGCTGTTTAATGAAATAATCTGAATTTATTATAAAATTAAATAGAATATAGTACCTACTTTTTAGTAAAATATAAAAACAAACAAAAGAACACTAAAAAATTTTAAATTTGAAACTTTGCTGTTCAAAATGATGTTCAGATAATTAATTAAATTTAAATATAAAATTATTTTACTCTCACATAATTAAATTGGAAAAAGCTACTTCTGAAGTACGCATATTTAATAATCTAGGGAATAACGGTACTTTATGCACATGTACAGTCAGGTCGAATTGTTTTGTCCATGATTGCAAGGTAGGCAACCTAGAGTGCAGCTGACGTGAATATAATTTAATGTTCATATACCCCGAGGGGTGAGCCGCGACCTAATATGCTGTACATCTACTTCCACTTGTACTTCCAAATATTTCCAAGTATTTCCAAATATTTCCAAGTATTCCAAATATTTCCAAGTAATTCCAAATATTTCCAAGTAATTCCAAATATTTCCAAGTGCTTCCAAATATTTCCAACTGCTTTCAAATATTTCCAAGTACTTCCAAAATAGTTCCAAAGAGGTGTACACCTACTTCCAATCGCGGATCACCCCTCGATATACCCTAGGTTGTCGCAGGCCACCATGAGAATAACTATTTACCTTGACTGTATTATCTTTTCATCTAAAAATAATAATTATTTAGTTAGATAAAGAAAAGACCAAACGAAAGTCTAATTGTCACAGTATTGAAGTCATAAAATTTCAATTAATGTTTTGATAATTTTTTTAATTGGTAAAAATCTGTTCTTCAAGTTTTCTCGTGAGCTTCTTGGTGGATGCCCGTGGAGGCGCAATGCGCGGTTGTCGTCATTCAGGTGTTCGAGTGATCGTACCACCCCGAAAAGCTGCAATGCCTATGAGGATCACATGTAGATACTTAAAACGTGACAAACTCACTCATCCACCACCTCTAATGGAAGGCGAAGCTTTGGCAAGCCGAATACTCGAACTTGGGCCAGTCGGGGCCAAATTTCTTGGGTAATTTTCGTTATTTACTAATTCAATATTTAATGAAAGACAAATAAATGTGTGATTTTTCTTTTAGGCCTGTTATAATTGAAGTCCCTCATTTTGGTTCTCTCCGAGGAATGGAAAGAGAAATTGTTATACTTCGTTCTGATAATGGCGAGACATGGAGGGAACATACTGTGGAGGCTAACGATGATACAGTTCAAGATGTGCTCAATGAAAGTTTTGAAGGAGAAGGTAAGACCTCAATGAATATTGTGATTATATTTCAATGTCTAACGGTATCACGTCATCTTTTCAGAACTCTCATCTTTGGAAGATCCTTCTTCTGGAAGAATGACCCGAATATTAACTAGTGATTTTCCACAATATTTCGCTATTGTATCCCGGATTCGTCAAGAGGTCCATGCCATCGGTCCTGAAGGAGGCATGGTCTCGTCAAGTGTCGTACCTCAGGTGCAAGCAGTCTTCCCCCAAGGGGCTCTTACCAAGAAGATCAAAGTTGGCCTTCAGGTAAACCTCTTCAAACCAAGAAAGGGTGCGTCCGCCGGGATGCTCAAGAAAATTACCGTCAATCATATACCGAAGAAAAAACGATTTTCCCTTATTTGGTAGAATTTTATCAATCCAATATCATTATTTTATTTTTTATATGATTTCAATGAAAAGTAAATCAGTAATTTTGACAAATTAGATTTCAAAACAATTTATAATACCCGTAAATTTTTAGTTAGTTAATTGAAGTTTAATTGTTTTTTGATTACATAATGACAATGACATTCCAATGCTATTTTTAAAAAAATCAAGTTAATCAATATCTGAATTAAATGAAAACGGAGAGAAAAATTTTAAATTAATAAAAAGATGAGTTTGAAAAAAGAAAAAGTTTTATTGAGAAGTATTTGAAAAAAATAATAATAATTTCAATTTCAATTATGAAAAATAATTTGAGAAAAAATTTAAATCATTAAAAGGTTCACTTGTTTCAAAATTATCATTAAAAATTAATTGAATAAAGGAACTTAGGAGACAACATCACTTGTATACTTTAAATCAAACCTTCTTAGAATTGTCATCGATTGTGGATTGTGTCAGAATTTAGGGACACCTTAGGATTGTTATCGGTTGTGGATTGTGTCAGAAGTTAGGTTGATAGGGGATAACAAAAGTTTTTTTCATGTCCACTCAACTTCTTACCCTATACAAGGCTCAAATTCGTTCATGTCTTGAATATGTCTCTCAAGTGTGGAGAGGTGCCTCCAATCATTCTCTTGCCACCCTGGATGAAATTCAGAGGCGAGTTATCGGACTAATATAAGATTCAGTCTTAACTAGCTCACTCGATTCCCATTCTTATATTTTTGACTGGACCAAATATAAATCTGAAAATTTTTCTATTATATCTCCTCCAAGTGTCCTCGTCTTAACTATTTATTACAAATTATCAAGGTTCATATTCCAAAGATCAACTAAGGGCGGGTTTTATCAACCACTGGTCAAACTTAGGTATATTTTTGTTGGCTAACCGAGATATGGCTGCAACTGTGAAAAGTTAATGGTCGCAATCTGAAAGCTTTTACTTAAAGTCTAACTTGACTTTTAGTTAAGTCTAACTGGAGGAGGAAATGCTGGTCCTAATGTTTTTAAAGCGGTTTTAAAGCGGTTTTAAAGCTTTGAAATCAGTGATCGCACTCAATATTAATTCTCTTCTTCTCAATCGTTTTGCTTCAATCACTGCTCGTGATCCCCTTTCTATAGATAGTTCATCGGGTAAATAATGTGGCTGTACTCTCTTCTAGACAGCAGTTTTGTATTGATTACTATTAATACTAGTAACTAGTTATCAACATCAAACTGGTTACTCGCATTTAATGACATTAATTGACCATTGATTCGGTGAAAAACAAGAACTTGATTCTCATAAGCGCGCGCCTCCCCGATTGAACTCCATGAAAAATAAAAACAGACCAGTTTTCGAGAACTATTTCATATTTGTCAGCAATTTACGTGATTCTATCCAGAGCCCAAGTTTTTATTTCAAAACAAAATTATTTATTAATCTTCAAAATAGCATTGAAATGTCTAAAAAACGATGTACCTATATATAGTTTGAAAAACCTAGAAAAAGAAATCTTTGAGTAGACACCGCATGGTAACAACTACCAATCATATTCTGAGAAGACTTCTTTAGCCTATTAAGAAAAGAGTTTCATTCTTAATCGAAGAAAATTTCTTTTCATTCCATTGTTTTTTTTTTGCATAAAACTGGCGACATATTTCTTGTAAGAAATTTAATTATTGCCAAGTTACAAATAATAAATCCTTTTATTGTGCATGGATTTTAAATAAAATTTCAACAAATTCAATGTTTAAATTAAAAAAAAAAATAATAATAATAATAATAACATAAAATAAAAAATAAAAATTGAAAGTGAGGATCGATCCTTAATCGAGCATGTTATTATCCACTTACGGTGACAAGATATCATTTATTTCATCATGATTCCTTCAAATGTTTGATGCATGACCTTTCTCCGTAGTTGTAGTGCATGTAATTCAAACTAACGATTTTTCATGAAATAATTACAATATATTTTTATAAATAACCATTTTTTTAAATGAATAAAAAAAAATAAAAAAATGAAATGTAAAATCTTAGACAGAGAAAAAAAAATGTGTCTAAAATGATTATAAATTTAGTACAAATATGCTAATTAATAAAAGGTTAAAAGAGATTGTAAATTATTTGGGTTAAATGGATTTCAAATGAAAGGAGGCCATAGTAAACGCCAGTAGGGTTTCCCATCTATCTGGCTTCTTGAAAATTATCTCACTTGAAATTTTATTATATATAAATATACTATATATAATAATATGATCTTTATACCTTTTAATATAATTAAATTATTTTTCTTAATAATTAGATTATTCAAAGAGAAAAGAATAGATAAATTGTCCCTAATGAAGATTAGGGGAAAGTGAAAATACTTAAAAACAAAACTGCCAAATTTTAAAAATGTTAAATAGAATTATACATATTTAATATAATTATTTAGATGCTTTTTAGACCTGAAATAAATGCGCAGCCTATATCGTGCCATAAAAGTACAATAATATAGCTTTATAGAGATTTTTCAATGTGATTGATTAATATATAAGAATAAAATATTTATTTTATAAAGGAAGGAAAAATGTTGAGCACATGTTTGAGAGTATATATAAATATATACTGATAGATTTTTGCATGTGTCTATATTTGATAACTAGTTAATTGGAATAGAAAATTCTATGGCACTTGTTATAAATTCCAAGAACGTTTTCGTTGAGGGGGAATACGTGTAAACAAATACTAAAATCAAATATCAATGACGTCTCAAATCTTAAATAAATCTTATAAAGGATTATTATCAAATTTAAAATTTAATTAATTTAAAGGCTATTTATTATTGGAACAATAAGAATAATAGGAATTGTACATTCGAATTCATTTAAAATATTTTGTTAATTGGCTTGATACCTACTTGGTAAATCATTCTCTTATTAGATGTATTTAACCATCTTAAAAATTCTTTCGGACTCGAAAAAGTGCAGAATGGTGAAATTAATTAAACTAGTAACAATATTTTTAGGATTTCCACAACATTTCAGCTTCTAATTATGAACTATCCTCAAAAATGTTAGACATACCTAATCTTTGTTTCTTTATGCATTAAAAAAAACTCCCTATGTAGAATAAAATTTATAGGCTTAATTTATTCTGATAATTTGCTTACTAAATAATTAATACACTCTTGCGCTTTCATTTTTAACCTTTATTAGGAAAATGGATATATAAATGAAAGTACAATTATTTCTTTCCATGGCTAATGGCGCCTAAGTGCTCGTACAAAGAAATACATTCTTTATTTAAATGCCGACATCTTTATTAAATTGGTTATATTACATAAATTAAATAGATCTGGGATTACGATTAGGTGTCTAATAAACGTAGGTACTATTGTTGTGCCTTCTTTGCGCGTTCAGCAACAAGTCAATGCGCATAGTTTACAGTCGCAAATTAATAGGAATTAATGGTTTGGTACACGTACTAAAGCTAAGGTGAAAACTAAGGCATCGTTAGAGTCAATTCAAATCAACATGTAAGAATGCATGCACTATTGGCTTGTTTGAATGCGTTATATAGAAAAGCTAAAATGTCGGAGGAAACTTAAAAATTTTGATTAATTTTCTAGTTTCACCAGAGGTTTGCCAACCATTGCATCAAACAAGATATCATATATATTAACTTCTGGAGATATATAGTCATATTAGCATAACTTATATCAAGTCACAATTAACCAACTTTAAATAATTCTGATATGGCGATTTTTTCTAATATTAACATATTTTTGACCAGCTATAATCTGATCCCTACACCAAAACAATTCCACAAACATACTTATAGAAAAATAAATCACCCTAACTTTGTCGACTGGCTAATTGCGCATTTAGTTTCCAAGGCCAATAAAAAAAAAATTTAAATGTAAATAAAAATAAGTTTATGATAAGTAATACGATAATAGGTTTCAAAATTTCGGTGCATTTGGCATGGCAATTTCCCTAACACAATAGATACTAATTTGATAGTGTTTGAATAATTTCACTTAAGGTAGTTCTTTCACAAATTCAAAAGTTCAAGAAGTCTTCGAAAATCGGAATAGAAGCCATTAAAAGCATAATAAACACAATGTCAAAATTTGAAGACGATTTACCACAGCAAACCTGAAATAATTGCAATTAAAAATGGTATTTTGTGCATATGTTAGATTGGGAAAGGGTGTGAATATGATCTTTATTTTATTTTTTTTCATTGAAGGACTTTCACCATCTTGATGAAAAAAAAATTATTATTTTAGAATAATATATACGGAGTAACTTAAAAAAAATTAAAATTATTTACCTTGTAGCTTTGATAAAAAATAAAAAAAAATTAACATATTTGGGCGATTATTTATAGTGGAGGGGATATAAGAACAGTCGCTTGGAAACGATCCATTCATAAAGAGGATTTAGTAGTGTGAGAAGTACAGTCACGTTAAAAAACATAACCTAAAATTTTAGCACCGTTCTAGATTGGTTACGAGGCTAAAACTTTTTGTGTGGATTGTCGCGAAAGAACTACCTTAAGTAACTTCCAAATCGCTAAAAAAATAAAGATTGGCCAACCATTATCTTTACATCGTGATGGCAAATAAAAATATTGTCATGAAAAAATAATTATTTCAAGTTTGGCAATTAAAAAAAAAGAGATTAAAATGACGTTTTAAATAGAAGTTTTTATACAAGAGTGGAATTGTCAATAAAAAGTGAAAACATAAATTGCATGTAAAAGTTATTCAATAGTAAATTACTTGCGATGATACTTCACACCTATGCAAGCACTTTGAAGGAATCTTTCCATCAGGAAATTTCACTAAATTTTTATTTCTGAAAAGATGGGCACAGATTGCATTTTGTCACTTGCAAGATAAATAATCCGTCCAAAAAAAAGAGAAATAAATAAATAAATTGCTGAAGAGAGTCCAAATTCTTGAATACAACGAGCAAGAAGACGTTCATTTCTCCCTCAGAATGCTTCTCTTCTATACATCGGTGCATTTGCAACATTTTATTCCCCCTCTAACATTAACGTTCCCGGAATGCAATGCTTTAAAAGTGTGCGAGTCAGCTCAGATTTCTCTGCTTTAACTAACTAACGCTTACCAGTATAAATGATTGGTTTTTGAGCTCTCAAAATCAATCCCTAATATGCTTAAGAGAGGTTTCTTCTTCTGAATTCGACATTTTATTATTTTCCGTCCTTTATAATCTATGCAAAGAGTGAGGTTCTATCAAGCGAAATATCTAATATAATTAACTCTAGCACTATCTAATAGTTAAGCAATTTATAACAGCTGTAATCAATGTTTTTAGTGCCCAATAAATTTAGTTAAAATCTAACTAGCATCAATCTGGTGATGGTTTTTTTTTTACAAACTTTCAATCACCCACTCCTTGGCGTTTAACATCACAAAGACTAACATCAGAGGAGTTTTGGTTGTTGTTGTTGTTCTTTTTGTTTTATTATTTAATTTTCCCACTAACTCTTTATTTAACTAACTTTATTGGGCTGAAATTATGAACACATGCACTTTAGGGTTGGATTTGCCGGCAATGCTCTTCTTCATGACGTCTTCAGGATATCATTTATGTTCTCGCATTATCATTTTCTTTCTTCTAAATGTTGCATCTTTGTGAAATAGCTCTTTTTATTTTAATTTTTATTATTTATTATTTTTTGTTTCTTAATATTATTTCTCTTTTCTGCCCGGCTCGCTTAAACTGCTTCAATGAATGAATGCACCTGCTCTTCTGATTTGCTTTTGTGATGTTAATTTATCCCACCTTTCACCCTCTCACATAACATCATCTAACAAGCAAACGATGTTATTCATTGATACAAAACAATACAATGAAAAAAAAGAGTAAAAAATTTCAGCATTGCTTTATAACATTACTTTATAACATAACACATTTTTAAAATATTCCGCCGAAAATTCAGCAATTATCAAATTATCTTACAAGAAAATGTCCCTTCATTTCATTTAAGGTAAGAATTTATCATATTACATGCATATTACATATAATTTAAATCATAATACATATGATTATTTCATCATATGAGAATTTTCAATACTATAGATTTCAACTATTTATTTTTTTAGGTCTGATTATTCTATCATATAAAATTTATAAATATAAGATATTTGTCAGTTAAAATTATTTAGGGATTTCAATTTTTTTTTTTTTCAAAGAAATTTTTATCAACCGTGGAAGATAATTCTTGATTTCAAAATTTTCATCAGAAAAAAATAATCTCAAAATTTCTTTCAGGAATTATTTAAACAATCATTATTAAAGATGCCTTTTTTAATGTCAGATTTTCTTCACAACCTGAAAAACAATTAATAATAATTAATTAAGTTTGCAGGTACTTGGACAGGTTTTGAGAGGTAAATCAAAAAATTGTCATTGATTTTTGCGACGTTTCGCCAGCTTTATTCTGGCTTCATCAGGCTTCTCAATGAATATGATTAATATATCAAAACCTGTCCAAGTACCTGCAAACTTAATTAATTAAGTAATATGGACGCTATGGACTTTAATAATAATAATAAAAAGTAAAATTTATAAAAGATTCGGCGAGTCTAGATAACTTAGCTTTTCGTAAAACAGTTCGCGTTCTTTCACTTTATTATAGATACTACCATTACTTACATTTAGATTATATTATAGTCAACAATTTCCCTAAAAGTCTCATTTATATGAAATTCTCCATTATCTATATTCTATACAATATAAAATACCTTTTCGCAGTCATAATTTGAAATAAATTGAACAAAATTCATTCATTTATTCCTATGACTTCCAGAAAATGGAATTTCCTTTCGGCTTTCTTATTCAATAATTTGAGACACAGTTCCCCCAAGTATCTTTGATTTCGACCCAATTCTTGAAATCTCTTAAAGAATTCAATAGATCCTGTACCTTCTTGCATCTTTATCATTAAACTAAATAAATAAATTGAAGAATTTTGGATGAAACTACTTAGACTGTTTATTTTCTATGTGATATTCTCAGCATAATTTCCAACTTTTTAAATCTTAATTCTAGAATAGTCTTCTAAAAATTTTAATCCTTTGGTTTGGAAAAAAATAGTTAAACACAATTTATTTCGATTTAAATATTGGCAAACCTGTAAGCTAGCGTTATTCTAACCAAATGTGTAGTATCGGTTGCCTAGCATAAAGGCGACACAATAGTGTTTTCTTCAGTCATTAAATTAATGTTGGATCGAGTGGATTAATATATTAATATTCAAAATTATTAATTAAGTAAGTTCGCAGGTACTTGGACAGGTTTTGATGTGTAAATCAAAAAATTGTCATTGATTTTTGCGACGTTTCGCCAGTTTTATTCTGGCTTCTCAATGAATATGATTAACATTAATATACAAATCTGCACATATTTTGGAATAAAATCAATTGTAATTATTTCTCTTTTCTGTTTAGAACAATAGTCAATCCATTTAAAAATAATGATTCATATATGAAATCAATGACAATTTTTTGATTTACACCTTGAAAATCTGTCCAAGTACCTGCGAACTTACTTAATTAATTAAATAATATGGACGCTATGGACTTTAATTCAAAATTATTTTCAAATATCTAGAAATACAAGGATGAGAGCTAGAACTAACTTTAAACTTAGAAATGCATTAGTTCAAAGATTTTTATTTTTTTATTTGACAAGCTTTTTTTTCAACAAAAGTGGTATAAAAATGCTAAGAGGGCCAAGAATTAAAATTCGCTTTAACAATCAGTCTTCATCTTCCAACGGGTTTGTTGATTTTTTTATCTAATTTGACCATGAAAAATTTATGGGTAAAAAGTTGGGAAACTTAAGGCACACACTACGAATTCTTTATAAACCACAGAAGAATAGGCAGCCAAGCTTTCTAAATGACAAACACAAGCAGTTACTAATTTTGCAATAAGCTTAAGACAACTCGAGCGAAGTTTGAATACACTACTTTAGGAACCACGAAAAAGCATCTGCATCATCACATAATAGTCCATGGTAGTATCTATAAAAGTTAATTTTTCTCTGGAGATTTTCATAGAGTTTCAATTAATTTGGATCATCATTTGCCCATGACTTAAACCACAAGTAGAAAATTTGCGTAAAAATGAGAATAATTATTATTGAAAAGCCATTAAATAAAAAAATCATAAATAGAAGTTCCAAAAAATATGAAATAATTTTTAGTATATTCTGCAGATTTCAAATGTGTATTTTTGTTTTATTTAACTTAACATTTTAAAGGTGGAAGAATACTCTTAAGCTTGAATTATCCACCTCTTAGGCCCAGCCAATCTCCGCCGAATTGGCTGCAAAACTTCTTGGCAACCGTGTCGCCGTTTCTCCAATCGTAACAGTGGAGCCCCGAAGGCGAAAATTCCACAAACCGATAACTTTGACAATACCAGTACCACAGGCAGCAAACAAAGGGATGATCAACCAATACAGCGGGGATGCGCCGACACTCCGACTTCTTTGCAGCATTACAGGTAGGTGTACGAGACAAGAGCAGCCAATGGTTTCGACCTGTGGTTACTGTCCATCCACCATCATCATCATTAACATCATCGAACAATCCAACATCTCCGCCGCTGCAGCCAAGCCTTTCTTCACTTACAAATCCATAGATATAAAGATTTTAAAAATGAAAATTTTCTAGATCTTTCTATAGATGGGTTGTTATTTAAATCAATTCAAATTTAATTTTCTAATTTTGAAATTCAATTAGTACATTAAGATCGCTTTCCTTCCCTCTCGAATGATTAAAAACGACAATAGAGAACTATTATAATAAAATTCTCATTCAATTGTAGTTATTTTTAATGTCAGTAACATACAAATTTCAAAATTGTGGTCCCATTTTTAAATTTAGAGTAAATAGAGTTAAACTATTATATGGAGACCTGGTAAATGGGAAGTATGTGTAATTGGAAATCCGAGCCCCGTATGAGCATTTTCCATCAAAAAAGTTCTCTCTTTGTATGTATCATATTTTCAGAATTTTTTAAATTTAATTTTTCTCTAGTTTCTACCTCTAAAATAGAAATGTATTTTATTTTACTTTTAACGAAATTAAAAATATATACTTAAACATTTTTAAAATTACAAACTTTTTTATTTTACTATTTTCAAAAGAAAAAAAATTAATTCTAAAGTAAAAATATTTTTTATTATATTATTAGAACTTAAATAAATGAGACCTTATAGGGGGTTTAAGAATTTCCACTCATTCCACCTAGTAATAAGAATTCTCACTTAAGCAGAATTTGTGATACTAAATCCCATTTATAAAGGTTTTTTTTTAAATAAAAAAATAAAATAAAATAATAAAAACAAATCAAGTTTCAAACCCACTATAGGTAGAAGAAAAAATGACATAAATGTAGATAATTTTTTAGCTAACTTTCTGATGAAAAATCCTCAGACAAAGCCTTTTGTTCCATTTAACCAGAGTCAACTGTAATATTTTATGTCTTACCATAATCGAAGATAAACTACCTTGGTAGATTATTTTGAAAATTATAAATAAAATATTAATAGTTTGTTTAAGCTTTTATTCATTTAAAATAGTATTATTACAGTCTCGCAAAAGTGGTAAGGGTCAAACGGCACATGAATGGGCCCGTAGAACGGTTACTTAGGTTATATGTGGTTTCACCTTACACTGAAGGTCAAGTATTATAGTCCGTTCATACAATGATGACGAGAATTTATTTCCCCCACTTTCCTTATATTGGCCTTTTCCCAAAACAGTACCAAAGACTACTTTTGACATTTAAAGAAAGAACTAGAGGTAGAAGAAATTGGCCCTAGGGGTGAAAGGTTTTCCCCGAATAGGCATCATTGGGTTCTCATTATTGAATAGATGGACTCAAATTAGAGCCACTGTTTTTGTTTTCTTCATATAGTTCGTCTATTTCTGGGGGCAGAGTATAAGTAACTTGTATAGTAATCTTTGAATGAACGGACTATAAACTTCTAAAAGCCGAAGGGACAGAAAAATAAATAATATTTTATATTAAAAAGCATTAATGTATGATACTGACATTTAAATATTTATATTTTTAAAAAATTTTAATATGGATATTAAATAAGTTCTAAAAAAATGTCCATTCATTTACGATGTCCTAAAATATTTAATTAGTTATGATTAAATATATATTAGTAGTAATGAAGTCAGTTGTATTTAGGTGTTAATTATAGGTATTCTAATCATTAGATGTATTGATATATGTCGGTCATTTAATAAGGGGTTAGCAACCTTATTATTTTTGAATGAAGCTAGATTCAAAAATCTTAAAATTAGTAGATTTGATTTAAAATTAAAAATGGGGTTTATCTATCTATATTTTCATAGTATCTAAATATTAGTTCATTTTTCTATAGTTTACAGTAAAATAGCACGTAATTTTGAATTAGATTTTGATTGGAAACATTCATTGATATCGGATTTGAGCATGGAGAAAAGACTTATTCCGATTTAATGAGATCACCAGTCAAAAATTCTGATTTAAACAAAATTTATGTAGGTGTCTTGAGTAATAGTAGCGAGTTGTTGTAAATCGTTGTCGTAGTTCTCGAACATCATTTGTTAGAGAATCAAGCTTCATTTGTGGCATGGTGGGGCCGCCAACCCCTGTTTCGGTTGGCTGCCTTGTTTTGGGGGTTGTGGAGCTCTCGACGGTAAGTGGATTGCTCTATGATCTCTCTCCATCCATCTCAATTCGCTACTCCGAGTACTGACAACTGAACTTCACTCCCCAAGGGGCAGAATACTCCACTCTCTTGAAAAGTTTTTGGGTTACAGAGTATGTGGGCAGAAAACTTGGATAATGAAAATCGATTGTATTTTAGTGGAATCCAAGTAATGATAATTCATCGAAATGATTAGAAAATATCTTCCTATAGCTAGCCGCTGTCATATTAATGTTTTGCCAAGCTCATTGCTGCATTTCTTATTTTCCTTTCTTTTCATTTATAGTTTCTTTTTAATTATTCACATTTTTATATGTTTGTCGTCATACTCCTCTTGGTTCTTCCACATCAATCTTAACTAACTTACTTTTCCTATCTTGTGTGTCAAGCGAGCGAGCTGGAGCTAAGCTAAATTTGGCCCTGAAGAAGAAATACCAATTCAATTCATTCATAAAATAAAATTCTAAACAATACCCAAAGAAATTATTGTATTTTTATAGTGTAGGCAACTAGAACTGGCTCCAAAGAAGTTGGTATAGTCAAAACGACTCTTCCTCCCACTTAACTAGCTGTTTATTCTCTATATGTTGACCTCTGGCGGTATTTTTATACGCGGTATTTAAATATAAACAAATATTCCCTTGAATTGAAATATTTTTACTAATAATAGTGTAAAAAAAGAAAACAATCTTATATAAATGTTTAAATTACTTATAAACTACTTATATTGTAAGACCATGGCTTGTTAGGTAACGTGGAGTTTTCTAATGTTCTAGCAAAATGGAGATTTAAGAGAAAAATATCTATCATGGTGTTTGCCCAGTGCCGCCAGAAAGTGGGGGTATACATTCGTTTCTCTAGTTGCCCGGACTATAAAATAATTTTTTTGTTAATTCTAAATTCGTTAAGGTAGTTGTTTCACCATATGGGTTTTCTTAGGATTTTTTTGAAATTTAGATAGATTATTATTTAAATACTGGTGGCAAAACGAAATTTATGAATACTATAGTTCCGGAGATATTAAATTCCAAAGATAGTGTTTTTCAGACTCTTATACATTGCACTATACGGGATATCGGAAAGTTTACATACATATTTAATTATAATTAAGAAACTCTTCTTACAAGTGTTATAAAAAACTAAACCAACATTAAACAATAACTAACACATTTTTAAGAAAATTTTAATTCATAGTTACAACACGGTTTCTGAGATAATAATGAATAAATAATGAAAAATGTATAAAGAAAAATTTATACTAAAAACAAGCTGGCAACAATGCATTTATTTAACCTAAAAAGTGGGTTAACTTTAGTACTTTTTTGACGTTTTTTCGCTTCAGCCATTGTCTCAACAGCTTTCAATCGCTTATTAAAAACTTTTTGTTTTATAAATCTCTCTTTATAATGTACTTTATCTGAAATTTCTATGATAAAATATATACAAGCTCGGACACGGTTGCCAGATTTGTCAAACGAGCACGAAATTGACTAGTAGTGGTACATAAACAGAAAAAAGTTTTGGGCTTATGAATTATGAATCCTTATTGTCTGTTCTATATACTCTAGCATTAACTTTTTGCTAGTATTGTCGCGAAACAACTACCTTAATAGCTTAAATTTTAAACCTAAAAATTGCTATTTGTAGATGATTTGGATGAAATTTCTTTTAATTCACTAAAAAATAAATTCAACTAATCTAATATTTCCATCTAGTTTTAACGGCAAGACAACAAGTTCTATTTCTACAGAGAGATGATTATCTCGATCAAAAGTTCGTGATTTCTTGGTCTGGTTGCTAGCCCCTGAATGTGTGGAAGTTGTGTTATAACTAATAATCATACTCCATCACTTTCCTGTCAATGCCGCACGAATAGGCGTGTTTCGGAAAAGATCTCTTAAAGGTAATTTGATTGATTCATTGGGCAACACTATAAATATATCAATATTTTTCATAATTTATCCTTTTATGGGATGCTAGCAACTGGTCTAATAGTTTACAGGATCATTTTACGTTTCGGATAACTAGTCCAAAAATTTAAAATTAAATGTTTAATAGGTAAAAATTAGATTTTCTTTTAGATACTTGATATCTAATTTGAACATCTATCGTGTGTTTCTTAAATTCTTATCTATAAAAATAAATAAATAAATCGTGATTTCTATGTATCTTTGTAATTCACTGTTAGGCCACTTGCAGATTCTCAACCTTTTCTGTCTTGGATTTTAGCAACAAGCCAAATATTATTATCACATTATTATCAATTCAAGGGCATACCAACACCATCACACTTTATATTAGAATTTGCAGCATATATTATTTTATAAGGAATTCAAGCTAAGCTCTGGAGATTTCTTCGCTGGTCACCACCACTTTTATATTATTCGGCAATTTTTTACATTTTGCTTCCTTCACCAATAACGTATTATGCAACCTTGAAATGAGTTAAACTACATATTATTAATAACAACAACAAAAATTAATAAAATCTCCTAGTTTATTGAATGAAAATGATTTTAAATTTATTCTAAAATAGAAAATGATTTTCATCAAAATTTCTTATATAACTCCGTTAGTTGCCCTTTATAAGGGTCTTTTCTGAAACCATTTCTGCTTTTTAATACTTTTTTATTTGCATAGCTATTTTTATGCTGTCATTTCTTTTATTTTTGTCACTGTCTTCATTGAAACTTCCTTTTTTTCATGCCTTGGCTTCTTTCATTCTTTACATTTATTCGTTTAAGCATTTCTTTTATTTTTTTACTTATTTCCTGAGTTCGGGGGGAAGGAAGGGCAAACAAATTCGCAAAACGAGTAGTAATTCTTTTATAATAAGATTAGGTTTCATTCCCCTTTGATCTCTCTTCTACTTCTAATCATTCAATAATGGTTCAATCCACTAAACTAAGGTCAGTTAATGCTTCTAAAGTCATTAGTATAGTCAATAGAATCAGTAAAAATTAATTGATCAAGAATTTCTAGGACTATTGAATAAAATTGTTGAATGATTCCTAAATAAATTCGAGTAGAATATTAGAAACATCAGTAGCGTTTAGCGAATGCATCAGTTGAGTTGCCTAGTTCGCTTTTAATCAACAACTGGCTAAAATAATAACCAAAAAAATTATATAATATACTTCCACTTTTGTTAAAGTAAATACTATATTTGATAAGTACCGAAATAACATAAAATATAGCTTTAATTTACAAAGACAAACAATTGCTTTGGACCTAGTATAAACTAATTTAACTTTTAATAGAAGAATATATGATACTAAGCATAACCTTTAAGCAAAAATAAAAGAACTTTCAGTTTATTTTGACCCTCAATAGTTGAATTCGCTAAACGCACCTATTATTCTTTCATTCACTTATTAAGATTTCTATAAACAAAATATTATATATTTATATAAATTAACAATTGAAAAGCTGTGAAAGTAGATTAGTCTTAGTAGTAAAGGGATTTTTAAGTCGAATTTTAGCGACATTCTCACATTTTGAGATCGAAGCGATCAGTTTACTCATAAATTTTTGGAGCAATGCATGTAAGGGGACTTGTCGCTTTGTAGATTTCTTTGTTCCAAGGGGGTAGCGTTGTTTAGTTATTCCGTACACAAAAGAATGTTCAATGCATTTGATTGAATGCATGCTAACAAATTTAAATTCAATTATTAGGATTATTTAAATTTTCACTTAAAGATTCATTTAAAGTCATTTTTGGTGTGAAAATCCCTTAAAACAAGGAAACCAAATGGCATTCGAAATCTTTGGGTGAAATTTTTTTTAAATTTAGTAAATATAATTGTACGTAATTTAGATCCACCTCAAACATTAATGAGATTAAGAAATCTGAAAGAGATATCATCTGTGGAGAGAACAGAGAGGGTTCCAATTCATACATTCAACCAGTGACCTTTAGAAATCATTCCTTGCTTCATTTAATTCTCTATCTTCAAAATATGAAAAAAAGAACATCATTAATTTGTATTAAACATTAATACTTTACATTATTTTCCATACATTTTTATTTTATATTTAAATAGAATTAAAAATCATTATTGACTAAAGCAAACGTACACTATACAAAATATTTATTATGTTTTTAAGTGATTACTAGGGTTTTAATCCTGTTATAAATTTACCAATTGTCGGAATTTCAAATAACAATACCGGAATTAATTCGGAATCTGCATTACTTAACATATAGTAAAGATATCAAAATAAAATTGGTTATAAATAATACTATCTCTTGCAAGACCGTAGCCTGAAAAATGTTCGGAAGGGGGATAGTGTTAACCACCGAGGGGTTAGGGGAGTATGAATAAACTCCTAGGAGTAGGAGACATGACCTCACTCATGTCAAGATTTTTTTTTTATTAGAGATTTTTTTTATTAAATTTTTATTGAACGTTTATTTAGATCCTGTAAAATTTCGAGATTTTCCTCAACATTTCGGGGGGGGGGGGCTAACAACCTAACCCCCCTCTCCTCCCTGGCTAAGGCCATAAATTCTCTTGATTTGTAAATAGGATTTTTGTTTAAAAATTTAGATTTAAAAAGATGTATTCCCTCATAGTGAAATAATACAACAATTATAGATTCCTTATTTAAATTATAGTCAAGCTGGTGAAGTCACGCAATATTTCTGGTTTATGTTCGAAATTTTAATTTTTAATCAACTCTAAATTTTTTATTTTTAAATATTTTTCCAAACGAAAAATTTGTATTCAATATTTGTAATTAAAATATTTATTAAAATGTTTAAAATTTTAATTTTTATACACACATCCGTTTAGGGTTAAGCTGGGTTTAGACACTATAATGGAGTAGGCCAACGATTTCGAACTATTAAGCAGATGCGCAGTTTTATTCGTTCGATAAAAGTAAGTGAGCATGAGCCTGAAAGTTTAAAACTAGGGCACAAGACTAAAATGGGAACTAGTACAACTGAAGACAAACGATCACGAAGAAAGGCCAGAAAGATAGTATTATAATTATTTATATAGAATTTAGGCTTTCATATTTTTTTAAACTTTAAAAATAATATCTTTTCTTTAGTTAAAGCGTTTTCAATTCGCTCTCAAATGAAAAACATTTTTAAAGTTAAACAGAAAATTGTGGCGTCTATTTAAATTATTTCTTAAACACTATGAGGTATGCAATTTATTAGATTGGTATTCATTATTTCTATAAGCCTTTTCTTTGAACTAACTAGATGGTAAACGTGAGAAAATCAATAAGAGAGCAATTTGCCATGATTAAAGCACACAAATATTTCACTGTCTATTAACTATATTTATTAATTCCTATTTTGATTCCGATCCACATTTAAAATCGATCGTGTTTGCCATATTCCAGGATGAGAAGCCCTAGTGATTGCTAGTGATTTTAATCTGCTTAATTATAATTTGAATAAAAGTTTTATTTTTTTTTAATGTATCAAATTAGATTTAGATTATTAGCTAAAAGACATTATTAACATGTATTATAAATAAACTTATACTTATTTACTTATTTATTGAAGTACAGAATAGTTAAAATTCATAATGGTTCTGAACTCAAGTCGCAATACATCATCTTCATAAAATAAGATCAAAAACAAACAGAAAGTTAAAAAAGCAATTCCTATTATTGGTTTCTCATATAAATTAATGTTTAAATAGTTTCCTTATTTTCATTTTAAATACGTTCAATAATAATTATCTACATCCAGTATTCAATGTCGATTCGCTCTTTAACGAAATGGAAACTGTTGGTTTACTTGTTTAATTTCGTTTTATCTCAATCCACTCCACTCCTATATTTTAAATAGATTAGAAAGAATCGAAAATAATAGGAGTTTAGTTTGGTGTATACCAAAGTGAAATATGTGTTGGAATTCATTTAGGTACACTAAAGAAAAAATGTTTGATTAAATTAAGGGAGTGCGGTGTTGGTTTATAGTGAACATTATATAAATTATGGTTAAGGGGAGTTTTTGGTGAGTTTTCCAGAAATGAAATAAGTATTTGAAAAGTTGTTATAATCTCAATATATTTCGGGTTAAACATTTTTGGTTAAACGAAAGATTTTAAATAAATAAATTGTATGATTTGTTGATAATCTTTCTGAAATAAAGTCAAATAGTAAAATATTTGGAGTTGACATTTTACTTCTATTCCACTCTTAATAACACTGGCGGATTATGCACAGGCACAAGAGGCACAGCAGTTTAGAGCCTCCAAATCACAGGAGTATCAGAAGACAAAAATAAAAGTTAGTGTAAATTAGTATATTGTATTAATTAATAAAAATAATAATCTAAATTACTTTGAAGTGATATTATTTTTCAAATTATCTTGTTTAATGAAAAATAGTGGCTTTAGTGGCCTCAAAGCTGACACAAAGCTTAAACTTAAAAAAATAATAATGTAGGTAAATACAATATAGCTTCAGTCGATGATTTCATCTATTTGTTTTTTTCATATTTAAGGAGAGGGGATGAGTGGACTTGAATAGGATGTATGCTTGAACTGCTAATGATACAATTGTAAACCGTCCTCAAAAATCCAATACGTTCCAGAGCGAATTTAGATGAACCTCAGTCTATAATTATATACTAAACCATTGAATGAAATTAAAAACATATCTTAGACTACGCTCAGAGTCGAGCAGTCTTCCAGCATAAAAGCTAAAACAAACCAATATTATAAGTCTAACCGAGGAGTGATCCGCGATTGGAAGTAGGTGTAGACCTCTTTGGAAGTATTTTGGAAGTACTTGGAAACATTTGAAAGTGCTTGGGAATATTTGGAATTACTTGGAAATATTTGGAAGTACTTAGAAATATTTGGAAGTAGATGTACAGCATATTAGGTCGCGGTTCACCCCTCGAGTCTAACCCATAGTGGGCTTCAAGTGTAGCGTCAAACTAAGCAATAGATGATATGCTCGAAGCTACACTATGTTTGCAACCTTGGTTAACTTCCTTTTCTTGAATGAGAAACAAATACATGGGCTTTTTTAGCTATTACATTACATAACCTCTAAGTTTCTGTCATGTTTCCAAAATAATTTATTATCATATTTATTTTTTAAATATAGACTGCTAGTTCTTTTAGCGAGTTTTTTTTAACATAAGAATACATAAGATAATCAATATTTCTGGAATGTTACAAATTTCTAGAAGAATAATTGTTGATGGATCGAGGAGTAGAATTGCTCGTTTGAGGTGGAGTTTGGTCTATGTTGGTTTGGGTTTTTGATTGGATTCCCGGGTGGGCCCCACTTCAGGAGGAACAAGCCGTGCTCAATGGGAGGACGTGACCGGATCAACACCATTGACATTCGTCAACGATTGTGTCTCCTTTACAACGACTGTCTCTGCGAGGTTTTGGCTAATGGACTGCAGAAATGTCGCCGACGCAAGCAAGATGGCAACCGAACTTTATAGAGAAGCCATTCACGTGCCTTTTATGGCCAAGTAAGTCCAAATTACATTCAAATATTCTCTAATTGTAGATATTCATGAAATATTATCCCATAAAAATCCATTCATAATAATTGTACCTAATCATTATTAATATAGGTATTTAAATTAAATCTATAGGTAGATAAATATTAATATTTTAATAGTATATTCTAAGTTCAAAATTTGGAAGGTTTTTCCAAATCATACTGCCCAAACAGTAAACAGAAATAGAATTAAAATTAATACAGTCGACTCTCGATAATTCGAAATCCAAGGGACTACAAGAAAAATTCGAGACTTCGAATTATCATGACGTTTGAATTATCAAAAGGAAAGAAAAAAAATTCGAATTATTAAGAGTTTTTATTATATTTTTGAAAATATGTATGAGTTTACATATATTTTATATATAGGCTCAAGTAAAAAAGTAAAAATAATGAAAACGACAAAAAGAACAAAAAAAATACATGTGTATTAACATTGAAATAGATAATAACATACCTAATTAAACAAATTAAGAATAGTTTTTTTGCTAGGAAAAATTCGAATTATAGAGAGGGGAAGTGGCTTAGTTCGAATTATAGAACGTTCTCTCACTCTTGTTACGAAAAAGATTTTGAGTTATCGACCGTATCGAAATACACAGCATTTTTCGATTTACCGAAGTTAACAGTTGAAGAGTTTGAATTACTGAAAAATTCAAATTATCGAGAGTCGACATTATTACTTTTTATTTTAATAAGTATACGTAGTTTCGGTGCCTCTTCTTGAGTTTTTTTCTATTATTTATTGGCATCCATTGCCAGCCAATATATTCACATTAACTCTACTAAACTATGAATATAATTAGCTTAATTGATTTTCTTTTCTTAAAAAGGTTATTCTCACTGCTTACATATATTTTATACATTTTAAAGAACAAATGAAAATAATTTCTGAACGAAAAACAATTTAAAGAACAAATGAAAATAATTATCAAGTAATATAGGATCAAATGTGGTTAAACTTGGTGTACAAATTAAAAAAATCAAATCTGGTACATCATGAGAAATTACGTTCAAGCTTTTGAGTGACTGGTTCCCTTGAGATTTCAAGCCAACAGAGCCGGAATAAGGATGAGGGCCCCAAATCGGTGAAACTATTGTACTTAGTATTATCTGTGATTTGGTTATTTAATAATTAATAAATTTATTTTGTTCCTAATGTTATTTATTTTTATTTAATACTTATTAGAACATAATATCTAGGCGGGAAATTTATCCTACCTCAGGTGAAAATACTTCTAAGCCCGGCTATGTATGGAATCAAAATCGTAAACATCGGATGGTTCCTAGTGACGGCATGGAAACATGATGTGTCTAGAACAGGGTTGTCCAACCCGCGGGCCGCATGCGGGCCAGCACTGCAGTGAATGCGGCCCTACATTAAATTATAAACTCCCTTAAAGCATTAAGATTTTGATGTACCTACTTACTGGAAAACATATCTGATACAATCTAAAATTTTCTAAAATAAGAAGAGATTGAAAAATCATCCCAAAAGTTTTCGAAGAATAAAAGGGCAGATTTCCAATTTTTTTTGTTAAAAAATATATCAAAATTTCGGAAAAAATAATCGCAATTGTAGCATATTTTTATTAGATATAAATATTAATAGAAAGTATTTTTTCTAGATTAGCAGCAAGTTGAATTTGGAATGAAAACCTGTGTCTAATATTGTAATGAGGATGGTTTAAAAATAAATCAAAACCTCTACAAAGGATGTGAGTTTGTTAGATTTTTGTGCCCTCGACCCCATGGTGTCCAATACAAATTTGAGGCCAATAGCTCCGAAGACTTTATACTACGTAAACCATATTTGAAATATCATGTGATTATGGATGGGATCTTTTTGTAAGGCCAGAATTTCGAGAGAATCCAAGACTAGGTAGGCCAGGGTAGTCGGTCACAGAGCCAATGTGCAAGGACGCTTGAGGCACGTCTTTATCGTTCAAATATACCATACGGAGAGAGTGGAAAAAGAGAAGTCGAGGAATTGCCTACCTGCAGGCGTCTTCTCTGCTCGAAGCTCTGCTATGGAAAAGATCCTCGGCAAGTCGGAATCATCACTGAAAAAAAGACAAATTACATTTAATAATATGCTGGTATATTACAATTTATAGCTTATGTTAATAAAAATAATTTTTATAAAAAAAAACCGACTTCAAAAAATTAAATGCAACAAATAAAATAATAATAACTTAAAAATCAAATAAAATACACTAAAAGGTATAAAATAATTATCTTATTTAGTTACAATTAAACGACGAAATATTAACATGAAATTACTTTTTGAAGTCAGTGCCAAACAAACTATATCTATAAGCCAGCGTACCCGCTAAACGTACTAACTAAGATCAGTCGAGTGCGATTCATAAAATGTTTGCGCACCGACTTCAAAAATATTAATGTTAATATTTCGTCGTTTAGTTGTAACTAAATAAGATAATTACTTTATACCTTTTAGTGTATTTTATTTGATTTTTAAGTTATTATTTTATTTGTTGCATTTAATTTTTTTGAAGTCGGTTTTATTTTTTTTTTTATAAAAATTATTTTTAATTTTCTCTTTTTAGTGATGTTATTAATAGTGACTTAATATAATACCTTGCATGCATCTCGTAAGAGAAAGCGTCAGACGAATGAATCAGAAAATGATAATAAAATTCAATTAATAAATATATAAATTCTCTCGAAACGTTTGCGGGTTTTAAATGAATGTTTTAAGATTTTTTTTATAAAAGATTTTATTTATTATAATTTCGATTATTTGGTCATAAGAATTGGAGATTTACGTTATTTCGTCATTGATCATATCTTCAGAACTTGATCAAATTAATATGGTACCACCCCTAAGGTACCCTCTTTCCAATAAAAAAAGAATCATTAAAATCGGTTCATAAACAAAGAAGTTATGCCTGAACAAACATATCAAAAAAGGTCCAAAACCAATGAAAAAAAAACAGGACCAATCGGAAGCTAGACTGAACCCAATGCAAAAAAATCATCAAAATCAGTTCACAATTGGCGGAGATATGAGGTAAGATAGACACAAAAAATAAAAAAAATCAGTCGAATTGAGAACCTCCTGGTTTTTTGAAGTCGGTTAAAAATAATTTAAATAAATAATAAAAATCATGGTGTCAAATTAAATTTTTCTAAAATAAAAAACAACTTAGCTATTAAGAAAATGTATCCATAGATTTGAAAATGTTATTAAAATTAATTTAGGTATATAATTAATAATTCTAAAAGAAAATGGAGATTCGCTTACCTCAAGATCTGTTCCCGGGCGGTCTGCTGCTGGACGCGAATCTCCGCTGAAAAGAAAACCGAATGATCATTGGATCGCATAATTGGAGACGAACTAATCAGAAATGGTCTATTATACTTTCAATAAGAGATAAATTCATAAAAAGAAATGTTTATTATTTCTTCTTTTCCTTGGAAATGATAAAATGTGAAGCCGAATAAATAGTATCTATTAGATAGCATTATTATATATATATTTTTTTTAATTCGGGAACTAATTTTATAATCTATATAATTATTAATTATATAAATGTTTAGTAAAAAAAAATAATTAAAATTTAAAACTAATGATTTTTTTAAGTAAACCTGAAATTACTAAATGCAATGAAATTTCAAAGTTACTAATACTTTAATGTATTATATAAATCAAATCATGAATTGAAATATATCAATACGTATTTCACTAAATCGCCATCCAAAAATGTATAATTATTTTTTTATTGCATAAGTATATTTTATATATTCGAAAAGATTTATTCCATTTATTCAGTACGCTTGGGGGAGCGCAGCTCATTGAGATTCCAAAGAATTGAAAATTTTTTAATTTTATCATTTATTCATGTTTACTAATGTTTGAATCAAGAAGAAAATAATTTTCAAACATTTTTTCTAACTGTGTATTTCAATACAAATGATAATTCAAGAATGGAAGGTCATAAGAAATTTGTTCTGGAGCAAAAATGTTTGTATTTCCATTGTAAAAAGAAATTAGACTAGCTAGCTCGAGAACTCTCCGGGGAAAAAAATCGAAACGTTATATAGGAAGATGTAGAATGAACTAAAATTTGGCACAATAGTTTGTATAAATAAGCTTTGGGTTAAGTTTCTCTTTTCTAGCTCAAAACAATCAATGATAAAAAATTACGAAATCACCAAAATTTGCAGAAAATGCAACGAGTAGTTTTAAATTATAGATTTATTTATTATACTGTAAGCATCTATGCATACGAAAAATAAGGATTGTGGGAAGGTTAATCGGTTGAAAAATTTATTTAAAGGCGTATGAAACTCTACGCCAGGGCTGTATCAATATGGTCCGACATAAAATTATACCAAACTTCCTTGAAACATTAAGATTTTTATGTTACTGGAAAACATATCTGATACAATTTGATATATATATATATACTAATATATATTCTAAAATAAGAGATTAAAAAATCACTCCATAAGTTTTCGAAGAATAAAATGGCAGATTTTCAATTTTTAATGGAAAAAAATATATCAAGATTTCGGAAAAATAATAGCAGTTGTGACATATTTTGATTGAATGTATGAATCAGAGATTGAAACTTCAGAAAAGCCCTCATTTTTCACCCTATCATCGAAAATAAGAATGAATTTTGATACCCCTACTAATTTGAAAGATATAAGGTACGAAACTCTCGGTATGACGAATGTCTCACACTACAGCTTTTTGTTTAGCTCCAAAAGGCCTTTAAAACTCCCTTTAGCATCAAGGCCAAGAATCCTAATCCTGGCTAATTTCATATTTATTATGTAGATCAGGGGTGTCCAACGTTTTGGCTTACACGGGCCACATTTGAAGAAAAAACAAATGTTTCGGGCCGCGGTTGAAATATTATAATTCTATTGATATTTGTTACTCAAAAAAGATACTTAATAATGTAGAAATTAGAACTTTATTATTTTATAGCTTCTAATTTTACTTTTCGTAAATTTTATACTTGAAAATAGCTTCTGGTATATATAAATACATACCTACATACTTGCAAAAAGTGATATTATATATTAGTATTTGTTTATATTTTTTCCTAGGCTAGATAATTAATATAAAATTCTAATAGGGACAATATTCAATTTTTCTTTCAGATCGGTATCTAATTGTTGTTCTAGAATATTCAATCAGAAAATTCAAGTAGAAAATTTATTTCTAATGAAAATAGAGTCGAAAATAGACCAAAATGATTATTGTATTTTCGGAAATCTTGAAATCTAGTTACAGATTCAAAATTTAAAATTAGCACTTATTTTTCGAAAACTTCACAGTAGATTTGAAATTCAGATATATGAATCTCAATGTTTTAAGGAATTTTATGACTTTATATTGGGTCACGGGTTGGTTTAAATCGAATGGGATTAAAGAAGCATATAAGGAATGATAAATTATTTTTTAAAAGGGTCATGGCTATAATAATACCTGACTATCCATTATCTATTGACATGCAAGAACGTGCCAAGATCTAAAAGACAAGTCTTGACAAGTTTTAGTCCAGTAGAAAATTTTTCAATTAATTGTGATGGTTCTAGAAAATCCCAATTCTCTGTTTATTTTTTAAAAGGGTCACAGATATAATAATCCCTGACTATCCATTATCTATTGACATATAAGAACGAATGCGGCCCGCGTGCCACGAGTTGGACAGCCCTGATGTAGCTAATTATTATAACTAATAATAATAATATTAATATCTCTATCTAATATATCAGACATGTATCCAGAAATTTTTTTGAAGAGAGGCTATTTTTTATTTATTTATTCTGAAAAAAGTAGTTATTTAATCAAATAAAAGTATTGGAATAAAACTTATATTAAATAAAAATTTAAAAAGTATTTAATATAAGATTTTCGTGGATTTACGTGCCAACTACTTAGGTGATATTCAAAGTCCCATTGGCCCTCTTTGGGTCCCTTCTTACTCTATATGAAGACGCAGTTCTAAATCAATATACTCCGAAATATGTTGTAAACAACAAAATTTTCTTAATATGGTGTAACCAGAAAAACCTTCCAAATTAAGCTGTCCATACTTCAATATAAATAATAATTCAAATGAATTAATATTTATAAGAATAATATTGATAAATTGTATCTATCCATACATGTTTTACGCTCTGTTAAGAAATCAATACTTGCCTATTACATAAACCATTGTTCCTATAGATTTGTTGTTTTCGCCAAACGAGTAGACGTTCTTGAAGCCAGACTTAGAGTGTTTTGCATGACTGATGATAAAGAAGACAAAACCTTAGAACAACAGGAACAGTTTACAGAAGTTGCGAAAAGTAGAGACGTAGAGGTATATACATCTTATTGTTTTGTTTTTGTTAATTTTATTTCAATACTGATCAAAATATTATAATTTCAGGTGCTTGAGGGCAAATTACAATATGTAGAGTTTGCCGGTAATCTTGTTCCAGTAACTAAATCAGGCGATCAATTGCAGCTTGGTTTCCGTGCCTTCCGAGAAAATCGGCTCCCCTTTACTGTTCGTGTGAAAGACCCACACGCAGACACTGTGGGACGAGCTCTCTTCATGAGAGAACCCAAAGTTGCCAAAGGAGAACCTCCCCAACAACCAATATGTGTACTTAATATTGTCCTTCCAGAGAGCATATTACCGGAAACGTTATCAGATATAGAACCTGATATTCAAAAGAAATATGCCTTCCTCAGAGAAGGTGGACTTGGTAGGTGGACAAGTTTTCAATACTCATTATATAAACTGGTGTGTGATCCACATCACTTTCACTTACATCTATTTAGTCTTTCATTGAAAATTCACCTACTAATTTTTCAATTAAGAAATCAGTTCAAATTATATAACAACTTTCAATTTAAAAATAGCATAGATAGTTCAGGGATCAGTGGCCGAGAGGATAAGAGCTAAGGTTCTTATAAAGGCGACGCAGCGCACATGCGAAGATCCCGGGCTCGAATCCCGGCTGATCCTTATGTCTATAATATAAAAATCTTTTTTTCGTTCCCTAATTTAATTTAATTAATAATTGTCTTTCGACGAGGCCTCGTTGTGATTGCACCCTGGGGCAAAGAGAAAAAATTATTTTCGACACTTGGGTTTGTGATCGATTGGGAGGCGTTTGAGAACAGTTTAAAAAAAATAGTCAGGCCACTATAGAGCTGATAAAAATGAACAAGGAAAAGATTAAAGAAATTCCATAATTCATATAGACATTAGGTATTAGCTTGGGTTCAGGGATCAGTGGCCGAGAGGATAAGAGCTAAGGTTCTTATAAAGGCGTCGCAGCGCACATGCGAAGATCCCGGATTCGAATCCCGGCTGATCCTTTTGTCTATAATATAAAAATCTTTTCTTCGTTCCCTAATTTAATAGATAATAATGTTAAAAAACTGAAAAATTTCTATCAGATCATTCAATCTAAATACTATACTAAAAATGATTATACATAAATAACCCCCTTCTAAAATTTCAATCTTCTAAAATGTATACCCATAAAAAAACATAAATATATTTCCTGACAAATATAGCAAATTTAAAAAGGTGGTCTCCATACAAGGTATTATTAATTGATTTTGGAGCGATTTGTTTTTTATTTAAAAAAAATATAAAATACATAACAAGCTTAAGTTTAAAATTTAATTTCTCTTAAATCGATCGCTTTTGAGATTTTAAACGGAGCTCATGGTTTAATTCAATTCAGAAAATCAAGAAAACATCTATTTCCAGTGAAAACTCGTCAAAGCAAAATGCATTATAAAGAGATTCAATCTGCTTGATGCAAATAAACATATATATATTAATTTAATTTAGAGGCTATAGTCTTTTGTGTGACTAGCTTGCTTAGACAACAAAACGAATTTTCTCTACCCAGTAGGGAATTGACCCCATGAGAGGTGACAGATAAAATATTTCTATTTATAAAAAGACTGATGATGAAGGTCAAACCTTTGAAACGATAGTTTCAAACAAATAAATTTTATATATACTATAATATATACATATTTATATTTGATTTATAATATTTTATGTGTATGTTTATTTTCATCAAGCAGAGGACAACCTATTTGATTCTCTTTATGATTTAACAAATCTGCTACTCTCAGAAAAACAAAATCTTTTCAATTCAATAAAATGCATTACTTTCACTTACTATGCTAGTTGTAATAAAGATGCTTGAGTCGGAAGAAATATTTTGCTTATTATTTTATAGATCCCCTAATTTATATGCAACCAAATAGCCTCCGTTGTAGTGTTTTGGTCTACTATATTATTAAAGGTCCCCTCATTCTTTAAACTTTATTTATAGACCAAGTGTTAGTAAATTTTTAATACGATTATTTCAGAATGGAAATACATATTGTAGTATGATCAACACACACCCCAAAGTGAAATTCTTCCTCGCCGACTCAACTTGTTTTTAGGGGTAATCAACTCCTAAATTTGACAAAAATACTGTAAAATGAGTTATTTCAGAATTGTTTAATTTAATTTCAAAACACTCTTAATGGCAATACGTACTATTTGGTAAGAAAAGCAGAATGAGAGCTCTGTCGCAAAGGGGTGCCAGAACCTCCCCAATATGTATTATATAATTTCGAGATATTTTTGACGATTAGACATTTTGACAAATTCTTCCTTAGACCTAAATAATATTCAAAAAGGCAGAATCAAATTCTAGTCGCTAGTTTTTTACATTTTATTTGTATAATAATTAATTTAATCATATTTAATTCATAAATATTTGTTAAAAATAATCATCTCAAGTAAATTTCAATTGCTTTAAATCTCAAGTAAAATTCAAGAACCAAAAGTATTATTAGAATTAAAATTTATATAAAAAATATATATACATATATATAAAATATGTTTGACCCTTGAGAGTAGGTTGAGTTATGAGTATTTGAGAAACTATTATGAGTATTATATTAGGGGGTAGCGACTAGAATTTCATTCTGCCTTTTAGAAAATTATTTCACAAAGATTTAAGAAATAACCTGTCTTAATGGCAGATCTTAAAAAATGACTTTAAATTACCATACATATTGGGATGGTTCTGCCACCCCTTTGCGGCTGAGCTCTCATTCTGCCTTTCTTACAAAATAGTATGAATTAAGATTTCCCGAAATTAAATTTAACCATTTTGAATTGAATTTATTTTACAGTATTTTTCACAACTTTAGGGGTTGTTTACTCCTAAAAACGACTGAAGTCGGGAGTAAGAATTTCATTTTGGGGGGTGTGTGCTGTTCATACTTCAGCGACGGATGAACCGCGACCTAATATGCTGTACACCTACTTACACTTGTACTTCCAAATATTTCCAAGTACTTCCAAATGTTTCCAAGTACTTCCGGATATTTCCAAGTGCTTCCAAATATTTTCAGGTACTTCCAAATATTTCCAAGTACTTCCAAATATTCCCAAGTACTTTCAAATGTTTCCAAGTACTTCCAAATATTTCCAAGTAATTGCAAATATTTCCAAGTACTTCCAAATATTTCCAAGTACCTACTTCCAAATATTTCCATGTACTTCCAAATATTTCCAAGTACTTCCAAAATACTTCCAAAATACTTCCAAAGAGGTGTACACCTACTTCCAATCGCGGATCACACCTCGTACTTCAGTATGTGATATTTTAATACATTCTGAAATAATCCTCCGAAAAATTGACTAACTCTTAAAAGTCTATTATTTTTCTTTATGTGCATCGAAATAAGAATATTAATATAAAAATTAATAATTATGTAGTTAAGAGATTAGATTTATATAACCTCCTGATTTATTAAAATAGATTAAATCTCAAGATTTAACTTCGTGATTTTCAAATTCTAAATTTATTCATATTCAAAAGGTCCTCACCTGGAAATTTATCAGAGGACAGATTTACGACTTTCGGACATTAGCAATCTATTAGCTGAAGATTGGATAGCGTTGGCGTCAGAATTGGGACTCACAACATCCGATATCAATTCAATCAAGAGTCAAGTTGCTAGTGATAGCCATGCTCAACAGGCGATGGCTATGCTCAAGAGGTGGCAACTAGAAGCCGGCAATAAAGCAAATAGTAAGTTCCATTCATACCTATATTACATAATAAATAAAATAGTTTTTTGTAAAATGCAAATATATTCTTAGACAAAATTAACATCAAGAGTAGAACAAATTTAAAATAATTCGATTTTAATTTAAATATGTTTTTTATTTATTTCAGGCAATACCTTGGAAACAGCTTTGAAGAATATCGGAAGGGAAGATATTGTACAGCGATGCATTTTCAGAGAAGAACAGCCAATTAAAGTTGAAAAGGTGCGATAAGGATTTTTTAGACCAGGGGGAGAATTCAATATATCATTAAATCACAAATGCTTTGATGAAATACTTTTCAAAAAATATGACCTAATTTAAAGTTCCATTCGTGTTTGTTCCTTGGTTTATGATTTATTCTAATTCCAGATTACGGAATCAGTTGAAGACCGTGTTCATGCAGAAAAGAAAGAACTTCAAGACGATGGTAAGTCATCCTATCCAATTTATTCATTAGTCACTCATTTTTATCATTAAATATTTGAACCATTAAATTTGTTTTGTGATCCTTGGGGAAATATTGAAAAGGATAATAAGATAAATATAAAAAATGACTCATCTATTTTATTCAATTGTGGAATAAGAACAATTATAGACACTACTGAGAAAAATATATGACATTTAAAAAATATATATATGTTTCTTTTTAGAAAATCGTATTTCAAGTCTTGAAACAACCAAAGAATTTGTGGACAAACAGGACATCGACGAAAGAGAAGAAACTAAATACATTGGTGAAGAGAAAGTGGTGGAAGAGGAGCGAAGAACAGTGGCCCAGCTGAAAGAGATTTTCGCAGCTGATAAACGTGATCGGCAATATGAAAGGCAACCGTCCCTGATCAAAGAGACATTGACAAAAACTACAACTGTGATAGAAAAGCCCACAGGGCAAGAACAAGAAGAAATAATAACCAAAATAACCACGACCACTAAAGAGGACAAGACTGAAACAATCATAACGACCAAAGAATTCAAGAAGAAACATCCAGAAGAGGACGAAGAAAAGGAGAAGGATGAATATAAGAAACCGGAAGACGAAGATGCAAACAAAATGCCGCCTCCAGAGGTTCCCAGGGAGAAACTACAACCGTCGGGTCAGGAATTATTAACTGGTGTCTCAGAAGAATTAGGTAGAAGATTATCATCTCACACAATTATTCATCCTCAAATTGATGGTGGGCTATTTACAAATAATACAAACTATCATAACAATAATTATCAAATTTATAATTTTTTCAGGAATTCTTTCGCCTAAAGTTTCCAAGACACCGCCACCAAGTCCAGCTGATTTTAGCAGAGAACCGTCAGGTATTAACTAATAATACAAAATATGGAAAGAATGAATTTGATCATAATATAAAAAAAAATATAATAATAATGATAAAAATAATTTTTATAGTTATAATGATTTCTATAGACATATTATTAATTATTTAATTCATTAGATGGAAAAAATTAAATTAAATTTTGGGTGTCCTATTTTTATTTTTGCTTGATTTCAAACACGTTCAAGTACCTAAAGGTGTCTGAAACGTCGAATTAATCAATAAAAAATACAAATAGAACACAAAAAATATAGTTAAAATGTCTTCCATTTTCCTAATTTAAATTTTTACTGTTGTTTTTAGAAACAGATAAATTAAGAAAAGATCATGATAAAATAACTAAATGAAAATTAGCATAGCTTTTTAAATATGAATAAATTGGACAAAATATTTATAATATAAAAAGATAAATATAAAAAGACTAAAAAGACTATTGTAGGGATGTTGGTTGTGTAATCATTCTGTTTATTGCAAGACAGAATTTCCAAAAAATAAATAAATAGGCTGTATGCATTTAAATAATTTAATAGTAATATATATTTCATTAATTTTTCAAAATCTTTGCTTATTTTTACCCAATTAGGTTTTCTAAAAAATATATTAACTTGTATTCATTTTTAATTCTAAGCTTATGTTTTTCAAAATATATGTTAAGATTTTTATGATTTCAAGCAGGATTTATTTATAGAAAATTTAAAATTGCTATAAAATTCAAATAAAATCACATAACTTGAAACGCTTTGAAAGGTCTGATGAAATCTTGGTTTTAGGCGTGAAAATTGTATAGGCAATTCTACGGTAACTGTTGCGCCACGATCTGACGATGGATTCTTATAGTACTAACCAAAATAAGACGAAAATAAAGAATACTATTTTTCGAGATTTCGCTTAGTTTTGGAGATATTCAGTTTAGAAAATACTGTTTTTTTTATTTATTTTCTTTTAATTTTTCAATTAATTTTTATAGAAACCACGGAAACCGTAGCATCACGGGTGTTCCTTGTGGCGCCGCTAATGACGACGTATTCTTTTAGAAAATAAATATTAATTAAAAAATAATTAGTAAATACCCAAAAAAATTCGAATATGTAAAAGTTCGGTTAAGATATATTCATGTCTGGCTACGCCAACCTAATCGTCTAAAATCCAGCCCGAAATGAAGATATACGAGCCGAACCGAACCTTCCAAAGTTTGTTTGGGAACCCATTTTTTTATCTAAATGAACCGTGATGATGAATATAACCGAACCTATGAAAAGTTCTAAAAGTGAAAATGGCCAACGCCCACTGTCGCTCACTTGAGACAATTTGAGACATCACAGTCCATAAACTCAATTTCAGTTCAAATTTGTAGTTTAAAATTTTATTTTTACTTTCCTATTTATTTCCTCTAGTTCTAAAAGAATCTGTCATCAGATAGCGGCGCCACACGGAACCCGTGATACTACGGTTTTAGTGATTTCTATAAAAAAACAATTGAAAAATAAAAGAAAATAAATTCAAAAAACAGTATTTTTTAAACTGGATATCTCGAAAACTAAGCGAAATCTCGAAAAATGGTATTCTTCATTTTCGTCTTATTTTGGTGAGTACTATAAGAATTGTCAGATCGCGGCGCCACAGTTACCATAGAACTCCCAATAGATATATAGTGTCAGATAGAAAAGTATAAAATATTATGGACTATTTAATTCGAATTTAGCAAGAAGCATTTTGACTGAACGCGTACACCTAGAATGCATTTCTCGCTTGAAAAGCCGTTGAAGCCATTGAATTTAGAATTTAATAATTAAAAGAAAAGATGTTAATGATAAATATACATTATAGAATAGATCTGTGAAAAAACAAATTTTATTGATTTATTTTAGGAATTTTACAAAATCTTTACCCGAACTCAGGAATATTGTGTATATCGTTTGTTTTGCTTAATTTTACAAAGAATCCGTAAATAATATATTCTAAGAAATTGGAAAATAGAGATACCTGTAAACTCAGAAATTATACTATTGGGGGGTGGGTTCCGGTTATTAAACAAATCACACAACATCCCTGCACCAAATCTAATTTATTAATATATTATTCTACTTTTAATCAATATTTTTTAAATAAATAGTCAAACTTTATTTATATATATATATATGTAGATTAGATATAATGTATATTTAAACAACATTTAATTTTGATAGTTAATATGAGAGAGTTTATTCTCATGAAATGTGATTTGAGGCTTAAAGTTAAAAATATCAAATTAGAATAGAAAATTGTTTAGAAATGTAAATAAAAACTTCGTCTATTCAAAATCTAAATTAATAAATATGATATATAAATAAAAAAAAAATAAGCTCTCAGAGCACTTTAGCCACTCATTAAAGCTTTAACAGAAAATTTTCAAAATAAATCTTCATCCCTGATTTACTAGTAAAATTCAAGTTATATATACTATGTATATCAAAAACATAAAAAATTAGTCAACAAAAATGTATTATATTATTATAGGAACGAAAATGATAAATACAAGGGTAAAAAAAGATTTTTAAGTACTTAATTAACAATAAATGATACCTATCATGTTTTTGAAAAACATATAATTTTTAATTAATTTTAAAAGATGCTTTTGTGATTAGAATATGAAATAAGTTTGGGAGAAAAAAAATATAAAAAAATAAAATACAAATGCATATGATTGAATATGAAAAAGTTAAGAATTATTTGATATTAATGAATTTACTAGTGCGCTCTCATAAATAAATTATAAATAAACATCTAATATAAACTAATTAATTAATTCTAATTCTAAGAAAGTGTTTGAGGGTGTTTAATTAAGTATCTTACTTAGACAACTTCTATTTCATCTGTAGACTTCAAAAAATTTTCATCTTAAATAAATATAACTTTTTCTACATTAACACAATTTTTCCTGCCGTGTAGGCAATTATAAATAAAAAAAAAATTTATCTGTTCCAATCGGAACCAATTCGGAGAATAAAATTAATGTTCCAGATCAAGTTTTGGAAATTTTATTACTTACGTTTTTGCGTTAGCATTTTTGGCTTCGTGAACCAAACAAATTTTAACAAATCAATTTTTGCTCATAATTTCAAACGTTAGAACTTTTCCATTGGGTGTCATAATTCAAAATGTATTGATGAACTTGTAAAAAACCGGAAGTGGTCTAAACTAGATCATAATTAAACACGTTTAGTATTTAAAACTAAATTTATATTAAATTGAGGTTTATCCAAGAATTCTTAAAATGTAATTTTTCCAAAGAATGATCCAATGCTTTCTTTTAAAATTTAGCTGATATTTCAATTGAAATAACTTATTACTAATTTAATATTCTATTATTTAATTTTTTCAAGAATAATTATTTTATTTAAGTTCACTTTTAGTTCTTGTAGGAATAGAGATAAAAAAATCATTTACCAACAATTTTTCCTATGAAAATTTGCTATTTTTCTTTTAGAATAATCAACAAAATGATGATCCTTAAGCAATAATTAATATCTGTATTGTATATATTGTAAATAATATTTATTATTAAATTTAGATAGGCATAGTATTATGATTATTAAAATAAGAGACGTCGAATGTTGTAAAAAGCATGGGGCGGAGGGGGTGGCCATTAATAGTGCGAACACGTATTTATTTGTGTTTTAGTTACGACGGCTTGGCAACCAGGCCAGGAATTACGTCCTGAAGTACCTGCCACTGTGCAAGGTAGGCCTCGCTTCCGCCATTATTTTCCAAAACCTAAAGCACCTCAAAAAAAAAATTCCATTGCACTAGTAGCTCTGCTAGTTTGGGTGGTGTTGTTTGTCTGCATGCATAACTTTCGATATTGGCATTACGAGAAAAACTTTAAAGAATTAAAAAAATGATTATATTAATTTTTAATAATTTTTGAAACCAATTAAAAAAATATTAGGTTTGTTTGTTTGTCGACAGTTTGACTATCGTCGGCTGTTATATAGTCACAGTATTATTTGGCGGATTATAGTGGTGTTTCACAAGAGGATCCTCTTTGTGAAACACCACTATAATCCGTCAAATAATTCCTGTGTTTAATATGTCTCACTATAAACCAACAATGCTTTCCCTAAACTAAGAATTGTTTATTTTTGTTGACCCAGGGGACGATTTTTTTTTCAAATATTCGGCTGTATGATAAGTGTTAAAAACTATCAAACTACTTTACTCTTTCAACATAGGTCTCTGAAAATTTAAGTGAAATCAGCACCAAAAGAGAAGCTGATACAAAAGTTCAAATTGTCGTTAGAAGTAGACTTTAAATTTTTAAGGAAAGCACAAGAGGTTGTCATCTTCTGGATACGAGATCGAATGGATTATTTTTATTTATAAATAATATGTCAGAGGGGTTGTGTTCACCCCCTCGGGAAGGAGTAGCCATTTGGCCCGGATTGCTAATTTTGGCCCTCGGGTTTGATTCCCGAGCGAGTGAAATAACCCTTCTGACATATAATCAAAAATAATCCATTCCATCTTGGATTTAGAAGATGACAACCTTTTGTGATTTCTTTAGAAGGTGATATGTCAGAATTGCCATTAAAATTATAAAAGGGTTGTTCATTTTAATTAAAAATAAGTAAAAGAATGGGAAACTAATAAATGACTATCATTAACTGTCATGAGAAATTATTCGATATTGAAATGACGTGATCAAAGAGTTGAAAACAATTTCTTACTATTAAAATCTAGCAAAATTACTAAGTACAAACAAACAAACCAATTTTTATTACGAAATCTATTTATATAACGCGTGAGGAAAAACTTATTTGTATTTTTAATTAAATTAATTCAAATCTCATAGACACTAAAGAGATGGATTTGCTATGACATGTTCGTAAAGAGCAAAAAAAAGCAAATGAAATATAACTAAATAAGGAGTTAGGTTTATCATCATCACATCATTATATAGGATATTGGCGTGATTTGGACCAATGTACAGACAAAACCTTAATTTTATATATATAGATAGGCAGTATAAGATTACGCTATTCAGCCTGTTTTGATTACAACGTGACTTTGTCAGTGCGATTTATATTATAAAATATGCATATTCATAGTAATCATAATATATAATTCTTTATTATTAGGTTGATATATACTTAGTAACATTAAAATTAAAAAAAGATTTAAAAAAATCTATACATGAATAATGACATTTAAAATGCGAACGGCCGGGGCTAAAATCCTCGATTATTTCTGGTGCCTTTAAGATAGCAATTTATCTTTAAGATACTATTGTGATTATAAAAGCACCGTTTAAATAACGATTGACAGAAGAAATTAATCAAAATATTTTTAAAATAAAAAGCTAATATAACATAGTATGTTGAGTCTTTTAAAAGACAATACACATATCTATAGAAAGGACTCAGAAACCTTAATATGATTACTGATGACTATAAAAAATTTTGACCTACAACATTTTTAAATCATATGATACAGAAGATCGATTTTTAATAATTAAAAAATTAATTATATCAATTTAATTTACTGGCGACCTTCGTGTGTATATCTTGAAATACAGCCGTTGGGGGTCTTGACGACATAAATCGCAAATTCCAGTTTCAGTTTGATTTTTCTGGGATACAGGCAACAAAACTGAGAGTGGAATGGCTTTACACATGCCAGCATCACAGTATACTCGTATTAAATAATATCCCATCAAAAAAGTAACCGCCTTGAATCTTGCTTACTTTGCTGATCATGTGGGTACCCTGCACTCTCATATGCATATAGGCCGTTGACAATCAGTACATATATTATTTTATAAATATTCCATGAATTGATGGAATTTATGTTTATCCAGTCATCTTATCAATTTATATATATATCAGTGGCGGTTGGTGACTCTCAACAAGGGGATGCTGTCCAAAAAAGTACCCTTCATTTTTTAAAATTTCACTCTTCGCTTTTTTTGCAAATTTCATCGAATATGGCATTATTTTCGTTATTTTTCAAATTTAACATTAGATTTTTAAAAAATATATTTTGGGACCTTCGCCCCAAACGGATACAGCTTTGTGTGAGTGAGGGTAGGAGTCAGCAATTAAATCTTGCGACTTAAACTCCACAGTCACTGAAATGGAAATCGACCATCTTCCACAATGAATCAGCCTGTCCTATAAGAAAATCTTAAATTTCTCCTAATTCTATTGCTATAAGCAAGCTAGGACTTGTCTATAGTACTCTTAATTATTTCCGATCTTATATATTGAGCGTTCTTAGAAATGGATTAACCCAAAGATTCTCGAATCATCTTTATTTATTCCTTTTTTGTTTTGTTACTATTTTAATAGCTCCTCAACAAGAACAATTTTTATTCGACTAAAACTCGTCTGGAATTGTCTTTGACATGCTTGAACTGGAAGATATACCAGGCAGGGACGTCGAAACTTCTATCCGCACCCTTTTCTTAAAAATCTTTCATTTTAATTTCCCCTTCAAATTATGCAACAATTGTATTTCATTTTGAGAGCCAATATACTTTTCAACACAAAAAACAAAAAATGTTTTTTTTTTTTTTTGAAATAACGGATAAAAAATTTGAAAATTTAAAGTTCCTCCTGAATTTATGAAAATACTCTAAATGTGTGAATTTTTAGGGATGCACAGCATCCACAGCATCAATGGACCGCACGCCACTGATACATATATTATGTAGGTAATGAATACTCATACATGTATAAATTTTGATTTTTGTTTTACTTAGTTATTTTTTAAAAATCTTCACGTTTTGAACAAATTTATTCATTCGTGAGTCCTTTCATTTGTTTTATTTTGAAATAAAATTGGGAATATTGGCTCAAATACTATCGAGGGTCTGGTGGTTCTCATTTCTTCCAATAGATTTTATTTTATTTTATTTTTTTCATTGCCCAGTTATTGAGTTAGGTACTTGAATATGCTGAGTTTAGGAGCATAATAAATAATACAATTTTTGAAATAACATAATAATTGATGAATTATTAAAATTTATATAGAACCATATGTGCTGTCCAGATTTTGATTTCAATTTTGAAAAAGGGAATAAGGGGTCTAGAAATTTAAAGTTTTCTATTTGGGAGAGTTTTTGTTTATAGGATTGAGTTTTCCACCTCTTCCTAGTGGTTTATTTATAAATCTATTAATGTTAATAATTAGTGCTCATCCATTTTTTTCAATATTCATTTGCAAAATACAGTATAATGGTTTGCAACTCTGATGATTTATTACTACTACAAGCTTCTAGCTTCAACTTGCTGGGAGGCCACCATTAATTAAACATTTCTCATAGGTGGAATGCTTCCATATCGTTTAAAAAAGAAAATTGTTGAGGGAATAACATTCTGTGACTATAATATATGTACTTTCACTTTAAATTACCATTCTTTTAAATTTTGGAAATTTAACATGAAACATTCATACCATTCCAGATTTCTCAAAACCATTTAAAACTTCTTTTTATAAAATAAATTGACTGTTGGCAGAAACTAGCCAGAAAGAATCATCTTATGAGGAATGGTTTAAGAGTAGCTAACACTCACAGGGGATGAAGGGATGATCGCTGAAGTTGGTTCATGTCAATTACGCATTTGGCATTTTTTATGAAACGACAAGGAAGGAAGCCATGCATGTGTTTAAAGGAAACAATTTGCTATGGTCTTTAATCACTTCAAAAGACTATCTAAGTAGCTTTATTCCTTATTTCACAGTTTAAAATTGAAAAATAATTTTGATGGTCAGTAATATTAACATTGGGTTCCCTTAAGATTATAGTCTATGAGCTAGTGAACATTTTGAACGATTATTTCAGAATGGAAATAACATATCCCATACTGTAGGACACACTCCGAAAGTGAAATTCTTACTCACCCAGTCCAGTCGTTTTTAGGGGTAAATGACCACTGAAGATGTCAAAAATATTGTAAAATCAAGTTATTTAAGAATAAGGCTCTGATTTTCATCATTAGAGTCTTCTTTTTATTTCTTCTGAAATTGTTTTCTAATGAATTTGGGATTTAAAAAACTATTTTTTTTTGTTTATAGACTTATTGTATTGGCCTCTGAACGGCTCATACATAGATATATAGATATATTATACCTATACTTAAATTTGTATAGGTTATTCCTAAACAAAATTTGAAAACTTTTAGATTATTCCTAAAGAAAAATTCTAGCCTTGTACGCCCATACACCTGAATATAGGCTATCAATTCGACACCTCTTCTTCATAGCTGCGTACAATTTAGGATCTACCATAAAAAACTTGAGTTTTAGAGTTAGTTTCATAGAAGTCAACAAAACATCCCTGCCTGCTATTAAATTCATTATTATTAATATATCTTTATTTATTTATTATAAGAAAATTCAATTTAAAAAATCATTTGGTAATAAATTTTTCCTTGTTAATTTTAAAATAACATGTAAATATGAAAGGTGCCCAGAATTAAAATCTATGAAATTTATTAATACGTTCCTTTAGTATAGAAAAAATAGAAGACCTAAAATCTCAAAAATTACACAAACCTGGATATCACAATTTTCGGAGCTAATAATTCTTGAAATTTAATATGAGGCTACTTTAGAAGTGTCGCTAAATTTCTTTGATCGTTCAAATTTTTTGAAATTTTTTCAAACCCCTATATTTTAATTTTTCTTAATTGTAATAGAACAAACAAAAAAGGACGCCTGTGTAAGTTTATATTTTTTAAATTTTCCTAATATTTTTATTTATTAAAGATCCCTGGTGCTCAAAGATATACAGATGAGTAGTATGTACAAAATATTGTGATTTATATAGAAACTATAGAACTAATTAAATATTGTACAAATACAAATAGAATGATGTTTTATATTTCTATTGACCCCTAATAATCGACCTTTATTTAATGCAATTTTTAATTCTGAATATCGATTTCGAATATATCGTAATTTCACAAAGGTGTAGTAGCTATCGTACTGCCTTTCGTACAAAATAGTAAATATTGTCATAGGGAATGTCCTGAAATCAAATTGAATCATTCTGAAATGACTATTGATTTTACAATATTTTTGACATCATCATTTACCCCTAAAAAACGACTGAATTCTGGGAGTAAGAATTTCACTTTCGGCTGTGTGCTGATGCTGATCACACTACAGTATGGGATATGTTATTTGCAATCTGAAATAATGGTCTAAAATGTTCATCAGTGAATTTACTCCTGAAAAATAAATAAATAAATGTTATTAGAATCCAAAAGGCGAAAGATTTTGAAACCTCCTTTTAACCATCGGAAAATCTCAACTTTCTTCTTCGATACTAATTCATAATTTAAATTTAAAATATGGAAAGCACCTAAGCCTCAGTAAATTATGTACTAAAACAAAAGGACTCACAGGAAAAAATATTTATATGTAAATGACAAAAAATGAATATTTCTATCATTTTTATATAATCTTGCTGAAGTAGAATTTTATATATAAAAAAAATCTAAATATTTTACACAAATATGATAATTTTATAGATAAGCGGTTCTCAGCCATTTTATCAATGCATACAACTAAAAAAATTTTAAATTTCAGAAGATATTCCACCAACGAAGAGAAATGGTCTTTGTGGCTAGTCCCTGAATTTATGATTGAGCAGAAAGACGCATATTCGGCACGAAGGAGAGATCTAGAATCAGTCAATATTATAGTGGCTATAGGAAAATATGTTTGTTATAATTTTTTGCTCTAGACACACTTTTGAAAGTTTATCTGAAAAAAAAGTGAATATAATTTCATAAAGTCTTTTATAAAGAAAAAAAAACTAAAAGTGTGATTTCTGCTTGTTGCACATAAGTAGGTATACATAAATATAAATATTTTATTAATTAATGAATATGTTATAGTTTCCAAGGCTTGGTTGCCTTCAACTAAACTCCAATAAACATATTTCATACAAATATTCATCAACATTCGATTTCATGGTGAAGCTAGAAAATTCATCACTGAACTTAATTTTCCCCATGAAGTCAATCCACTTGTAACTACAATAAAAAAATGGAAATGCTATTAATTTTTTGAACGAAATATTTGTTTTTTTCAAAATGAAGGCACTCTTGGAAACTATATTTTGCATATACATTATACGTATAATTATTTTGATTATTTATGTCCTTCGATTAAATTAATAAGTTGTTGTAGGGAAATAAGGACAATAGCTTATGCAAATAATTTTTATTTTTTGCCAACGTTTCGTCAACTTTGTTGACTTCCTCAGGGCTCAAACAAATTAACTTCTTTGCATATTTGTCATTCTATTAATATTCGGCCTATAGTATGTGTTTGCTAAGAATGAATATTAATAGAATGACAAATATGCAAGAAGTTGATTTGTTTGAGCCCTGAGGAGGTCAACAAGGTTGAGGAAACGTTGGCAAAAAATAAAAATTATTTGCATAAGCTATTGTCCTTATTTCCCTACAACTTATTAATTATACGTATACTTAATTAAATACATCAAGCAGAAGACACACTGTTTGATTTATTCTTTATAAATTAAAAAACTACTTCTCTAATCAAAAAACTTTTTAATCTATTTAGTAATATTTTAAATAATCTATTGTAATTAGTCATCAATATACCACTATGCCTTAGCAACTTCAAATTGGAATTATCATTTAAAATGAATTGGTTCATTCGATTTTTTTGCTTATATAGGTGTCCTAATAGACACTTATTTTAACAAAGAGGAGAAGGTGATCAAGAAAAGGATTGAAAACGAAGTTGTCTATGCATCCTTAATGGTTTCGAAGTCTTGAAAATGAAAAGGGAAAGGGATAGGCGGGGTAAAAATTACAATTTCTAAAAGTCAACGGGATAAACATATTGGCGAATGAATTGGTTTGACCCTATTCAAGTTTGACCGCAAAGGGATGTTGGGATTCAGAGAATCAGCTTAACATAGCAAGCTTATTATTGTTTTTTTTCTTTTTTACTTAGAGAAAGTGGTGTAGGTTTTAGCTGAAACATGATATTAATTAATAAAGTAAAGGGTGTGTAGTTTCACAGTGAATGAAATAAAACTCAAAGAGGTCGAAGTCTAAAAGAAGTTAAAACGTTTTAACCTGTAAACTCCTGATGATGGACTAATAATCCGAAATATATTGAGTTTGTATAAACCTCTTTGAGTTTTATTTCATTCACTGTGAAGCTATACACCCTTTACTTTATTAATTATTATTGTTTATCTCATCGAAGCATATTAGGAAACTAAAAATTCCGATACTCTATCTGTTGGTCTAAATTGAAACTAGTCACTGTGGGCTATAAATAATCTACAGGCCTACCAAGTATCCACTGGGAAACTGAGAATTATACGCTCTATCTGGTGGTCTTAATTGAAACTAGCCACTATGAGCCAAAAAAATTGAGTCACGCCCCTACCAAGGTTCCCAATAAGATTAATCAATTTCACCTTAGGACTATTCACATTAACAGTGAATTAAATAAATCCCATTTGATTATTATCATTTTGATATGGATCAATCCATATTTGAAGTTGTACAAGAGTAAAGGACCTTTATCTGACAGGTTGAGAACCGCCCTTAAAGATAAATTGTAAAGTATTTAGGATGGACTGAAAAATGTAATTCCATCAACTCATAGAATAGAAAAACAACAGCCAGAAGAAGAAAATATAAAAATGAACAAAGGATATTTTCAATTAATTTTTAATATTTCTAACTATTCAAACACGTTCTCTTTGAACATAATTATTTATATTTCAGGTATCAGCACTTATCATATCAGAATGTATGTGAAATGGATTAAAATTCCATTTCTATGGTGAAATTCGAAATATTACCTCACTATTGGAATTCTTAGGTTTCTAATCCAATAGTGAATAAATCCACTTGACATTCGAAAATGCATATTTCTTTTCTCTTGGAAGGTTTCTTTCGGGAAAATCGTTATGGTTTCTTATATAATACAAATAATCTTACCAATTCAGTTCAGTTAGTATCGTTTTTAACTGGAATCGGGTTCGTTGAGTGATCACCTTTATTACGAATTATCTACAAATTCATCCATCGCTGGAGGTAGGATTTTCATCGGAATTATTTTTAAGTTAATTTAAGAGTTTGTGTCGATCTTTTCTACTTTAATTGATTAATCAAAATCGTTCGAATCGTGTGCCAATATCTTTCATATTTCTCTATTGTGTTAGATGTAATAGCGAAGTTTTCTTTAGAATAAAAGGCCAAACAAAGCTTTTAGAAAATCACTCTTGAGATTTTTCCCTCAACTTCCCAATATTTTTTTTTCTTTCTTTTCATTTCGAATGCCTGAATGCTTTTTTCCTTGCTTTTTATTCAAATATACACTTAAATAACAAAAAGTAATTTAAATTTATGTAATTTAAGATTGAAATGTTAATTAAATCTTCACTTGAATCTTCGCATTTTTTTTACAACAGATAATATATTTTCACTTATATCAATAATTTTTTAGGATAAAATATTTCTAATATAAAAAAAATCAAGACTTTTATATAAAATTTGGTAAATTCTATTTTAAAAAATTATTTATATTATTTTTTTAGTTTCTAGCCATAGAAAAAAAATTATGAATTTCGAAATTTTTGAAGACTTTGTTTTAAATGGTGGAAAATAATTAAATAAATTTAATCGATCTGGAAAGTTTCCCCCATTTAGAGAACCCTCGGTGCAATTAAAATATTAAAAAAATGTTACAAATTACAATGTTTCGGCTCCTAATTTTTTCAAGAAAGAGATTAAGGTTAATTGAAAAGATTTTGTTTTGCCGAGAGTAGCAGAGTTGTTATTCAACATAAAAAGAAATCAAAGAGGTTGTCCTCTGCTTGATGACATCACCTCTTTGATTCTCCCTATGATAAAGGTTTATACTAAACTTTAATACAAAGATATCGAGTCCCCGAAACTTACTTTCTAATAAATAATCAAGGCTTAAAAATATATATTTATAGAAAATTTTCTAAATCCTTATTTTGTTCCACAAGCCCCAACAAGAATACACTGTTAATTTTCCATTTAATAGTAAAATTATGATAAATCTAACATAAAAAAAACTCATATTTATTCCGAAAAAGTAAATTCTTATTTCTTAGTATGTCGTAGTCACTTGGTGGAACACGTCATATTATAAATAAAATATTCCTGGAATACTACAGTTATATTACTTTAATAAAATGAAATCTGACTGGAACATTTAGTCAGAGAGCCCATGACCCATTTTTCATGAAGTGTTTGATTCAAGTAGATATTTCACCTAGAGGTATTAATAGCATAGATGAGTAGGGAATCGGCTGTTTTCCTGATCTACCTGGGTACTACTGCTACTGCGCATAGGAGAAAGTTGTAAAAAAATGTTCGCCAAAAAAGTGTTTGATTCAAAATCCAACAAATACTATTCGACAATTAAGTTGATTTTAAATTAACTTAACTGTCGAATAGTATTTGTTGGATTTTGAATCAAACACTTTTTTTGGCGAACATTTTTTTACAACTTTCTCCTATGCGCAGTAGCAGCGGTGCCCAGGTGGATCAGGAAAACAGCCGATTCCCTATTCATTTATCCTATTAATGCCTCTAGGTGAAATATCTACTTGAATCAAACACTTCATGAAGGGTGGGTCATGGACTCTTGGACTAATTGTAAAGAAATATTTCTGAAATATTAATATTGTAATATTTCAATATATTGTGAAATAGTATTATTGTTATTTTATACAAATATATCTGAAATAACTTGGCATGAAGTGACCACGACATATATACATTTACTCTATAAATTTGAAAAAAATGAATTCGCCACTGACTTATTGTAATTATATTAAAAAAAGATTTCCAAAATTAGGAGCCAAAAAAGTGTGATAAAAACAAAAAATTTAGATTAATTCTTCCCTCACTATGTGTAGTCTAATCAGAAAATATGTCTATTAACCTCCACAAGTAAAAATATAAACCTTTTATTTTGCAATGTAAGTATAGACAAAACCCTATATTAATTTATATACCAATATTCATTTCATCAAAGCAGAGTATCTAATTAGTAGGTATTAATAAATTAAGTACAATTTTTTTTTACTTATTTTCCTTGTTTGAAATTAGAGTAAATATAGTTAACACAAAATACGTTAAAACTATTTTCTATATATTTATTAATTATTACGAAATTTGAGAAAATATCATATATTGTACTTAATTGATAGAACATTTAAAATTTGGTAATGTTTGAAGTGTAAATGCAATCTTAAAATAATTTATATAAAATAATAATATAAAAATATACTGACTGTGTTTAGAACTGGAAAAATAATCGTTTATTCACTTAATTTCAATTAAGAGTTAAAGTAAGAACCAAGCGCGTTGAATTTATGAGTAATAAATTAATGCTATAGCATCTTTTTTTCGGTTTAAAACAAGAAATCGGTATCTTGGGTGAAATTTGAAATGTTTAAGTGTATGTTGAAGGAGCCTTCTTCCACTTGAAAAACGAATCTGAGTATCAGATCCCTTTTCGTCTCGCTTGGGTTCAATTCTTGAGATTACGACCAATAAAATATTTTTCTAAGAGGGTTTTTCTAAATTAACTGGTTGGTTAGAAAACTAGATATTTAGAAACAACGATTTCAACAATCTTTTAGTACATAGTCGGTTTTACTTTTTAATGCCGTCTTAGGAAAAATAGAGACATCTCAATTTCTGAAATTAGAGTTATTTATTTATTTTCGTTTACCTTACTTTTACTTTCCTGATAGAATTCCATACATAAAAAGAGACCATATTAATTGACATTGATATACAGCAACTAATTCTTAAATGGGGGTAAAAAAATTAAGGGATTCCTTAAAACAAAATACGTTTACATATTTGGTGATGAAAACTTCAACTTGAACAACATTATTCTAAATCAATTAATATATTTAGATTTTCTAAAATATATCTAGATACTCTCTATTTAGACGATAATCGAATATTGGTCTTTAAATTAAAAAATGAAATTGAAAAAAATGTGATGGTTCTAGAAGAATGTTTTATATTTAAGTGTATATTGAATTCAAATCTCTTGCTTTATTTATTAAAACACTACACTTCATATTTATAAATATAAAATTAAGATTAACACATAATTATACTATTTAAGCAAATCCATAAATTGATATGATTTCTATTTCATATTATTTAATTAAAAAAAAAAGAAAATGTTTGAAGTGGTGAAATGAAATTGCACTTTCCTAACCCAATAGAAGAATATTCAACTTATTTTGTTTATAAACTTATAAAAAAATGATAATTTGAATATTCTATAGAGTAAAAGTCGAAATATCCATAAATGCATGTTCAATTAATTATAAGTATCCAACCTTATAACAAATCATTCTACTATTTATACATATGACTATTTCTTAAATTCAAGAAAACTTAAAAATATATATATATATAGTAAATATAGTTCGAAAAGTATTATTTTAGTTTGTATTTGAAGATATATGCTCTACTAAACTCGCTGAGATTAGGCTATGAAAGTTCTTCAGTTGTGTCGGGCTAGCATTTCACATCTATAATTATTTATTCTATACAATTTTATCTCAACGCCAAATCAAATAAATGTTAAATAAGACACTATTTGAAATCTAAAAGTATTTTTACAAGTTATTCTTTATTTAAATTAATATTAGTAAAAATATTTCACTTAATTGATAGCGTTTTTCTTTAGGAGACGGACTGGTATAAATATGTAATTGGATGTTGATGAAGGCAGTCCACGGTGGTTGTAAAAAATAAGACTATAATGGTTTTATTGTTTTACATTTATTTGTTAAAACCGACGTTTCGGAGATTTATTGTCTCCTCTTCAGGTAACAAAAAGTCAATGAAGTAGTTCAAATCATATTACTTCCTGTCTCCTTTGACAATGCCAAAAAAACTTTTAATGTTTTTTTGGCATTGTCAAAGGAGACAGGAAGTAATTATGATTTGAACTACTTTCATTGACTTTTTGTTGCCCTGAAGAGGGAGACAATAAATCTCCGAAACGTCGGTTTTAACAAATAAATGTAAAACAATAAAACCATTATAGTCTTATTTTTTACAACCACCGTGGACTGCCTTCATCAACATCCAATTACATATTTCACTTAATAATATTATTTTTTTAATAATTTATTTGAATAATGCTCGTAAAATACTTCCTAAAGGAGAGCTCACTTAAAAAATAGAAAAATAAAAAGCTAGTAAGTGGGGAATCCTTTTGCCTGCCCAACTTTTTTTTAGCCTAATATCAGCAAGCTTACTGTAGACGAGACAATAAATAGGTAATCCAAAATGAGTTACAAATATACAGTGGTGGCTCGTCATTAAAGGCCAGAGGGGCTAGTCCCCACCAAAAATAATTATTGATCTATTGTTATCTGTCCATTAGTAAACAGCGCTGACTGGTGGTCAAAATAAAAACTAACACAATCGTGTCATATTTATCTTTATTGTATAAAGAAAATTATTTAAAAAACAAAACAAAAACAAATAAGATAGATTATTAACTAATAAATGTTGTTTACTATCTTGCAACATTGAGTGCTTTATTTAAATATTCTTTGGCATTTCATTTTTGAAAATTATCCTAGGAATGATTAATAGTTGTGCAGCTGACCCGAGTAGTTTAGTTATATTTTTGGCCACGAGACTGCGTAGTGCCAAGAACCACTTAACAATAGTCATTTATTTATTAACCGACTTCAAAAAAGGAGGAGGTTCTCTATTCGACTGAATTTTTTTTTTTTTTTTTTTTGTGCCTATGTTACCTCAATCTCCGCCAATTGTGAACCGATTTTGAAAATTTTTTTTGCATTGGGTCCAGTCTACGCTTCCGATTGGTCCCATTTTTTTCGATTTTTCCATAGGTATTAGACCTTTTTTGTTAGGTTTGTTTAGGACTTAACCTCTTTGTTTATAAACCGATTTCGATGGTTCTTTTTTTATCCGAAAGGGGGTATCTTAGGGATGGTGTCAATATTAATTTGGTCAAGTTCTGATGATAGGATCACTATTAATGACATCACTAAAAAGAGAAAAATAAAAAAATTTTTAAGAAAAAAATAAAACCGACTTCAAAAAATTAAACACAACAAATAAAATACACTAAAAGGTATAAAATAATTATTATCTTATTTAGTTACAACTAAACGACGAAATATTAACATGAAATTACTTTTTGAAGTCGGTGCCAAACAGATGATACCTTTTATGAATCGCACTCGACGGATCTTACTTAGTACGTTTGGTGGGTACGCTCGCTTATAGGTATAGTTTGTTTGGCACCGACTTCAAAAAGTAATTTCATGTTAATATTTCGTCGTTTAGTTGTAACTAAATAGGATGATAATTATTTTATACCTTTTGGTGTATTTTGATTTGTTGCATTTAATTTTTTGAAGTCGGTTTTTATTTTTTCTTAAAAATTATTTTTATAATTAACCGACTTCAAAAAAAGGAGGAGGTTCTCTATTCGACTGAATTTTTTTTTTTTTGTGCCTATGTTACCTCATATCTCCGCCAATTGTGAACCGATTTTGAATTTTTTTTTGCATTGGGTCCAGTCTACGTTCCGATTGGTCCCATTTTTTTTCGTAGGTATTAGACCTTTTTTGTTAGATTTGTTCAGGACTAACTTCTTTGTTTATAAACCGATTTCGATGATTCTTTTTTTATTGGAAAGGGGGTATCTTAGGGATGGTGCAATATTAATTTGGTCAAGTTCTGATGATAGGATCACTATTAATAACATCACTAAAAAGAGAAAAATAAAAAATTTTAAGAAAAAAATAAAACCGACTTCAAAAAAATTAAACACAACAAATAAAATACACTAAAAGGTATAAAATAATTATTATCTTATTTAGTTACAACTAAACGACGAAATATTAACATGAAATTACTTTTTTAAGTCGGTGCCAAACAGATAGATACCTTTTATGAATCGCACTCGACGGATCTTACTTAGTACGTTTGGTGGGTACGCTCGCTAATAGGTATAGTTTGTTTGGCACCGACTTCAAAAAGTAATTTCATGTTAATATTTCGTCGTTTAGTTGTAACTAAATAAGATAAAAATTGTTTTATACCTTTTAGTGTATTTTATTTGTTGCGTTTTATTTTTTTCTTAATTTATTTTTTTATTTTAAGTCATTTCGTAATTATTTCTTCCAGCGTGATAGGAACTAGCTGAGAAAGTTAAATAACTTACAGATAGCCCTAGAACAGTGCTTCTTAAACTAAGGGTCGCGTAATTTTGGAGTAGGAAAACATAAAAGGACAATGACAATGAAATAATTATAAATCACATCAAACAAAAAGTAATTAAACAAAAATGAAAGCCTGGTGAATTCTAGGTATATCTGACTGTCATTGAATGAATTTTGGACATAATTTTCAACAATTTCTGAAATGGCCCTAAATATACTTTTACAATTTTGCACTACATATTTATGATAAATGATAAATCAAATTTTAAAAATGTTGAAGATGCTCTACGTACCGCAGTATCCCAGTATCTATCAAATATTCAACCAAGATTAATTTGATTCTTTTTGTAATAAGAAACATGCACATACCAGTATATTTCATTAATATTTAAATTTTATAAATTAAAGGGTTTATTTAGATACATAAAATAAATAAATAGAGCAATTTTAATCAATTATCATTATTTATTTGATGGATTTACCATTATTAATATTTAATGAAAAGAAATGAGAGTCTATTTGAAAAAGAAAGATGAAAATTTTTCTCAAAATCAACTCGCAATATATATGGTAAACATATCTATTAAAATCTTTGATTTGACCTAAATTCATTTTTGTTAAAAAATTGATTAAATTTCGCGAGTTGATTTTGAGAATAAATTCGAACTTTCTTTCTCAAATAGACAAAAATGTTTGTTATATCATATATCAATATAATATGGGATTGCAAAAATTTCTTGGTCAAAATGGGGTCGCGAATGAAAAAGTTTAAGAAAAGCTGGCTTAGAATATTCTACACACAATCTGGAATTGAGCTTTATCATCCAATAGTTTCTCATTACGAGTGCTGCTACAGGGCCAGTCGTTTAAATATTTGATTGGGAAACACTCATAGAAGACCCCCTCCCTCCCCTAAAACCTCGTAAGGGTACCCTAGTAACACAATGTTTCAAACTATATATTAACTATAAAGTTACCATATAGTATGAAACAGTCTGCTACTAAGGTAAGCTTCCCTATAAGACCGGGAAGACTCTTCTGACAAATGTCTTTTCTAGCACAAGGCAAGTGCGTGCTTTTATCAATACAAGTGACTGCTTAACACTGTCTTAAAAATTTATTATGCATTCAATACACAAGGTTATTATTTTGAGGATTTTTCCGTCCATCTGCCTTGCTCACATCACAAGCCTCTTTATGACACGGTCCCCACTTTCAACTTCACAATCTTAGGTCTGGCCCCACTGTCAAAAATAGCCACGAGTCGCCACTGCATACCACTTAGTTGAATAAAACTAATTAAATTTAAATTTAATTATTTTTTTACAACAGAATGTTGAAACAAAAAAAAATCTTAATTATTAACTAGGTACCTATACCTACCGACGTACGTCCACTTTATGCTTATGAGCAAATGGACATAAATAATGTATGTCTCATTTACAAATTGTGATTTCTGGGAAATTAAATCAACTTTTTAATGCAAAATTATTATTAAATTAAATTCTTAAATACTTAATACTACTAAAATAAAAAAAATTCATTTTATATGATCGAAAAAATGATTTGTTATAAAAATTCAACGTCTAGAATAAATATTTACCATAATTAAGACCTGTAAAGTTCGAAAAAAAATCTAATAATAAAATTAATTGGAATTAAAATATCAAAATTTTATTTTAATCAGCAAAGATGAAAAATGAGAAAATATAAAAATGAATTAAATATTCTTTTAAAAATTAACTTATTCTTGAATAAGTAAATTGAATTTTATAAGAATTTCTATGTAAGATTCATTTTGAGAGATTTTAACTTTGCGGAAATAATGACTATACAATAAAAATAGGATGATTTCGAATTTTAAAAAAATATTAACATGAATTTTTCAAATACTCAAACTTCTCTCAATCGATCACATCATTATTGCCGTATAATCATAAGAAATATTATTAATGTTATTTTTTTTAATGACTATCTTCTGATTTCCTGATATAAGCAATATAATAGAGAAAATGTTTATTCTTCAAACCACAAAATGCATATTCAATTCTAAGAAACTTAAAGCTTTTCTTTACGACCATGTACAAGAACATTTTTAAAATTGCAATTAATACGTTTTCATGGTGTATTGCACAGTATTGAATACAGTGGGAGAAACAGAAAGAAAGAGTTTAAATACCTTTAAAATGAGGAGCATATACACTTTATAATTAACAGTAACGGGCTTGCTGATTCAGCCAGCCCTGGAAAATCATGATGCACGGGCCCTGATAAATTTCTTTTTTATGGTGAGTATTACTCATACGGTTCCGGTTATAATCGGCCCACCTGGAAAAATCCCTGTCTTCGCCAACTCCTCCGCCATTAAATTTTTAGAAAAATACTATAAATTACGAGGAGGAGTTGAAAAATGGGTTTCCCCTGTCGACTGTGGTCGGAGTTGTGTATGAGGGTCGAAAGATAGAATGAGACATTGAAGATATGACATACCTTTATTTTATTATTCTCGTACGAGTACGTTGAGACATTTGTCATATCGCTTGATAAGCTTCAAAAAGTCCTCCAAGAAAAATTCAGGGCTTTGCATATGGAAGAAGCGTTGAACGGCTATGGGCGAAAGGCGACACAGCAGGAAAACGCGCAAGTCACCGATACACCATTGGGTAGAGGTCGCTGCAAATCAAGCAGATGGCGCTGTTGCAGTGCCTGCGCAAAGCGGAGACCAGCCTCTCATTTGAGCCCCGGTAGGTATGGAGAGAAGGTGCGTTTTGAATTCGTGGTCAAAGGAGGAAGTGAGAGCGGTTATCCGCTATGAATTGGCACGTGGAGTATCAGGAACAGAAATTCATAACCGCCTCGTGGAAGTCTATGGGTATGGTAAGTCTATGGAAGTCTATTCGGAAAAAGCGGCCTGGCCTTCTCACATCTGGCGTTCTGCTGTTGGATGACAATGCCAGACCACATTCGGCGAGGGCAACGCAAAACCATATTGCAACTCTTGGTTGGGAGCGCCTACACCATCCGCCATACAGTTCTGATCTCGCACCAAGCGACTTCCATCTGTTTCCGGCTTTGAAGACAAATCTCGGGGGAAGGCGCTTTGGAAGCAATACGGAAGTGAAACAAGCCGTTCAACGCTTCTTCCGTATGCAAAGCCCTTATTTTTTCCTGGAGGGCTTTTTGAAGCTTATTAAGCGATATGACAAATGTCTCAATGTACTTGGTACCTATGTGGAAAAATAAAGGTTTGTTATATCTTTGATGTCTTATTCTATTTTTTGACTTTCATACACAACTCTGACCACGGTCGACGGGGGAAACTTGTTTTTCAACTCCTCCTCGTAAATGGATAGATAGAATGTCTAAAGAAGACGTTTCCCAGAGGGTAAAGGCAACTTAATGGAACAATTTGGAGAAGGGTAGATTCTAGGACATCAGATCTTGAGAAACCAGGAATCACTGAGGGGTATTTTGAACAGACGAATAAGGGAGAGAAGAGCAAGGAAAGATCAATTTCTATTACATATTTTCCATTAATGATGGACCGAATGTTATTTATAGAGAAATAAAAGAACTGACTTGGGATAGAATTAGATCAAAGAAAACAGTTGTATCAAATCAGTCTTCGGTCTGATAAAAAATGTACATTATCTGACAAAGCTCAAATTCTAAAATATACTCCCTATAGTGAAAGAAATATTACAGAAATGTATATTCAGTTAAATTTTGATTCATACATCTTATGTCGATTTTTTGAATTAAACTAAAACAGTCAAGATACTCATATTATTTTTCCCTCAAATCTGGGAGCATAGTAGTGCCCCAGTCAAGTTCGATTCGATCGGGCGTGCTCTGCCAGTCTTGCCTTTACAGGAACTCGCGCCATTTTGATGCATCTGTAAATTCTCACTGGAAACCTGTACATGGCTGAATTTTTTTACCTCGTTACTAGTCTATAAGCTTAGATAAATTATGAAATTTCATATTTCTATTGCTTAAACCGCCCAGGTTAGAAGAAGCCAAAGATAGTCTTTTTCGTCACTCTCTCACCCACTGATTCATCAAAATTCTAGAGTACTTCAGTTGATCTTAGAATGCAGAAATTTGGCAAAGTGTTACATTTTGGAGTATAAATAAAACTCGAAAAACCGAAGATTTCCCTTCTTAAGGACCTAAATTGATGGGGTGAAATTTATAGACTAAATTAACTTATAGTGAAAATATGATGAACGGTGAATTTTGTAATTTGGCATACTGGTGAAGCTTGGAACATAAATAAAGGAGGAAATCGAAAAGCGAAACTTTTCCATTCTCACCATCTTAAATGAAGGAGTGAAGTTTATAATTCAAATTCTCATCAAATGCCGTAAAAGGACCCCAGAATGCTAAAACTTGGCATGGTGGTAGATTTTGAGGAATTAATAAATTTTTTTTTTTTTTTTTTTTTTTTATTAATAGTAATATTACAATCTAGCTGCTAGCCGCAGCTAATAAGTAATTTTGCTATAGATTTAACTTAAAACAAAACACAAAACAACAAGCAATCATATATTTCTTATATATAATTGTCTTTATCTCTATTTTTTATTAAAATGTTTTTAACAAAGTTCATGAGGCTTGATACGCTTCAGCCGGCGAGTCTGTGTGTCAACGTTGAGTAGTTGCAAGGCTTCCTCGTTCACATGCCCTTGCAGCCTCGTCTGGTGGGCTGCTGATAGCTTCTTAATGGTTTCATTGACGGTTTCCACGCCAAGATCACGATGGAGGTCCTGCGTTTCGAATGTACCAAGGAGCATTTACAATGCACCTTAGTACATTATTTTGAAATCTTTGTATAATGTTTCTATTTGACTGTGCTGTACATCCCCACAGCTGGATGCCGTATGTCCACACTGGTTTGAGTACTTGCTTATATAAAAGGAGTTTATTTTCAATTGACATTGAAGAATTTCTTCCAATTATCCAGTAGATCTTTTTAAAGTTGATATTAAGCTCCTCCCTTTTTTCTTGACATGCACCTTCCATCGGAGACGCGTGTCTAGCGTCATTCCGAGATATTTGGCCTTGGAATTAATAAATGAAGAAATCGTAATACAGAAACTTTCCACTTTTCAGGGCCTAAAATGAAGGGGGTGAATTTTGTGCGATAAATTTCCATAATGTTCGATATAGTTTGGGGCATTATTAAAAGGTGAAATCGATAAATCGAAATTTTCCCTTTTTCAACTCCTGAAATGAAGGGGTGAAATTTATAAGCTAACTTAACTTATATTGAAAATTCAAGGGCACTAGAATGTTAAAATTTGGTATAGTGAAATGAATAGCTTGAAACACTAATAAAAGAGAGAAATCGAAAAACAGAAGCTTTCTTTTCATTAGCTATGAATATAAAGAAGTGAAGGCTAAATTTGCATCTAGCATACAAAAAGCACTAAAACGAAACAAAAACTTGTCTGAAAAAAGGCCAAGTTCGAGAATTAAAAACAATTTGCCAGAAAAAGTGGAGAGTTCTAATGTGCCGCCAAGTTCAACATTACCAATTCAGTAAATAAGTTGAGAATATACTATGTGTACAAGTATGAAGTGGGGATTTGAGTAACAGATGACCTACCAATTCAGTGTGTACCATAAAGATTTGACATAGATGGCACTTTGTTGCTCCATCAACAAGTGTCAAACGCGCATAAGTGATGAATTGAAAATGTGTTTGCATAGTATTGCTTTGCTGTGTGAAATATGTCGAAATGTGTGCCAAATAAGAGCATTCAACGACAGCATTAATTTTTTTGTTTTCATTCGAAGAGAACTGCTGCTTAATCATACCCAATGCTTTGAGAAGCTTATGGTGAACATGCTCCATCGCAAGATACGTGTGAAAGATGGTTTCGTCGTTTCAAAAATGGTGATTTTGATGTTACAGACAAGGAACACGAAAAACCCCCAAAAAGGTAAGAAGATGCAGAATTTCAAGTATTGTTAAACGAAAACAATTGAAACGGTTAATAGCAAACGCTACCAACAACAATTGATCGGTTTGAACAGTTCGCTGCTCAAAAAACGACCAGAATATCAAAAAAGACAAAATAGGGTAATTTTTCTTCATGACAATGCTCCATCATATACGGAAAAACCGGAACGCGAGACGTTGGAAGCACTCGGGAAGTTGTACCCCATGCGGCATACTCACCAGACTTCGCTCCTTCCGATTACCACTTGTTTGCATCGATGGGCCATGGACTTGCTGAGCAGCACTTTGGTTTGTACGAAGATGTGAAAAAATGGCTAGATGAATAGTTCGCAGCAAAAGGGAAAGTTTTTACTGGCGTGGTATTCACAAATTTCTCGAAAGATGGGAAAAATGTATAACATGGATGGAGCATACTTTGGATCAAGCACCTTTCATCATTCTTCCGAATATAACATTTTTTTTTTTCAGAAAAAAAATCCCCATTTCATACTTGTACACCTGGTAACTTCAACTGAAACGCATTTCTTTCATTTTACATGTCCTATTGTGATTTTCTATTTTTTTTTTTTTTTTTTTTTTTTGTTGCAATTATTTTCCTCAAACTTGGCATTTAGGCATTGTAATGTATGTCACGAATTAAGTTACTATAACGTGGGATCATAAGAGGGAGGATCGGAAGACAAAAAGAGGAAAGGTGGAGGCTCTAAAAAACAAAAAAAAATAACTTTTAAGGAGTTCGGTGTTGGTTCTAGGTGAAACATTTTAATATAATAATAAAAAAAAATAATAACATAATGTGGAAATGCCAAGTTTCAGAAAAATAAATTCAACTAAAAATATGAAATCAATAAATATAAATGAATATGTAAAATGAAAAACATGAGTTTTAATTGAAGTTACTATATTCTCGGCTCATTTACTACATTTACCGATGTTGAACTTGGCGACACATTAGATCTCACTACATTTTCTGGCAGTGTTTTTATTAGTCGAACTTGGAAGTGTCTAAATGACTGTCAAAGTAAAAATACAATCTTTCTTTTTCTCTCTCCAGTAAATGTTCTCAGATCCGGACAGCTTGATATTCGTGTCTGTCCTTTTTCTCAAATTTTCCATGTTAGAAATTTCAAAAATACAATAAAACAGAAATCAAAAGAAAAATTTTGACAGTTTTTAGTAAAGTGGCCAAAGAAAAGAGGAATTTCAAATAATTTTTTTTCTAAATGTGATTATTTTATGATACGAACTTGTTTGGACTATTACGTATATTATAAACCTAGCCTGGCCTCCAGAAATTTTATTTTAAGAAAAGCCTATAAAAGTCTAGTTTATAGTTCTTAAAATACAATCAATATATTTATATTGTTAAAAAATTAAGAATAATTTTAAAAATTAAATAAATGACGTCTATATTTAAAATTTCGTTAGTTGATTGAGCCCTCCTTTCTACGACCTAAGTCCTGAGAACAAACATATCGAATGCAGAACTTTATTTCTAAAATGAAATTATTACTATCTGTTTTCAAATTTATTATCATTATCTGTTTATAAATTAATTACAATAGCATAGTTTTTAGATATATTAAAATTCATGAAATTTCTTGAAATCTCATTTAGATGATGTCGAAAAATTTAAATAGTTCCAAAGACTTAGGACTAGCAAAAAAGCATGCCTGATTATTTTTTCTTCTCAACGAAATACTAAATGTTCTATTTTCATGATTGAATGATTTATTAGCTGTTAGGTTCTCTAATCTACATGTGTAGATGCATTAAGATTAGATTAGTGTTCGTCTCTCAAACTTGTTAAAGGATATCTCGTGTTGCCCGAACATGAATGTTTCATGTGCTCTTTAATTTAAAACTCTTGGATTTATGGAAGCTTTTTGCAGGAATACATTAAATTTCATGAAACACAAATATGTAAACTATTTCACACAGAAGAGCACAGATCAATTTTAGAGTGTAAGATATATAACCAGATTGATGATTTGGAAGTTTTTTGATTAAATTAGAATATTATTTAAAATTAAAAATCATGTATCAATATTTAAATTACTATTTTTTTTCTTTACCATACAGGGTATAGTCAAGTATTGTAATCGTGCATGAAAAAAGTGGTTTTTTCCTTCTTTTTTTCGAAATATCTCAAAAACAGCTGAAACTATTTTGATTAAAAAAATTGAGCGAACCCATGGTATTTCGCTCTACAAAAAAGCCCTAATAAGTGAACATCAAAAAATTATATTTTTCGAGATAATAATTGTTTTGTCAAAATGTCTCTTAGTCTGTTAGTCTGTGCGTTACCAAATTTTTGTGGACGAGCTAGCTCAAAAACTAGTGGGAATATTGAAACCAAATTTCACACGTGATGTTGGTCCATTGAGATTAAGAGCTGATTAGATTTTGGTGCATATCGACCCAAAATTAAGGGGGTGGAAGGGGGGTTAAAAATTAAAAATCTAGTCCATTTGAGCAAACTCAACCAAATTTTGTATACATAATCACTGGGATCCCAGAAGCTCAAAAACTAACCGCCCAAAATGGAGGGGGTCAAAAACTGAAAATCTTGGCCATTTACCAAACTCAACCAAATTTTGTATACATAATCAGTGGGTCCCCAGGAGTCTAAAAAAGCAAAAACTAGTCGCCTCTCCTACATGATTAAAAATAATTTTATTAAATATTAAATATAAGTGAGGGGCCAGGTTGTATGGTAAATTCAAGTGGATGGCCACATCAGAACACGTCAGTTTTTTTTCTTAATGGTTGAGGAAATCATATCACATACTAGGTACTAAAGGGCATTTGTGTCTGTGTCCCTATCCTATGTCCGTCGCCCCAAGCTAAGTCCATCCCCCCAGAAATAATAAAACATTATCAAATAACTCCTAAACTGTTTACTCTACGAAAAATTCTATTAAAGTTGTAGAAGATGTAATTTTTGACATTTTTGTTTAAAGAAATTTTGAAAATAAGCACATGAAACAATAAGCATTGAAGGGGGGGAGGGGTCCTTTGGATCAAACTAAACCAATTTTGTCCACATATTCTGTGGACTCCCAGAAGGCTAGAAATGTAAAAACTAACCACCCGGAAAGGAGGGAGGGGATTAAAAAATTAAAATTCTATCCCTTTGGACCAAACTCAACCAAATTTTGTATATATAATCAGTGGGCTTCCATAAGGTTAGAAATTCAAAAACTAACCACCCAAAATGGGGAGAGGGGTCAAAAAATGAAAATTCTAGCTCTTTGGACCAAACCCAACCAAATTCTGTATACAAAATCTGTGGGCCTCTATAGAGCTTGAAATGGGGTGGAGAGTGATCAGATGCTGGAGAAGGGGACCGGATTTGGTGACAGGGTCGGTGGGATGTAAGTGGTTGGAAGTGGAGGAGGAGAGAGGGTTCAGGGAGCGAGGGATGGGGTCCAGACAGGGGCGGAGCCCCTTGGCTAACAAGAGGCCCGCCGAAGGCAGGCGTCGCAGCTAGTCCTAAAAAAATTAAAATATTATATTTTGCTTTTGTTTATTAATTTCTGAGATAAAAGAGCTGTTATGTGATTAGGTTTTTCGTGATACCCTGAGCGTCTTGGGCACCCTCCCCTATCCACGAATAAACCTTCCAAATCAGCAATCATCAATAAGAGACTTTTTATATAATTTATAAAATTTTATAATATTCTTCTAATTATTTTCAAAATGACTGTGCATTATCTTTGATTTGATATTTTATAATGTTTTTTTTCCTTCTTTTACTTTATCCAATGGGTAAAGTATTTTTAATTCAATTTTGAAGAGGTATAACTAAAATATTATCTCTATTGTCAAAATTGTTTTAACTAAATATAGATATAAATTTCGATTCTTTAACGTCCCAAATTGTAAAAAACATGTACATATACTTAAAATAGGAACCTCGAGTAAGTTTCTTTGAGGGAATTAAAAACCATTAGAACCTAATTTCACCAACCAATCTTAAAATTTGGTAGTACTTCAATTAACCTCAAACCAATTTTGAAGGTAAATTTTTTAATTAAACTTAATTTTATTGAATTTAAATAACCCTAAGTGAAATATAATTCATCTTAAAAGTTGGTTTGAGTTTAATTTAATTGCTACTTTAGTTCAAGTTTGTTTGGTTATTATAATCAGGCCTAGGATTGTTTCCTCCCACTTAAACTCTTTTTTACTTTATCCATAGCTTAGCATGGGTAAAGTATTGTAATCGGTCTCGCGGCAAGCGCGACTTCAAAGGGTCCTCAGGTGAAGACTACGGAACCCATGATCTCAACCTTAGTCACAAATTGTAGTATTCATATAGGTTGAATTTTAACACGTGACGGTTTTGCCAAAAATTACATGGGGTCTCGTCGAGAGGCCAAAAAGGGCGATTTTTTCATTTAGTGCGTGCGGATGGATGGATGTATGTTATCGTTTTTTTCGTCCACGAATTTTTCCACACCGTTGCACCGATTGAATTGAAATTGAAAACCTACCAGTATTTTAACAAAATGAAGCGCTGATTAGTTTTTGATACATATCGGTCAACAAACATTAGTACTTTATTTCAGTACTTTTTTAGTTTTTTCTAAATATCTTGAAAATGACTTAACCAATTTTGATGAAATATAATATCCTAATTAAGTACCTTGGGGACCACAAAAAAGATTAAATAAAGTTTTTAGTAAAATTATATTTTAAAGTACTTTACTCAAGAACATATTAATATTTCAAATGAATTTGGATAAAGTTTAGCAACGATCCGTTGCAGTTTATTTTCATAAGGGATTTAGATCGTAATCACAGATTATGTAGTCACCTACCTTACCTGATGGAAAAAGTGTATAGTCTGAGAACATCTTTTGCGGCAAAGTGGCGATAGCCTTAGCTCTACTTACTAAAGGAACTAACTATATAATTATAATAATGGGCATTTAAGAATCAAAATTTATTTCCATCAAGAAAATAATCAAAGGATGAATTAGTGTAATGAATAATATCTTATTTATTATAATAATCCAAATATTTTTATATGCATTTTCAACAAGATAAAATAATTTTCCGTAAAGAGAAAAAGAATCTTATAATCAATTAACTAAGTCATTATCGTTTTAAAAACTTAACAGGTCTTATTAGTAAGATTTTTGCATCTTGTAAAAAGTACTTTTACACATTTGGAAAGTCTTCTTTTAAAACATATTTTCACTCTTATCCAATGATACGCGTTTTTCACTTCACTATCATCTAAAGAAGATTATTCCTTATGTAATAATTTTAAGCATGAGGTATCATATGTATAATTAAACCCACCATTTTTCAATTGCTTTTGCTCAATTTTTAATTTTTTTCTTTAATTAAAAATAAATAAATAAATAAATAAAATTAAAACAAACTTGTTTTAAATGCATGTTACTTTTTTATTATCAATTTCAATGATAAAATTTATAATTTGGCTTTTTTTCTTTTATTTATCAATATCAATTGCTTTTGTTATTTTATTTTGAAAATGAATTTTATAACAAAATTCTAAATTTTAATTCGTTATTTTGGTTAGCATTTTATTATAATTTCTTCTATTTATGCTACTAGTTTTCGTTTCAAATCAAAAAGTATTTTTTTTTTTTTAATTAATTTCTACTAAGATTTCATTTAATCATATTTCATGCACATTTTCATAAAAAAGTAGCAGATTTTATTGAAAGACTGACTGTTTCCTGAAGGTTAATTGCGTATAAGATATTATAGTATATCAAATCCAATTTTCGAGAATCAATTCCCATATAAAACACAAACAAACTGAAATTAGATTGAAGATATCCATTATGTGCATTGAAGCACAATAAAACATATTGACGTTAACATGTAAGAATATCGCTTTTATCTACCATTTGTTAGTTCTCTGAAAGAGCAAAGCGCACCTTCATATCATCCTGCATCAAAACCTTCTCCAATTACCAAACCATACTCTCATACCCTGGATAGTCAGTTACTGGAATTGACTAATCCATCCTCTCAAAAAGGAAGCCATCTACTTCTACTTCTTGAACTACTACTTCTACTACTTCTACTACTACTACTACTACTAGTACTACTACTACTTCTTCTACTTCTTTTTCTACTTAACTTGACCCTCTGTTGATATTGAATAGTAAGTAGCGAAAATAAATATGAAATACTATTTTAAATATATAGTAATTTTCATTTTTACCATATATGCAAATGTTGGAGCTAAAAACAAAAAGATATTTGAATTATCTATTGTAAATATTTTATTCCTAAAAACGAATTTTAATATGTATTTAGAACGCTCAATTCTGCTCTAGAAATATATAATTTTAATATTATTTCTGTAGAGATAGATATACAAAGAAAACATGTTTAAAATATTTTTGAGGCAATAAATTATAAAATAAATACTCTATTTTTTATAATTATATGTTTTCTATTTATTGAAAAATATGTAAATATACTACGTTTTGGTTATTATTTTGTATGAAAAAATAAATGACGACACAGCCAAGTAATTGACGAAAATCAGGGGAGCTAGTTAACGAGGAAGCAAGCACGATGGAACGATCTTAGGCCAGAGGGGTCAAAACTTGGAAAGTGAAGTAGACATACCAGGGAGTCTGGGGGGATATGGAATACCCCCCAAAAAATTCTGAGCCCCCCCCCCATAAATTTTGAAGCAAATGGTTAAAATTTAACCCATTTTTAAGCAGTTTGTAGTTGTGGTTTTATTGAAAACTGAAAGAAAAAAAAGAGTTCAAATTTTTGTTTGTAGTTATAATGCTTGAGTTTGGGTTCAAAAGATAATAAAATAAAGTTATTTTTGAGTAAAGTAATGGTAAAATTTCTTTTTTTAGGAGATCCGCTGACCCTCTTGACCCCGTAGACAAATTCCTAGTGGAGTCAGCTGACCCCCCTGACCCCACGGTTCCGTCGTCCCTGCTAGGAAGTAAATATATACTAAGTTTGTTCAAAATATTTCCGAGCATAATTTTTCGTGAGAATTGGGAAAGTCAGAGGACAATTATACGGCCCATATGTTTAAAAACACGAAGTCGTGATACTATGTTTTACTTTTTTTAATATACATTTTCATAAAATACTTTATTTGGAACATTGCTGTTGCAAGATAACCAACAGAAGTAGAACAAACTTTTTTTTGATTATTATAAAAATATTGTAAACTTCAGTTGATAAAAGTTAAGGTTGATCGGGCACACCCCGCAAGTCAAAATAAAATCTAAATTTTTATAAATTATAAATTTTAACACATAAATTAATTATTTTAATTTAGATATTAGTTAACATCATTTTTAATCGGATATATGAAATAATTTAATTAATAAATATAATAAATAAATGCCTTTTGACTCGAGTATTTTTTCGCCTAAAGTAGATCTGGCAACTGCGCATCTACTAGTTGTCGATCTTTTGATGTGATTATGGCTATAAACTTTTAAATATATAGAAAATAAAAAAATTGTTATTGATTGTAAAATAAAATAAACGTATTCTGGATTGTTTTTATAAAAGATTTGTATTTTTTATATTTGATTGAGTTTGGTACAAACGTGTTTTTCTTATGCGACGTTGCCACACTTTGACGAGTCACGTGATTTACTTATTTTTAAGTGAAGTGGACTGATATTTTCGATCATTTAGATCATTTTTATTTACCAAACACTGCGTCAGAAAGATATTTTTAACGTTAACCACGATAATTTATCTATATAAATAAAAGTTTTTTGTTTTTTTCCCATCATAAGATTTGGCTAGATTAATCGAAATATGTGCTTTCAGGCAACATTCCATATTCACTACGTGTTAAAAGTCCGATTTTTAATAATTAATTACACGAAAACCCAGCGTCAAATCTTTTTCAAAAAATTATTTTATACGTATTTTTTATCGATTAATGACATATTAAAAATTCAGATTTTTAATCCAGCATTGCCATAATGTCCGAGCAACCTTAATTCCTTCAAATATAAAGTAAAAAAAAAGAAAAAAATAATTTAAGAATTTACTTTTATAGTACCTACTACTATGATATTTCTCTTAGGCAAAATGAAAACATCCCTGACTAATGGATAAAATCCACTATATTAAAATCATTGACCCGTATTGTCCATGTTTAGGATTTGAGATGTGCCTTGCCAAACTTCTCAACGATATCATTCGCGTTAATATAACCTGACGTAGACATGTAATATGTAACAACTTATTTCATATTGACTACCACTGCTAGTTTTCAAATAAACAAATAAATCTCGGAATAAAAATCAAATGATATAGGTCAGTGATGGCGAACCTTTTGAATTTGGTGTGTCGAAATTCAGAAAAAACCTGACTTAACTCGGCTGATGTGTCACATCTAGAAATATTCATAATTTGGTGGTAGTTGCAGCCGAGGGGTGAACCGCGACCTAATATCGTGTACACCTACTTGCACTTTCATTTCCAAGTAAAAGACAATATATGAAGGGGCATTATCTAATGAATTCCAAAATAATTCCACATAATTCCAAAGACGTGTACACCTAATTCCTGCGGTTCACCCCCTCGGCTGCAGCCCTAGTAAAAAAACAAAAATCAACAAAACAAACATATTTTTTATATATTTATTTATTCAAAAACAAAGCCTAATTATTCTTTAATTTAGTGACTTAGTGAATTAGGCACAATCTCCTTTGAATCTTCTTGAGCGAAGACCGTCTGTAAAATGATGCGTGTCACCCAAAATGTCTTAACGTGTCACCATTGACACGCGGGTCATAGGTTCGCCATCACTGATATAGGTACTTATTAATTTATTAAAAGCATCTTTGAATTTTACTATATAAAAGTTTTATGTGATCCGTACGATACTTCGGCCATCCTCCTGGCTATAGAGAAACTTGTAGTTGTTATACTAAAAGATGGATAATATCAGTGTTTTTCTAAATTATATTATGTTTCATATTTCTACCTCTATATATATATACACTTATATAAAGCACATTAAAATCACTCAGAGGACTTTAGTCATTTATGAGAGGAATTCAAACTCTTCCTCTCCTCCCGCGGATAATTTTTTTATTAAGGTAATATTTATATGTAGGTATTAAATTTAAGGGAGTTCGGGACAGCTTATCTATCTGGTTGATCTTCGAAAAATCTTTTGTATTTCTGCAGAATGACAACGTCTGCTTACTAAATTTTTTAATAAAAAAATTGTTAATAATGAGGCTAATTTCGAATAAAAATCTTTGTTTTAATAATATTAATAAAAAGAATATTGAGATAAATTTTTCCTCATTAAAAAAACATTTTTTTAACACAAAAACGATTTCAAGAAATAGAGTTGGAATTCTACACTAGTGCTTTCCTCATATTCTGTTGTCTGCAAATAATTTTTTATTTTTACATTTATGAATAACTAATTAACTAGACTGTCAAATCTATTGAAAAATGTATCATTCGATTCATTAAAGTTGAATTATTGATCTGTATAAATTTGTTGAAAATGGTATAATTTGTATATAAGTTTTTGTTTTAAAAGCTCGGTCCATTTACTTCCATGTTCAAAGGACAATTTTCAATAATTTATTTCTCGGTAATGGGGCAGACGATCAACTTCAAATTTCGGGAATAAATATTATTTAATACATCAATGATTCGATGGTAAAAATTTGAGAATTTTCTTATAAAAATGACAAACAGTCCCGAACCCCCTTAAAAAAATGCATTGTTTGATTTTCATGCAGTTACTTAATACAACCTAAATATTATTATTGGTCTTTAAACTATAGTATTCAGGTATCTAAGAAAATATTTTTAAATTCTATCCTCTTTTTCCATACCAAACATGCCAAACTATCCCTCTACGCTCCAGAAATCAATTGTTTTAACATTACTCTAGTTAAAAATGATAATTGAAAAAAATCCAGTTATTTTTTTGTTTTTCAAATTTCTCTGGGCTATGAGGCACAGAATATTTTAAAAATCCTAATTAATATAGAAATTATAAGTGGAAATATTTTTTTATGGAAACTAAAATATAAATAATACTTGTTTAATGTATTAGGTATTAAAAAACAAGAATTATCTCATATATAAAAGGGGGTCGGGTTGACCGAGATGATAGCGTACAAGCCTGCTAATCAAATGGACCCGGGTTCGAAACCGGCTAAAAATCTGATCCCTAGATAGAAGACAAAAATTTAAAAATTATAGTGGCGTAAATTGGCTGATGTCTAGAAAGGCCGAAAAGCGAAAAAAAGCTCATATATATAAATAAATATTAAAGTAAAAATAGTTTTTTTATTAAAATAATAATAAAAATAATTTATATCTGTGATATATTAATTAAATAAATCTTCTTAGGGAAATTAATTAAATAGAGAATATAAAGGGTCATTCAACTAAATTGATAGGATTTTACGAATAAAAATAATTTTTTTAACTTTTACTTTACCATACAGGGTATGGTCAAGTATTGTAATCGTGCATGAAAAAAGTGTTTTTTTTTACTTCTTTTTTTCGAAATATCTCAAAAACGGCTGAAACTATTTTGATTAAAAAAATTGAGCAAAACCAAGGCCTTTCGTTCTACAAAAAAGTCCAAATAAGTGAACATCGAAAAAATTATAATTTTTGAGATAATAATTGTTTTGTCAAAATGTCTGTTAGTCTGGTTGTCCGGTTGTCCGTTAGTCTGTGCGTTACCAAATTTTTGTGGACGAGCTAGCTCAAAAACTAGTCTGAATATCGAAACAAAATTTCACACGTAGTTTTGGTCCATTGAAATTAAGAGCTGATTAAATTTTGGTGCATACCGACCTAAATTAAGGGGGTGGAGGGGGGTTAAAAATTAAAAATCTAGGCCATTTGAGAAAACTCAACCAAATTTTGTATACATAATCAGTGGGACCCCAGAATCTAAAAGTGCAAAAACTAACCGCCCAAAATGGAGGGGGGGGGGGTCAAAAAATGAAAATATAGGCCCTTGAACCAAACTCAACCAAATTGTGTATACATAATCAATCAGTGGGACCCCAGAAGTATAAAAATGCAAAAAATAACCTCCCACCCCTACATGATTATAAATAAATTTATTAAATATTAAATATGTATAAGTGAGGGGCCAGGTTGTATGGTAAAGTCAAGTGGATGGCCATATCAGAACACGCCAGCATATTTATTTTGATTTTGAATTATGTATGAAACCAAATTTTATTCTTTTATTTCTTATGACCAAATTTTCAACGTCATCAGCGCACAAATGGGGTTCGATTTTGTTTATTTTGACCTTTAACTGCTCAACAAAATTCGTCTTATTGGCATAAATTTTACTTTTTAATTAGCCACAGAAAAAAATCTAACGGCATCAAATCGGAATAACGGGGGTGCCAACCGATTTCTGTCCGATGAGAAATTAGGCTCCCATTGCATTTTTGCGCTTCAGCAAGTTGATGGATTCATTCGATGAGTGACATGTTGTGATGTCTTGTTGAAACCAGAACTCCTCCACGTCCATATCAGCGAATTTGAGCCAGAAAATTGATTATCATCTTGCGTTGCTGAGAACGACGAGAAATCACTGTGTTCGAATAATCTTGAACACTTTCGCGAACAGCATCAATATGTTCGCTTGAACGGGCTGTACGTAATTATCACTCACTGAACCGATCGACTAAAATGTTTACACAATACGACGAATTTTTATCTCAGTAGGATGATTATGTCGACCATATTAACCACGGAGAGCGCGAAAAAGGCTTTTTCAGTTGGGTAATCAATTTTTATTATTTCGACACGTTGCTTCATTGTATTATACTCTATGATGTTTTTACCAATGCTTAGTGATGACGTCTGTCAAAAAAGAATGTCAAAAACTTAAACCGTTTAATCACATATGTTGAAAATCCTATTCAGTTAGTTGAATGACTATATAACTAATGTATTTCAGAATTTTTCATAAATTTACTAAGATTTATTTTTTGTGGGATAAATTAAGAGAATAAAGCATTACTTAAGGAGGTCCTTTCGCTCCAGTTGAGTCAAAAGAAGTGCAGTATCTAATATTTAATAAAATAAGTTAAAATACAAATGAAAAATAATAGAATTAAAAAATAAATAGTATGAAAGCCGTAAATGTTTGAAATAAAAACAATTATAAAAACAAGAATTAAATACTAAAGTTAGTTTGATTTATTCAAATCAGCTGATATTAACATTGTATGATTTGGAAATGCGTTGTATTAATACTGTTCATGTTTACATCCAAACCTCATTTATGTGATTTTTTAAAGTAAATATCTAAATAAATTCGTCGGTCAATGATATATTTTATTGCAAAGAAAGAAACCTCCATGTTTCAAAAAGATAATTTTGAGTTTTTTTTTAACTTTATATAATCAACTATTAGTAGTATAATTCAAGAGAAAGTGTCAAAATCTTAATTTTTCATAAGACTCTGAGAAAATGTTTACATTTTAAAAAATTTGCTCGCTAATGTGTGATTGAAACTTCACCAAAGCATAGAAAGCGAGTTAAACTATTATAAAAAATGAAGTTATAGTTATAATCTAATATTTTTTATTTAACGTTGGCGGCGAAAGGACCTCCTTAAACTCTTAAAGAATACAGAATTTCCAACAAAATAATAAATTATTTTTTTGATAGAACTTTAAGAAAAAAACTCCTATTTTATACAGTACCCAACTAGTTTTAAGGAACGATCTCAGCAATGTACATTATTATGCTAATTATTTATAAATCTATTTAGATATTTATTTATAAATATTTGCCAATTTAAAGAATGAAAATTAAACTATTTGTATATAACTATAATAAAACTATTTGTTATTAAAAAACAAATTACTAAAAATTTACAAAAATTAAAATATATTTTTATGAGTAGATTTTTGTTAATAATAACATTATAGAAGTATTTTGTAGTTATCACCTATTAAAATATATGGGAATTTTATAACCTTCAGCTATCAAGTCAGTCTATAACAATATTTCAAAGGATAGCTGTTAATTTGAGGGAAACAAAATTATTGAAATTATTGGATTATGCATTTATTTTTCTGTTAAAATGTCTCTAAACATTATATTATTATAGTGAACCAAAAATATCTTCTTATGCCACTATAACGGAATTGAAAAAAGAAAAATAGACATGCTTTGTGATACAAAAATATCTTTATTATTTAAGAATGTTTACATTATTATTCATTATTATGCTTTTATTTAAAACTAATTTTAAAATATATACAATGATTGCATGAAAAGACTTAATAAATGACAATTGATAATTCTTTTTTGATGGTGCATTCAATGTGATTTGTATATTCCTAAAAACATAATTTACATTATTAATACTATTGTCATAGGTGTGCGTGATTAAGGATTTTTTTAACAAAAATTAACCTGAAGATTGTGTTACGTAAAATGAATAGAAATTTCTCCTAAAATCAATTTGCTATCATTTTTGTATGATTTTAAAATGAATCCAAATTTGCAGACAATTTCCAATTGTTCACCTGATAAAAATGAAAAGATCGAATATTTTAAATATCCTCTTGCCTTGAACCAATCATTCCTTAAATCCTAAATGTGAATCCTAAGGTGAGTAAAGCACATGCTTTGTTTGGTTCTGTCAATTTCCTGCGATAGATGATGCATTTACATTTGTTTCATTGTTGATTTTATTTTGCATGAATCATTAAAATAAATTTTTTATCATTTTTAATTTTAAATTGATTCCAAATTATACTAGTTACATCTAAGCACAATAAGAGAATACTTTCAGCATGGTTATATTTAGTCCTTGTGGAATATCTTTATAAAAATTCTTGACTCTCTCAATGTCTCAATACATGTTTGCCGAGGGAATATTATTTTTATAATTTGTAGATATAGGTATCTGTTTTTGTTTGCTCATGGAGAAAAATAATCTCAGAGCCTAAATCAATATTTAATTTTAATTTAATACTAATGATTCAGGAACATTATACATATAATAATATGATTTTATCAAGGGATCAGGATTAATTTAATATTTTCCCGAACACAATTTTTGATTTGGTCCTGATACAAAGAAGTTACAATATTTAATTTTTTTTTCAATAATTATTCAAAAGAAATAAGCTTATTGATGATTCAGTGTAAAAATTTGATCTTATTTATAAACATGCTATTATAAAAATACGTTATTTGAGAGACTCAAGAATCATTTTCAGAAACAATTGGCGATCTCCAAAGGATCCCATAAAAAGGTTAGTGATAAAAAATAAAAGCATGACACAAATCTGATAACAAGAGTTGGTTGGAATTCAAGATTTTATCCTGATCTAAGAATTCTGGAGACTAATTTCTTGTTAAATGGGTTTTTTTTAATGGATCTATTAGGTCTTGCTAAAGCATTTAGCAAGTAGAGTTCGCGATTAAATGAAATCCCATTATTTGGGGTTTAACTCGTGCATAATTATAATTCTATATAATTATTTTTCTATCAATCTATTAATTTTTTGTATTTATCTATTCTCTTAAATACAATGTAAATATTTATATAATATTATATTGATAAAGACAATGATAAATATGATTTCTTTGAAAGGATTGATAGACTCAAAAGAATATAATATAAGTGTAGACTGCTTCTTCTTGAATGATGATATGCTCGCTTAATATTTTTGGCTGTTAATCTCACTGGGTCACTCTCCAAACCTTCATCCTTAAACCAACCTGAGGAGAAAGAAGATCTTATTTTAATATCTCGCACACCAATGACAATAACTGAAAACAAGATGAAAAATTAATAACCACTCTTTTCTTATTGAATTCGATCAGATGCCACCGCTTCACCTCAAGAGGATGATGACTCGTTGGATACTGATGGATTTCAGGAACAATTCACTCTGGAGACACCACCGCTGGCCGAGCGTTTAAGGCGAACCTTAGCTTCTGCAGAAGAAAGCGATACTACAGATTCAGAAGATTTGAAAAGAGAAGAATATTTGAATCAAATATGGGATATTGGGCAAGAAAAAGGAAGTGAGGATTCTCAAAAAGCTGAACATATTAAAGACATTTCTTCTCCGGGATTAAAGTTGAGATTTCAAAAAGTTGAACGGCTTTCTGGAGGTGTAGGAGAGGACTCTATCAAAAAAAACCCATGTGATGAAAGTTCCAGAGCACAGTTGAGATATAATTTAACAATAGCAAGTAAGGGGGGAAGAGAAGTTCCCAGTGGAGGTAACGAGTCAACAAAGAAAAAAATTGAGAAATCCAAACAAGTAAGTCATTCTACAGGAGCTGCTGAAGAAGTTACCCATACTGATAGAGGAACAAGTCCACTTGAAGATAAAGCATTAACTTCGCCAAATCCTGATTCAATACCAACTTCTGTTCCGGGAATTCCAGGTAGAGGTCATCCAACTCTAGAATTAGTAATAGGACGAAAAGAGGTAAGGACAAAAGAAGCATCTGCAACAGCTGAAAGTAGGCTTACATTATATGGAACAAGAGATGTTGAAATATCAATCCGATCGCAATCCCATATAAGTGTAACTACTACTAGGCGTGAAGGTGGTAGAGAAACATCAGAAAGAGTGGACGTTGGGATGACTACATCAGCAGGAACTGGCTCATCTAAGATGTCAAGGCCGTCTACACCTCCAAGTCCAGATGAACAAGATGACGAAGAAACTGCAGTTAGTGCGAGCGAAAAAAGAGACATTTATATTATCCCACCAATTGATCAGGAAGAACTTAAAGAAAAAAAACGAGAAGAAACTGTGATATTTAGTGGTAAAAAGAGTATATATCGTTATGAATCGGTTGATGCTGAAACACCTTTCGAAAGCCCTACTACAGAAGAAAGCGTATCACATCATATCACAGACACAGGAATTTCTATTACAAGAGGGACAACAGACACAGTTACTAGTTCCGGATTAAGACCACCATGCGAATTAACTATAGATGAAATGAGCACACAAAGTGATACTGCTGTTGATGTTGGTAATGAGGAAGCAGAATTAACAGACGCAGGTTTGTCACCAATCCAAGCTGATGATATTGGTTTGGGACATGTCAATGCAGATTTAGTATTTTTAGAAGAAGAAATTATTTTAACACAATTTTGTGATACAGCGAGTAGTCCTGTAGAATTCCACTCCGAATCAACGTCGATAGCATTGTCTCCTTTACAAATTGAAACATCAGAAATAGGAATTATAACAGATAAAATAGATACACATGATGCTAGCGTTAGTCCAATTGAAGATGAACAATCTGACTATTCTGAACTAGAAAAAATACAAAAAGAAGGAATGCAGAAATATGAAAGTAAACTAGAAACATCACAAACATATGAAAAATATGTAGGGGAAGATGATGTGGTAAGAAAAAGAAGAGATTCAGGAGATGTAAGGGCAATGATTCGAATGTTGGAAGAGAATGCGAATAAAGTAGCAGAAAAATTAACAAAGAAAAAAGATGATCTAACTGATGAACAAAGAGAGAGAGAGGTTGAAATAAAAGAAGATATACAAGAAGTTAAGATACAAAAATTAAGTTCTGTACCAACCACACCAAAACATATAGGACCCAAAATTAAACAGCTTCAAAAATTTTTTACTCAATCAACAGAAAGTGATATAAGTGAAGCAGACAGTAAAGAGACAGAGAGAGAGAAAGATAAAAAGGAAATAGAAGAATCAGAAGACACTTCAGAAAAGATAATAGAAATTAGTGAAATAGAAAAAGAAGAAGTACTAAAGGGGGAAACCTATCCAACTATGTCAAAAGTAATCGAAACAATAGAAAAAAGAATCGCATATGAAAATATTGCATTGAAAAGTCCAGGGATTAAAATAGAAGAAATTATAAAAAGTGCAAAAAAAGAAATAAGCGAGGGAATAGAGGAAAAAATAAAAATAATGAGTACAGATATAGAAAAAATTGAACAACAAACATTAGTTGAGGAGAGACTAAATGAACTTGTTAATGTAGAAGAACAAGTATTGAAAAGAATAGAGGATGTGATACAGCTAGTTGAAGAGCCTTATAAAGAGAGGGAGAAAAAAGAAGATCAGACAATATTAGAAATAGTAGATTTAGAGAAAAAAAGCAAAGAAGAATTTAAAGAAAGCTTAAAAGAAAAACAAGATTTAGATGAAAAATTAAGTGAAAATATTGAAAAGAAAAGTATAAGTAAAAAAATAAAACTGTTTGAAAAAGATATTCAAAAAGAAGAAAGAGAGAGGGAAAAAATAGAGGAGGAAAAAAGAATAGAAGATACAAGTAAAAAAAAAGATAAAATTGAAAAACTAATAAAAAGATTTGAAGAAAAGAAAGAAGAGGGGATAAAAGATCTTAAAAAAATAGCAGAGGATTTGAAAGAGGTTGAAGAAAAAGCTGAAGACGTGGAAAAAAAATTAATAGAAACAAAGAAAATTACTGAAATGAGAACAAACATATTAAAACAAGATCAAATAGCTGAAACAGAATACGAAAAATTTGAGGAAATAGTTAAAAGACCTGATAAAGAACAATTAGTTGAAACAATTTACAAAAAAATAGAATATTCAGATACATATGAAATGAAACCAAAACAGTTTGATGACAAGGAATTAATAAAACCAAAGGATGAAATTCAATCGAGTAGGGAAGGAGTGTTAGAAGTGAAAGAAGGAGAGTTAAAAGAACCATTTGTTGAAACCGTAGAAAAATACCAAGATAAAATGAAAGAAGAATTTATTAAAAAAGAAGAAATAGTTTTCGGGTCAAAGATTATTGAAGAACATATAGATCACAAACCCGAGAAAGAGATTTTTCACAAGAAAGTTATCAAAATTGAACCAAGTGAAAAGGAAGTGAGTGACAAAGATATAAGAAAAGATATAGCTTTCGTTCAGCGGCACGATAAAGTAGATGAGAAACCATTAGAAAAAAGTGAGGGTAAAGAAAAGACTCGAGAATTAGAACAAGATGAAGAACTTGTTATAGAAAAGAAATCTGAAATTGATATGGAGTTACCAGAACATGAAAAGGTTTTAGAAAAAGACGAAAAAACACGGTTTGTTGAAGAAAAGCCTGGGGATTTGGTAAAAACGACTGATGACCAATTAGCTGAATCCATTTCGGAAAAAGTAATATCTCAAGAAATCAAAAAAGATGAACTAGTAGAAGTTGACGACAAGGAATTAATAAAACCAAAAGATGATATTATATTAAGAGAGGATGAGGTGTTAGAAATGAAAGAAGAAGAGATCAAAAAAAGACTTGTAGAACTTGTAGCAAAAGAAACAGATGAAATGAAAAAAGTAATTATTGAAAAAGTAGAAATTTCCACAGTGTCAACCATGAGTAAAAAAGATATTTTTGAAAAAGACACCATAGACAAGAAAAGAAGCTATAAAGAACCAAGTGTAAAAAAAGACTTGGATGAGAAAGGACTAAGTGAAAAGAAAGTGATTGAAGCTGACGATGAAATACCGTCTGTTGATGAAAAACCCGAGGAATTCGCAAAAACACGTGATGAAGTCGAATTTACTGAACCTATTTCAGAAAGAGTTGTGGAGAGTGAGGAGGAGGAAGAATTAGAAGTGAAGGAAGAAGAGATAAAACAACCACTTGTTGAAGTTGTTGAGAAAGAATCAGATGAAGTGAAAGAAAAAACTATCAAAAAAGATATAATTTCAACAGTTACCACTATGATTGTAAAAGAAATTGAACACAAACTTGAGAAAGAAACAATTGACAAAGAAGTCACCGAAAGAGAGCCAATTGAAAAGGAATTGATTGAGAAAGAACCAAGTGATAGGACAGTGATAGAAAGAAA